>CM064864.1:80370369-80710369 GCA_032719365.1 Prinsepia uniflora
GGGATTCTAGGGATGCTTGGGATGCATTACAAATGAGAGTTATGGGGATTTATATAGGCTTCAAAAGGAACATGGGTTGCCTAAGTTAGGCACCCCTCCATTGATAATTGCCTAAGTTAGGCACCTCTTTTTTTGACCCAAAAAGAGTTGGTGCAGATTTCTTTGACAATCCCCCATACCAAGTCGCCTTCCTTATATTCTCGATGGCTTGAATCCACTACTTCAGCCACGCCATACCCACAAATCGGCTGCATATATATATATAACAACATCATAATCATATCCCAGTCAAAATAATTGTGACTCGTAATTGGTTGTCATTTTAAATCTTCATCATCAATTAAGTTGTGAGAAAGTGGGAAGTGGTTATGCATATATGGATGAGAAGGTGATCGAATATGACTTACTGAGCCGGGGGTACAAGTCACGGGGTTGTCGGTTCTCCGATTATCAGAAGGATTCATGATCAGAAATCGCATCGTGGGATCACAAGACAAGTAGAGGTTCTTAAGCAGAAGTGCACCATTTGAATTTGAACCTGAATCTTGTGGAACCTTTAAGCTGCATATGTTCTCGGTTGTAACATACATGTCTGATTCTGTAGGGAATCGCCCAGAAACGTAGTCCCTCAAAATCACCCGCTTGTTACTCTTGATCTCGTTTGCTTGTTGTTGTTGTGCAGCCATTGCTCCACCTAATTGATTAATATTGATATGTCCCTGATATTTGATCTCTCTCTGCCTTTGCCTCTACGAACTCAGAAATTGGCAGTTTGAGACTAAGTATAAGATATGGTTTAATTTATACAAGAATTAAGCATTACTCACTATAAAAAAACAAAAGGAATTAAGCATTATTAAAATCGTAATTGCTGACATAGTTTTCCTCTACAGTTTACACTTGGCACTGTAGGAGGAGAAGGGAATTAGCAACGCAATTGCTTACGGTGGTGTTCCATCTGTTTCTGTTCGAAATTTGAATTTTCGTCTTTGATTTGATTTGGTTGCGTAGCAAATTTGCATAATTAACAGATCTTTTACAGGTGTGAGCTTGGTTGAATGTACGCATGTTTTTTAGTTCATGACAAAGCCCAAATGATAATGTATTTTAGTCTTTCTTTCATAATATATATCACCAAAGATAAAAATATTATTTTTCACATACAAAAATTAAATTTATAGAATTATCAATTTTAATATTGATATTGTTCAGACTCAACAAAAAAATATTAAAATTTTACTTTTAAAACTTTCTAATGAAATTTTTGAAAAAAAATAAGTCATAAACAATATTAATATAAGATTAATACCTATACGATGAAAATTTAGAGGAATTTTTTCCTTCCCTATTTTTATGTTCATGAAAATATCGCGAATATTTCCTTATCAGCTATTTAAAATTAAGAGACCCAAAAATACGGATATATAAACCAAAATTTTACGAATATTTTCATCCAATGCCTCATCATTTCAATAGTGCAATGCAACAAGTTTTCGAAGTCATTTGGAAAATTCTTTTTGTCTTCTTCATCCTTTGTTGATGGTTTTGACATCTAAAACTAAAAGCATTCTAAAAGGTTACCATTTATATGAGCAACCATCTCAATCACCACTAAAATAGTAATGAGTAATGGTACACGATACAATTATCATTAATTTAAATTATATTTGTTCGGCACTAAACATATTTAAAGGTTGATTGTGAATGTTTAGATAGACATTCTTTTGGGGTAAATAAGCTTGTATTAAACAAGGAAAGAGCCCAGAAAATAGAACCAGGCCGAAGCCGGAAAGAAGCATGACAGTACCAGAGACCGGCACCACCCCCAATGACACCAAAACAATACAGAAACACCCTAGCTAGGAATAGACAAGTTCCAATTCACAGCAGTAAGGATCATAGATAAAATGGATTGCAGAATAAGAGAATGAGGGCTCCTTTGAAAGGAGAAAATACTTTGGCCCTTACAGACGCAGTACACCGCGGCTGCAAGAGCAATTTTACGAGCCACCATCAAATGAGAACTTTCCAATACGATTCAAAGTAGAAAGACTCGTTTATATGATATTTGATGGATGAGGGTAATTGGGGTCCTCACAATCGTACATTTTATTTTTCCAGTAAACAAGAACAAACATTATAAATTTTGATAGGCACATACAACATGCAGCTGATACAGATTTTAAAGATACGTGCATAATCAAGATTGATTGATGGGGAGCAATTAGACGAGACTAACGACTGATTTTCCAGCATTTTCGCCTGAGAAGAGGCGCACGAGCGCTGCAGGACCATTCTCAAGGCCTTGAGTTATGTCTTCCACATAAGTGATCTTCCCCTGTTTAATGTAGGGCACCGCGAGCTCCAAAAACTTAGGATACAGATGGTAGAAATCAAACACAAAAAATCCTTCCATTCGAATGCGCTTGTAAACCAGATGCATCAAATTGGTGACACCTTGATGCTGTTCAAGATTGTATTGAGAGATCATTCCGCACACCGCAATGCGCCCGTGGAGCCTCATGTTGAGGAGCACTGCATCCAGCATTTCCCCCCCAACATTCTCAAAGTAAATGTCGATGCCTTGTGGGAAATATCTCTTCAAAGCAGCATTCAAGTCAGGCTCCTCCTTGTAATTGAAAGCCTCGTCAAAACCAAACTTGGTCTTCAGAATATCCACCTTTTCTTGACTTCCAGCACTCCCCACAACATAGCAGCCCATGAGTTTGGCAAATTGCCCGACGATCTGACCCACCGCGCCGAATGCCGATGAGATGTACACATATTCTCCTTTCTTGGGGGCACAGACTTGGTAGAACCCGGCGTACGCAGTCATACCAGGCATCCCTAGAAGTCCAGTGTAGTAAGAAAGGGGAACATCCTCGTCATTGTTGATTTTGAAGAAGCTTTGAGTGTTTGTGATGAGAGAGTACTCTTCCCATTTTGTTATGCCCCAAACTAAATCCCCTGCCTTGAACTCTGGATGCTTAGAATCTATAACTTCAGCCACGCCATATCCAACAATTGGCTGTATTTAATTAAATGGAAGTTAATTAGTGATTGAATAAAGGGAAATCAAAGAAATGAATGTATGTGATCGATATGGATGTTGGAATTGATATTTACTTGGTTAGGGGCAAAGAAGACGATGCGATCTTGGGTGGCGGTGGTGGCGGTATCGCTGTGCTTGACGCCTCGCATGTAAGGATCACAAGATAAGTAGAGGTTCTTCACCAAAATGGCCTCGTCCTGGACCTCAATTGGCACTTTGAGTTTGATGCTGCTTGTGTTCAAGTACATGTCTGACTCCTCTGGAATTGCGTTTATGTAATCTCTTGCGAGCACTTGCTGGTTCCTCACTTCTTCTACTACCAATTGATCACCATCATCGCCACTTCTCCCTGCTCCACCCATTCTTCTCATCAATAAAATCTGCCCACGATCTCGATCAAACAAGTTACTAGTTCTAATTCGAATTCAATATGGATCACTATAGCAACTAGCAAGAATTTTTTTATGTCTTCCTCGAGGTTGAGCGCAACATATATAGGCTAGGCGGCTAGCTACCGAGAAACAAAGTGACAGGTGATGTGAGCGATGGTGTCAGCACCGTGTTAATAAACTCCTTCAAATACATATATGACCTGGTTGATAATGATAAGATTCCCCAATATTTAATATTTTTGTGTATCCCTAATATCTTCATTGTTTGCACTTATGGATCCCTAAGTCCATTCCCCAGTCCCCTGTTGTTGAAACTTGAAAACTTCATTCATGGTCAAAGCAGCCGCCAGGCAATATACATTTCATTTGGTTTGGTTCATTTCTCTCTTGACTTGAATAGCAAGCCAGGCCCATTCCTGACCCAAATATGATTTGCATATTGCTGAATCACCTTCCATTCTGGGCTGGGTTGGGCTTCCATCAACAGTACAAACCACCGCACTTTATAAAATGTTAAAAACCCGTGTACTCGATAAGTACCGTACTAGCAATATATAATATCTCAAGCGAAACTGATGATAGAGCTTGATGTGATGTCTCGTTAAAAAACATTGATAGGAAAAATTTTTTGGGATAAAAATCTAGTCGAAAGAAAAAGAGTACAGCTGTCAACAAATAAAGAAAGTTGGGAATGAACGTGCAGATTATCATTATCATTATTATACTACTCTTTTATTCTAATCAAATTATCATTATACATATATCATAATTAAAAAAATTCAATTTCAAAATCATCATTTGAGATCATTTAGTCGTTTATTTAGATCAACTGAATCAATATTTAGTTACGAATATCTTAATTATCACCAAAATCGTTGATGTATTTGATATATACATAAATAGCGAAATGATTTTCAATTTTATTGATTTTTTATAAGAGATAATCTTAAAATAATAACTTAGATAATACACAATTTTTATTATGATATATGTATGAAAATAATTTGAAATATCGAAAAAATTATATGAGAATATATCATTAGGATGGAATCGATGCACGTATTTTCCTTTTGTTTGTTGCTATTTCTTCTCACATCGCAATATTTGTGCTAAAAAACTTGTCAAATAGCCTGAATTTTTTTTCATGCTTTATGCTACTAAAGGGCATGAATATTTGTAAATACTTATGGAGTATAATATTACCCACATTGCAGTGATGCAGTCTCACAAAAAAAAAACTCAATTAATTCTCATACACTAAATTAATGCTCATACTCATACTATACGTACTAACATTATACATTTTATACACACAACTAAATTAATGCTAGCCCATGCTCATATATATGGATTATTGACTTCGATCATTTGTAAATTATTATATATATCGTTTACAATTTTACAGTACAACGAATAATTAATCCATCACGAGAAGTGGGACATGCATGCATAATTTCAATGCACGTTTTAAATAAATAATTAGTGTTAACAAAACCCATATTATTAATTATCCTATTGTAAATATATAATCACACTAGTTAATTATTTACTGATCACAACACGCATTCAAATTATGCATGCATGTACGTACTACTCCTACTAGATTAATATATTCGTTGTACAATAAAATTGTAAACGATTTAATAATTTACAAATTAAGTCAATAACCCTTAATCTTAATTATAATCTCCCGAAGATGTATGGAGTTCATTACTTTTAGCAATTCATTTTGAACATACGGACAAAATCTGACTAAATTAATATTAATTGAAAACTATATTTATTTATAAAATTAATGTCGAGCGAATCTAAAACTTTGATCATTCATTTAAACAAAATAAATGAAACTTATACGACACATATGATGACGTCGACAGACACAGCTACGTAGTTAGAGTACCATAGCCATTGATCAATTGTTGATCATAATATGCACATGCCTCAAGATCGCTCACTGTCAAATGAAAAATATCTAGAAAATGAAAACAAAATAAGAAGATATAGCATTATACTTAATTGATAATTAATTAATTAACAAACAACTACGTATGTATTCATCAATTATTGATCTCCAGCTAGGTAATATCGACCTTCGGATCGACGATCGATGATATATATATCCATTGATATCACTATTTGATGATCATGGCGGTAGGACTGGGATTATTGAGATGGGAGGGTGAAAGTAGACTCTCGATGTATAGGGCCACCTGAGAAGATTGTATATCACCGGAGAAAATGGTCCGAAATTTTTTGTCTAATGGGTTGTAAATGACTAGCTTGCTTTGATGCAACAAGATCATAATTTCACCGTTGTTTAAGACGGTGATAAGTGACATCAATCCCAAGTACTCAGACTCCATCTTCTGAGGAATGGTTGTGAAAACGGACCAGGAGGCCTTGGACCCATATTCATTCATTAACCAAATCTCATAATCACACCCATGGGGGCTGTGAAGCATGCTCAACCGTCCTCCAAAAACCCCCAACCCATAAAATGAGAAGTGTTTGTCACCGTCTTCTGGTAGCGCCACCTGTCGGTATGTCTCGTCGTTTAGATCAAAAGAAACGATTGAGAAAGGCCTCTCATCATCACCATCACCACCACCGTCATTATCAGTAGAGGATGAGTTTCCACGTCGGACTACCCAGTGGAGAGCTCCGTTGAGTAGGGTAGCGACCACATTAAAGAGAAAGTAAAAGGGGAGGGTTTTGGCAGCAGCTCTCCATGCGTTGTCTTTCATAGAGAAGATGTCAAGTTGGGTGGTGAAATTGGATTCTCGACTGGAGGAAGTTGCCCTCACTATTTTACAATCGTGGTTGAGGGAATCATAGCCAAAGCCATAGAAGTAATCCTTACCCGGAATTGTGGAGGGTGGTGCGGGTAGTGGTTGGAGCTGCCTGGTGGATGGATTGTATATGATGAAATGTTGAGAGTCAAGCACCAAGCAAAGGAGGCCGTTATGAGAGCCAATAATCTTCATGTCTTTAAGTGGGCGCCTCATCACCGCCTCCGGAAAACAATGGGCCTCCTCCACAACTCTAGTACTAATGGTGGCGGCGCTGCTTGCGGCTACTTCTCCAACTGATTCTTCTGCTTTTGGAGGCGGCAAGGACAACACAGCTTGTACATCAATATTACTACTAGTAGCAATAGAATTGCGTACTTGTACACGTAAGGACTGAAGGAGGGAAACAGAGGAGAGCATGAGGAGTGCCTTTGATGATGATGTAGTAGTATTTTTTCTAGTTTTACCGTCATCATCCTCCTCCTCCTCGTCTGATTGTTTGGTGGAGCGCTGGAGGAGGTGTGAGTTGATGAATTTGGGGTCGGAGATGAGAGCAAGCCACGGCTTGCATACGGTTTTGAAACGAAGCAGGGACTTCACCGGCAGTTGCATCAGAATTTCCTCAACAATCTCGAAAGGAAGCTGCTGCCGGTCATCATCATTTCTATTATGATCCAATAATAATAATGAGGATTGTAGTTCCATCACCATGTTATTATGAATTTGAGAGGAAAATTTGGATTCTTTATATCAGTCTATCAGATACCCTTAATTGGGTGGCTGATGAGTACACCTCCAATAATATGAGATGCCGCTTATATAGCTGCTGTTTATAATGAATTATTGCCAAGGCAGATTATTATGTTGAACAGGCTCCAGGGCGGCCATACCAAATTCCCAAATTGCCCAAACTGCAAATCTCAATGAATGCGTACGTGTTGGTTTGTTTGGTCATTAACCACATGATGAGAACCTGTTATGTAACATGTACGGTTGTTGTACGTTTGATGCTGCTAATCATCACATTGAAGAACAAAGCGCATCTAACTTAATTGCTTAATTTTGATTTAAATTTATTGTTGATTGGTTAATTTTGATTTAAATTTATTTTTGATTGGTTAATTTTGATTTAAATTTATTGTCATTATTTGTCACCGTAAGGACTGGGGACGGAGTCCAGTCAGTGGAGTCGTCCCATTTAACTTACATACGATCAACAGATTAAGGGCTGGATTAGATGAAAATGTCAACGTATTATATAAAAATATAGGCCTACCTACCGTACACTTGGTTAATTATAAATTAATAAAAATTAAATACTCCTCCTCCAGCCGCTCCTGAGTGGCCGAGTCAGAGGACTATCAATCATATACATCTTCATCGTCGTCTACCGCAAAAAGGAGCATCCCATTCAATTCAATTATTTTATCTCTAACTAGTAAGCAATCATGTTAAATTCGAATTGGATCCGTTTAATAATCGTGTTAAAGATATCCAATTTGAATCTAACCTGATAAAGATAATCAGTATAACTCATTTAATAAATAAGTCGTATTCAAAATTCAATTAACATAGGACCGTTTAACAAAGTCGTATTCGAAACTCAATTAACATAGGATCATTTAACATGTTTTACATAAATGACTTATTTAAATTATAAGATTTAATATGCATATAAGTTGGTAATTAGGTAGATATATGAATTCGTAATTAGCACGTTTATTGATGTAAAAAGTTAAAATTTCACCCCAAAACTAATTAGCAATGGAATAAGTAACCCAAAATCATATAAGACACAAATTGGAGTTGCGTTTTTTCGATGTGAGATATTTTCCTCGCATCTCAACACGTCCCCTCACGTGTAACGGATTTTCCAGCCTATCACGTGACGATTTGAAATGGTACGTGTGACATGTATGACGGTTAAGCTTTCACGTGGGATAAACTCTGCTCTAATACCATGTAAGAAGTTGAGGTTTCACTCCAAAATCAATTGGAAATGGGGGGAGTAGTTAAAGATCATATAAGACACAAATTGTAATTGTGTTTTTTCAATGCGAGACAGACGTCCTTCAAGGGAGGTAATGCAGTCTTCTAACAATTAAATGGGTTAATATATAGATCATTATATAGGTTAACAAGTTAAATTTTCTTCGTATTATTACAACTTGGTTGATATTATTAGTTGATATATATATATGTATAATATATATTAAATGAGGTTAGCAGGTTGAATTTTCTTCAAATAACCAATTTCATTGGAATTCCAATTTCGATATCATTTATCTGCGAACTCGCAATTTCAACACCTACATAATGGTCCTTGAAAAACATACATAAATTTCACCGAATAAAAATCCGTTTTTGATGATACCGGTAGAATCGTAACAATTTGCATTTGTGGCCATCTCTCTTTTTTATTTTTCCAATCCATGAATTGAGGAGTCCCCGTTAAAAAGACATGCCCCTTGAAAAATCAGAAGCTAGCTAGCTAGATCCATCTCATTGAATTGAAGACCAACCGACATTGTTGAAGTATTATGCATTATATTACTTGTCCATTGCCAATTGTCAACTGTCAAATTGATAGATATGTGGGTATATGGATCCATTCATTGATTCCTATCTCCTTCCCTGTCGTGGATATATATGTATTCACGAGGCCTCCTCACACCCACTAGTTTAGTTTCACACGTTAATTTTGAATATGTATACCACCGATGGATCTTGCTAGCTAAAGATAGCACCAACTAGGGCAAGTGGCATGACAAATTCAGATAATTATAAACCATATGCATGGATACATCATGCATATACATATAATTGGAAGAGCTCGTGACTAGCTGAAACCGATTTAGGGTTTATGGTTTGTGTGTTAATTAGTTGTTAAACCCAATAACAATCATTTATATATAATTAATTAATGGAAATATATACATTAATCTTCAAATAATTAAAATACCCATGTAGAACATGCAAGCTATAATTTAGGTATTGGTGGTCATAGATTATTGAGAAATTGTTTTCAATATTAGTTGAAAAAGAGAGATGGGCATATCACGGGAGGAATGAGAAATGCGGCTCCATCTACTCCATCCTTGGATTGGAGACTTACATTGACTTGTCACTTGTACGTGTATATATATATATATATACCTATTAATATTATCAACCAAGTTGTAATATGAAGAAAATTCAACATATATATGTTTTTATTTTTTAATACATATATTTTATGCCTTTTGGAGGTGGATTTGAATTTTGGCAACAACATATGGACATACGTATTTGTTAAATTTATAGTCCGTTTAATAAGTATATCCAAGACATTTCAGAAAAAAAAAATTTCAATTAAATTTTATTTAAAATAGTTGGAAAATTATTTTAACAAATTATTTTTTAAAAAAGTTTTAAAATATTTTATTATTGATTTCAGGCTAAAATATCGAAATTTTAATGAAGTTTGTTCCATTGAAGAATAAAGCAATTGATACTTTCTCTTTCGTATTTGCTAAATTTAGGAATCTAACACCCCAAAACATCAAAATTCCAATATGGGTTAGGGACTTTGCTGCTCTACTTTCTTTGAAAATTCCTAAATTAAGTAAAAAATGTATTTTAAGAATTATACTAAAGGTGTTCATAAATATTAATATTGCTGACAATAACTATTTAGATAATAAATTATAATATTTTTATTAGTAACATATATGTTTTCCTATATATTTTTTGTCTGACTTCTGATAAAATTGGAATGATATAGAGAAGATTAACATGGTTTCGTACATTTTAAAAATAACATATAAATCGAGAAATGATCCAAATTAAAAAATATATATTATAGGAAAAAAGAAAGTGTGATTTGTTATAGGGTAGTTTAAAGGAAGGACGGGCTTGCGTATGTCTTGCTCCAAGTGTAGGGTTTCTGGATTTTGGTTTATGATTAAACCAGGATTTAAATGGGATGTTACAAGCTCTATGGTCATGAATTATTTAATTTAACAATCACGATTTAAGTGCAAGACAGACGTTAAAAATACATGTAAATGATGTAATCTAATATTGTAATGTAAAGAGAAGAATCCCTCCTTTGTTGTTACTCTCAGGTAATAAACTCCACTGTAACAAAAGTAATGCAGTTACACTCACTCAACTACTCAAACTCAGATTACAGTAACAACAAAATTGCATGCAAAATTGCAAAACGCAACCCCTGATACCTACTCGTGTAAAAGTTTTAGCATGAACTATGAATCATAGCTCACCAAAATTTTACTTAACGGGAATACCTAGTCATCCACCTCAGTTTTGATTTCTCTTTGAAGCTCCTCCTTGTACTCCTCAAAAGTCCCTGGGAAGAACCTGACACTACCATCTTCAACAACCCAAATTTCACTCTTCTCTTCATCATCGCACACCCGTGATATCAGCCTAGAATCATGACTCACCAGTACCACTCCACTGAATTCATCTAGTGCATCCGCCAGTGCATCAATACTCAGCATATCCAAGTGATTCGTCGGTTCATCCAACAGCAAAATGTGCGGCCTTGACATCGATATTGATGTGAACACAACCCTCGCTTTCTGCCCTCCAGATAATTTTGCAATCGGAGTCAGATGGTTGTGGCTCGGCAGTCCATATTTTCCAAGCTTTGCCCGCACAGCCTCTTGCTTCCTAAGGCCTTCTTGCTCTGGATGCAAACGAAGAAGATATTGAACTGGATTCTCATCCATTGTCAGCAGGTCCACAAAGTGCTGTGAATACCTGCCAATCCTCAACTTCGGACTCCTCCGTACTTCACCCTCGGTAGGAACTAAATCACCTGCAAGAAGGTTCAGCAGAGTAGAATTTCCCGCTCCATTAGGTCCCACAATGGCAACCTGAGTCCCCATATCAATACCAACATCAACACCTGACAGCTTGAAATCCTCCTGGTTTGGATGACTGAAGCTGACCTCAATAAGTTGCAAGAGTGGAGTAAGTTCTGCAGGTTCAGGAAAATGGAACTCAACACTGTAATCTCTCCACTTCTTAGGGGCCTCAGCTGGTGTCTCATATTTTCCAAGCTTTGGTTGTTCTTTGATGCTTCCTTGGCCGCTGCAGACTTTGCTCAATCCTTGACCTTCTCTTGTTGGACCCGACTTCCAGTCCTTTTGGCAGCTTTTATCTGCTTGTAATAAATTTCAAACTTTTTGTTCACCTCTTTGCGTCGTTACTCATAACCAGTTTCAAAATCATCAAAATTTCCACGATCATGCGAGACCACAACCAAAGCCTTTTTCCAACGGCACAAGTATTCCTCCACAGCCCTCAAATGGAGATGGTTGGTGGGTTCATCAAGCAACAGAAGTGTTGGTTGCCCAAAAAGTGCCCTCGCTAATGAAATTCTCATCCTCCAACCACCACTGAAGGACTTGGTTAGACGGCCTTGCATATCCTTTGTAAACCCCAACCCGGCAAGAATTTTGGAAGCCTGAGCTTCAGCAGCATCTGACCGCATCAACTGCAATTTCTCATAAAGTGCAGCAAGCTTCTCTCCCGCATCATCATCACCACCCTTTGCCTCAGCAGAATCTAAATTCTGCAAATCTGTAACCTCATTCCGGATCTTGTCAAGTTCTTCATTAGCTGAAACAACTGCTTGGAGAGCAGTTCTATCATCACCGACTACCTCCTGTTCAACCAAAAGCACATCAATGTTTTTCGGTACGGGAATCTTCCTCCAAGCAAGCAGCTTCAGGAGAGTAGACTTTCCCATTCCATTGGGCCCAACCAAACCATATCTCTTCCCATGTGATAACTTCACTGATGTGTTCTTCAGAAGTTCTTTTCACCGAGCCGACACAGAAAAATTTTCTACTGTTATATCCTTGATATTAGCATCAGCATCTTGACCATCAAGCACTGATGCCCGGCTTCCAATAACAACCGTGAAAGCATCATGATTGTCTTTAAGGGCTTCGTTCTTAGCCTGCTCAACATCATGGGCAGCAAGAAGGTCCTTCTGAGCACGCTTTTTTAACTCTTTGTCTGTTATGGATACATCAAGTTGCTTAAATTCTTTCCTCTTCTGCTGATTGGATTGCTTCTGTGCATTTGCTTGTTGGCCCTCTTCCAACTCATCTTCTTCATCAGAGGAAGGGAGATCAATATCATCAGTGTATGATGGACGCTTTGGAGCACTTTTTGCCTTTGCACTTGAGGAAGACCCTTTCTTGGGCTTATCGGGTTTCTGGTCCATGCTGGCCAACATGGCAGAGACTGATAATTTCTCTCTTCCCATCTTTAGAAACATCCTTGCTGGTTGATTTAGCCTTCGTGGTTGCACCAGCCTTCTCTGTCTTCTTCTTTACCATTGCAGAACTTATCTAACCAAGGTGGTTGGTGTGAGTGGTATGACACTCTCATTCCCTTAAGAGAGGTCAGGGATTCGAACCTTGCTCTCGTATGGAGTCACCCTGGAACTTTCGAATACACTTAAAACCCATATATTCTTTAAACCAAATTCTCAACAAATATATTATGAAACAAGAAAACCATAGAATATGTGAGAATCATTGAAGATGAGTAACACAAAAAAGAAATAACGTAGATGAAAAATACCTTGATTTTAGGACGAGATAAAGAGCTAAATAGAAGATTTCGACTTCAAGAAGAATGATCAGAGATAAATCAATCTGAATTACCAGCTCCGGATTCTAATAAGCTCCATTAAGAGGCAAAGACAAAAGTCATGTAAGTCGGTCGTTACTTCCGCCATAGCCTGGGCCAGCACAAACTAAAGCCCACTTCTTTGAGCCCCGAGTAGAATCTATTTATTTATTTTTAGAAATTATTCTTTAATTGGAACGTTGTTTTTTTAGAAAATATTTTTTTTCTGTAATTAAAATCTATTAGTTAGTCATTTTTTTTATTGAATTTTGTGTAATTCGCACATATTGGATACACCGAAAATTTAATTTTTATAAATATTAAATAATCAATTTAATCAGTTACACAATTATAATATGAAAACCCTTAAAAATATATATAATAGGAGAAAGTTTTCCTTAAAAAAGTGTAGATTATGCTATTCCTGTTATTCGCAGACCATAGAGTTAAATTTCAGTAGCACACACCGCATCAAAGAATTTATTTTGTATTTTATACATTAACAACCGAAAAAAAACACGCACCAAAGAGTTTATGTTATATTTTATACACGAAGGACATGAGAAGATATACAACCAAACGCCGGGCCGATAAGTCACTCGTCGGAAAGTGAAACCACTTGTTTTCCAACATTGCGTCCACTAAAAAGTCCTACCAACGCCGCTGGTGCATTTTCAAGTCCTTGAGCAATGTCTTCCAAATAGACCACCCTTCCCTCTCTTATGGCAGGTAGAATATAGTCCAAATAGTTGGGATAGAGGTGGTAGTAATCCGGGGCTGAAAATCCATGCATTCGGATCCGCTTATATACCAGATACATCAAATTTGTGACCCCTTCGGGCTCATTAAGATTGTACTGTGAAACCATTCCACAGACTGCAATGCGCCCGTGCACTCTCATGTTAAGGAGAACTGCATCAAGAAATTTCCCCCCCACATTCTCAAAGTATATGTCAATGCCTTCTGGAAAGTACCTGATACAACATTGCGTGTGAGTTTCATTTATGTTCAAAGTAAATACATCTCTCCTCAACCTGCTTCGTTCCATAGAAAGAATTCATGAAATGGCACAATGCTTACTTAATCTACTTCACAGAACATGCAAATTGCTCAAACATGCATTCATCTTTAAGTTTCAGAGCAAAATTCAGGCTCCATTTGAAGCAGATTATGCACTAACCTTTTCAAAGCAGCGTCCAAGTCATGCTCTTCCTTGTAATTGAAAGCTTCGTCAAACTTAAGCTTATTCTTCAAAAGGTCAACCTAGTAAAATATAATGATACATGCATAAATGATCGGTTTCATTGGAAGCTATTTTCAGCAGACAGCCCACAAGACACATCTACCAAATGTACAACTTCCATATTCTAGTGAAGCTTAAAACATAAGTCAACCTTGGAGTAAATAAACTCCATTTTCATAAACTTATGAAAAATAAAAAATAAATTTATTGTATTTGATTTCTGCTAGAAATTGCACCCAAAATAGTAAAGGGTGAGTTACCAACCTCAATTTTCCTTACTTCCAACATTTCAAACATAACCTAAAAATGAAGAATATGCACAAAGAAGACTACAATACTCTTAACATTATCAATCATTTATAACTAAAATCGTATAATATAATCTAGTCTTCTAGATACCAGAAAATATACATGGCAACTAAATTGGGGAGGAAAAAGAAAAGCATAGTTTATACCTTTTCTTTGCTTCCAGCACTTCCAACAACATAACAACCCAATAACTTGGCAAATTGTCCAACTAGCTGACCAACTGCACCAGAGGCTGCTGAAACGAAGACATATTCTCCCTTCTTAGGAGAACACACTTTGTTGAAGCCTGCATATGCAGTCAAACCAGGCATACCTATGGAACAAGGAAGAGAAAGAAATGCACAGAGTTTAAAAGGAGCTTCAAAGCTATAGGTAAAAGAAGATGAGAAAAACACACCAACTGTCCTGGTATGTCTGTTAGAAGTAGAACCATTAAGGAGCTAAGCACTAGACCTTACTTATATACTCGTAAGTCCCAACTCAACTAAAGTTATCTAAGGACTCAGTTCAAGCCGATAGGAGTATACCTTTCATAAGTTCATAAATTAAATTACAAATCCGCCATCATAAGCAGTCATCACTACAATTGCCACCAACAAGAAAACTAATTTAATTGATCAAATGCAACTCAAACACCTTGGAATCCAAACGGGAAACACAGGTCATTCTATTTCAATTTAAAACAATGTAACGTGCAGGTTTTCAAGTGTTAAGGCTTATCGCCATCAATAAAAGTGTACTACCTATGTGCCTTCTTTTAGCCATGAGTTCCCCCTCCCAACCAAGAACTAAATTCCACCTAAAATATCATGGCTGAGAAAATAACTTACCAAGAATACCGGTATAATAGGAAAGGGGTACATCAGTATGTTGGATCTTATGGAGGGCTTGTGGAGTGGTGATTAGGCTGTATTCTTCCCATTTGGTTGTGCCCCACACTAATTCACCTTCCTTAAAGTCTGGGTGCCTGGAATCCAAGACTTTAGCCACTCCATACCCACTGAAGGGCTGCAATATTTTCATAAAAAAATTGTTAACAACTAGTAACTACAGTCTCAACTCCACTCTCAAGACAACACAAACACAACACTGGATACAACATCAGCTTCACCAAGCATTCAACCATGCATCATATCTTTGGCTAGTAAGTCAAAATTTAAATTTTGTAGCATATTTACATATTCAGGTTGACCAGTTGAGAACTATTAATGTTGATGAATGAAAGCAGAAGGAAAGCCAATTCAACAATTTCTTGTTGTCTAATCTGTCTTTCTCATTTTAGTGCCAATGACCAACCAAATCAAAATCAAATCTTTGAAATTGAAAACCTATTTTCTCAGAAATGAAAGCTAACGAAAATTAAATTGGGAAGGGAAAAGAGAGAGAAGTCATACAGAGCCAGGGGTGTAGGGGGTGAAATAAGATGGAATTTCATCACTAGGTTTCCGCATAAGGATGCGCATCACAGGATCACAGGACAAGTGAAGGTTCTTAACCAAGACCGAATTGGAAGCTTCATCATCATCATCTGGTCCTGGGACTGGGAGTTTCAACTTGATGGTAGCAACATCGGTAACGTACATATCTGACTCTTTGGGAAATCCTTCCACATAATTCTTGAATATCACTTGCTTATTCTTGACAACTGCCATCGCTATATCTACCAGCCTCGCCTCACTCGCTGCTGCCTGCTAAACCGAGGAAGACGATAAGACTCTACTGTGCCTGCTCTGCTATTTTTTTGGTGGAGTGAGCTTGACTTGCCATTCACCAAAAGAAGAGACCTTTTGACTTGCGGAGGGGATCGGATAAAGAGGTAGCCTTTATTGGAGCACGCAACAACTCATCACTGTTCCATGCGCCAAATTAGTTGGCCCTTGGAATATAGCACTTGTTCTTTTTCCAAAAATACAGTGGGTTGTTTCAACGACACTTGCCCCATTTGAACTTAATAATTTCCAAGCATTTCACTCCATATGTTATGTGTGGGATGATCAAATGTAATTTTGTTTTGAAGATGCTGTCTTTAGGGTGGTTTGTTTCTCTTCTATACCCTGTTTGCATGTTAATATTTCTATTTATTTCCAGGTCTTGGAGGCTCATTTCTTTCCAGTCTGGATGCTGAACTTTTACCAGAGAATTTGTTTAGTATTTGCTTAGTATGAGCGGAAGTTTGTATCTTCTGGCACGTCAACCTAAAAATACAACATTTACAAGGTTTGCAAGCATTCACGTCCTAGTATGAATTTTTATCTTCGATCACATCATGCACTAAGTTGACTTCTATTCATTATTTTATAGGATTCAAATGCTCTGAAGACGTATGAAGTGGTGAAATTGCTTGCTGATCTTCAGCAGAGAATTCATTTCCTTTTAAATGAGTATGAAGATCATCACGAACTTCAGAGAATTTTGGATGTAGTTGAAATGCTTTTGAATATTCCCCTGAGTATCTCCCTAGTTAAGGTATTGATAATTACAATTAATATTGTTTAGTAATTATGTGAACTGGTCTATTCCATGTTTATTTGGGTTTAGTGGAGTTTGTATGGTCATCACCATGCAGAGTTTTTGTTTCTAAATGTTATTGTATGTGAAGGCTCCTATACTTATCCATTTATTTTATCTGCCCTATGAAGGCTCTTTCAGGATTGCAATTTCTACTTAATAGGCTCCATTCATTACAAGAAACTGGCTCTAAGTTCGCTTTCTCTGGTAAGAGTTCTCATACAATGAGTCTTTGTTTCGTGGTTATACTAGTGCATTTTTAGTAGGTTTATTTTTCTATACCTTATAGCTCAAGTGAAGCCTATTCGTGATTTGGTGTTATTGTCGCAACAGATGGAGTTAGAGTGTTGGCCTGTCTTGCTTGATGAGGTCCAAGATCAGGTTGAAATTAATGCTGCAAAGGTAAATCAAGGTTACTTGTATTTTTGGTGATTGAGAAATAGCAAAATAAAAAACCACACAGCACTTTGATAATGATATCATCGAGGAAACCCGAGTTTGCATCATTTCACCATGTTTGAGAATAGATTTGAAGTCTTCCGTTGTTTATGCGTTATGGGTTTAAAGGATGTAAGCGTTATGGGTTTAAAGGATGGAAGCCTTCAGCAGGTTTTAAACCCCAATCTTCTAATGAAAATAAATTTTCAATAATAATGTAATTTTCTAACCCTACTACAGAGGGTTTTCTCTATTATTTTTTTGTACTTAAAAAAATACTCTTTCTAACCACCTATAGCCCTTTGCAACTGGTCCTGGAATCCCTTTTTTCCAGCTCTATGTAAACTCACTTTTCTTCATTTTTGTTCATTAGTTACTGTACTCAACTGTCTTTGGTCTTGAGTTTTTACTTTTGAGAAGAGCTGGTGAGAAGAACTGAAAGGGCTGGGTTACTGTACTCAACTGTCTTTGGCCTTGAGTTCTTTATTTTACTTGATCCATGATTTTCTGGTCAGGTGTACAAGGACAAGCATGTAGTTGCTTAGCTGGTAAGAAGAGCTGAAAGGGCTGGGTTCAAGGCTATTGCTCTTACAGTTGATACTCCAAGGCTGGGTTGTAGAAAAGCTGACATCAAGAACAAGTCAACTTCATGTCTATAACTGTTTTATTAATACCAGATGCTGAAAACATTCATGTCAACCTCTAAACCTGGAAAAAGTTCACACTTATTAATACCGCTAGTAAAGCATATTTTTCTCTTGCGTCAATCAAAAGGAAACTGGATTGAGTTACTGCAATCAACATATTAAAATGAACCTATTCCAAGTAAGTATTACACCTAATTCAATGTGTTGTTATCTATGTCTGGTTTATCTTAGCCTCAGTATGATGTTATATGTGCCTGGTTTAGTTTTGATGCTTTAAAGTTTCAATTTTATCTTATGTTTCTGTTTTTTTACTATAATTGGAGTTACAGCTGGTTTTAGTTAGGAAGTAGAACAAAGCCTGCATTTTATAATGAGTTTATGTATCTTTTGAATTGTGTGCAATTTTTTTTGCCATGTTTAACATAAAATTGTTGGGATGTGAGGATAAGGGTCCCACATCGGAAAAGAGGAAATAGAATGTGTGTCTTATATAGCCTTGGGCAACTCCCCCTATCACCAATTGGTTTTAGGGCCGAACTCCAGAGTCTATATAATGGTCAGAATCCTGATCTCAACATGGTATCAGAGCGGGTTATCCCACGTGGATGGCTTAACCGCCACACGTGTCACACGTTGCCCAGTCACTCGCTGCGTGGGGGCGTAGTGACCACAACCTACTAGTGGTTGAAAAAAAAAAAAAGAGCCACACGTATGAGAATACAATTTGTTTTATTAATATAAAATTGTTGTCTATAAGTATATCACACAATATCTAAACAAAAAAACTATTGTCTACATTACAGAAAAATTGTTGTCTATTAGGTTAATAAACGACAGTTTTTCACACACATAGACAACAGTTTTTCTGAAAATTGTTGTCGATCTATTAGGCTATCAGATGACAGTTTGTGGGAAAAACTGTTGTCTGATGGTGCATACAATAGTTTTTTTTCTGAAACTGTTATCTATTTGTATAATAGACGATAGTTAATAAGTGTCGTCTGATATTATTCAAATAGATGACACTCACATAGACAATACTTTTTCTTTCAATCAGATGATAGTTTTTCACTGTCATCTAAGATAAAAAAAAATGGCATAGTGTATATATATGTAATATAATTCTCTCACCTAATATTCTTGTATTAAATATAAATAAATAAGTTATGTACATTTCACAATTCAATTCTAGACTCATATTTGTTTTATAATTAAAAAAAAGTGAATTATATGTTACTACGGTACGATTTACATCTTATAATATATTTATACTGAACTTTCAAATGTTGTAATTATACTCTAAACTCTTCAAAACATGACATTTTGGCCTGACCATTTAAATTTTTCATCTCAGTTTCCGGTAGATGCTAACATAATGTCTGTAACTCCCATTTTTCAATTGTTATTATCCTCAATTTACCCATTTTTACTTCCAAAGAGGCAAGCGAAATCAAGAAAGAAAATCCAAATTGGGCGCAAATGACATACATGCCTTTAAAATAAGGTTGATAGCAGTTGATAAGTATGACACATAAACATCACGTTAGCATTTAATGGAATTTGGGACATAAAATTTAACGGTTCAAAGTCTCACATTTTGAAAAGTTCAGGAGAATTAATTGCAACATTTGAAAGATTAAGTATGAATCAGTTACCATATGTAAACTACAGAATAGTAAAATGCAATTTTTTAAAAAAAAACACCAATTAGCCAATTCGGAATTTTACTATTAATTCATAAAGCATCATCTATTACAACAATCCTTGATACAAACACCCATCTCAATATCCTATATGATATGACTTATGAGAGAGAAGGGGTTTGGAGAATTTAGCTAGCTATTAATTTATAAATGTCTATGATTGCAAGGCCAGGCTCCAAGGAAGCCCCAATATTGGACTACCAACACCACAGGCTCAAGCAATTTATAAGTACCTTTAGGCTCTAATACATCCATCTTCGACCACGACCTAGCTAGCTAGCTAACTAACTAGCAAGCTACTGCTACACTAAAAACTTAATTCTTCAATTAATTACTATAGCTGATACTTTGTTTTCAGCCCATATATAAGAGTAACTTTTGTTATCCTTCTCTCCAGTTTCTTTCCCCGAGCAAATCAAGTTACAAACAACTTGTAGGTTGAACCGTGCCCGCAGCTGTTCCGTCTGCATGGATGCATGAAGCCTCAGCTGCCTCGTCCTTGTAAGTTAGCTTCACATCCTCCAATTTGATCCCACTACACGGGTACTTTGAGCTACAATCAAATTTTACCGCCACTTGTGAAGCAGATGTGCCGTGAATATCTTGATATGTCACATCGCTAACTTTAACTCCAGAAGCTTGACCAGGACAGCCTTTGTTGTTAGGGCAGTAGTTTTGATCAATGACGATAGGATTTTCCACATTGTACATTACAATATGTTGAAAAAGAATGTTCCTAGCAAATCCAGTGCTAGGCCTCCCCCAAGACTTGATTCTCACCCCGTTTTGAGTCCCCGTAAAGGTAATTGTTTTAGCCGTTACATTTTGTACACCATCCTCTGCTTGGTCCTTTCCTAAGCTTCCAATGCTGCGTACGTACACCAACACCCAAGCAATAAGTTCAACTTGTTATTAAATTTCAATAATAAAATGAAGCACACACAATAAAAATATATATATGTACCTGATTCCATGGCCGGGTCCACATACAACGTTTTCAATCCACAAATTGGAGGCGCCAGGGCCAATTGAGACACAATCGTCGCCCGTAGCAATTTTGGAGTTGAGAATGGTGACGCCGGATGACATTTGAACGTGAATGCCGTCGGTGTTGGGGCTGATGCCGGAGGCAGAAACCTTGACGCCTTGCATTTTGACGTTGTGGCAGCCGTTGACCACTATGTGAAACATTTGGCTGTTTAGGGATGCTAATCCATTCACCTCAATGTTGTTCGAGTTGGAAAAACCCAGCGTCTGCACATATATACATATATAAATATAATCCCATCATCATTCATTTCGTTAATTATAAGTCATATATATTATATATATATATATCCTATATGGTCAAAATTTAACCACATGCAAATGCACAAGCATATATTGTACTGTTGCAAACTAGATAGGCAGTACCATTGGAGAAATATCATCGTATATATTATGCATGGCATATGTCATGAGTATATATGCAACTTCCCGTAACTGATCGTATTATATAATATGAATATATATATTCATCAGATAAAACCAATTTCATATTTGATGAGCTTCGTTCATTAAAAAGAAAAAAGAAAAGTGAAAAGGTAACTGAAATATGTATATAGTAATACTATTAGTGCAAGGGTGCCAGATAAGTAGGTAGACCGAGAAAATGAAGAGTGCAAAACCGATGGTAACTGACGAATTAACAGTAATTAACTGGTTAATTTGTTGCCCGCGTAATTAAATGAATGATTTTCCTCTGTCAATAAGTCTCCATTATCATCAGTTTTACGTCAATTAATTAACTTCATTTCTACTTGATTCATGATTTCATGCACGTAATCTCATTTTTCTATTAGTTTTTGGTCGCCCTAGCTTCTCGATTCTCGATATGATAACGTTCGTTCTTAATTAATTAACAACAAAAATAATAAAAAATTAAGTAGATAATTAAAGTAGTTAATACGTAATAATGAAGTTGTTGACATAAACTTACGGTTGCTCCGCTGGGGCAGCTCTTGCCTGAGCTCTTGCAAGCCCACAAGCCGGTGCCCTGGCCGTCGAGAGTGCCGCCGGAAATGGTGACACCATCGACACGCTGAAAGAAAAGCCAGTTTCCGGCGTTTCCAATGACACGGTAATCGGATGGTGCGACGAGGGTGCCGGCAATGCGGAAGGTGATGTGGGAGTTCTTGCAAGGTCCGGTGAAGGCGGCATTGCGAAGATAAAACCGGCCGGCGGGGACGTCAATGAGAGCGGGGTTGAGGGAGGCGCAGGCCTTGGACCAGGCGGAGAGGAAGGCCTTGGTGCAGTCAGTCTTGCCATCTCCTCTGGCACCTAAAGTGGTCACACTGTATGTCACCACCGGTGCTGCCGCAGCCGCCTTCAAGGAAAACAGTACTGCTGCAACCAGCAGGAGAAGAATATTAAAATTGATAAGGCTTTGTGGGTTTGCCATTTGCAATATTGCACTAGCTATAGCTAGGTATTTGGCTGAGGAGAAATGACTAGAGAATATTGTGAGATCGAGAAAGATTAATGTGGGATGATAAGTATCTAATGGTGTGGAAGTTAGAACGGTTTGACGGGTATTTATAGATGGATGGATGGACTATTTCTGATATGACGTGGAAAATGAAATCGAATTATTAATAAAATAAATAGGTTCAGCGAGGCAGGCGCAGAGATTGAAGATGAAGGATGACGACCGATGAGGGTGCGGTAATAAAAATGAAAAATAAGCAAAGCAAGCAAACGGCGCCGAAATATATATCACCTTATTACTTACGGTATACGTACGTAGGATTATACTGTGGATAGATGCATGGATGCTAGGATGGGTACGTAACGTACGTTAACGCTGATCCTTTTTAACTTTTTCATTCCTTGATTTAAGGTTTATTAGTTATGACTTTAATTACCAAATTGACCCAAACGAAGGAGAGACCGCGCTTTGCTTCATCGATTGATGCAGCAATCGCATGCATAACTTCTGCACGTTCGTTGCTCTCAGTTCACACCTCCCTGCTGTAATAATTAATTATATAATTTCCTTTTTACCTACATAATAATACTCTAATTAATATCATATATAACGTACAGAGTTGTACATGATCATGAGCAGGTACGGTAATTAATTAATGTTTTAATTTGAAGGGATTTTAATTATGTGGCCGATCTACTGATCATTACTTGGCTAATAATTTATATTTTCTTGTGTATTATTAGAAGGCCGGTTTAAAATTAATTTCATGTTGAGCTTAATTAATAATATGATAAGACATGTTCAAATTAAGAATTAATTATAACACTAATTAAAAAAAATATCTTGATCGAGAATATATTGAACATATATGGTCCAACGTACATTATTAGGTAAAGAAAATTAGGAAGGGGGTAAAGAAAAAGAGGGTTTAGGAACGTGGGATAGGTAAATGGGAGGGAATGGAAAACATATGTATATAAATCGTGGAAAACGGAGAAGCAAGCGGCGGGTTCATGCCCGTTATTGCGCCAACAAAACAATCTCATGAGACCCAACAACCTCTCTGTGCGTTGTGGAGAATAATTAAGTGCCAAAATAACTAACTAATAATCAATTAATCAACTATAACTGACATGTACCTGTAATTCTATGTATCTACCTAATCCAAATTAGAGACCCTTGATCCAATTGCTTACTCCATACATACGTCATCCATTGCTTATTGCTTCATCTAATATATATATATATATATATAATATATTTTTCTGCTGCATGTTCTCTTCTCTTCAACTGTTGAATTAATTGTTCAATCCTTAATTATATATTACGGACTTTAAATGGGTAATTATATAATAACTACCCCATTTTTCATGCTTGGAGGGACCCTTAGGGCCTTCCCTTAATTAGCTCCTCACCAGCTCCATCCATCTTTGCAATATTTCAATTAGGTTGCTCATATTCATTCCGATATGAAACATTTTCCTCACATCTCAACAGAATGATGATGTGACTGAGTGTTTTGAGCAGTGGCTCTCAAGTTAATCAAGATCAATGGGTGACCGGCGACAGTGGCCGGCAATTGTACGTGAATGATAAAACAGATAGTAGTAATTATTAATGTTTCTATATACTCACTAAGAGCATCTCTATGGACTATTTAAAGGAACTTTCTTCCAATCCAACTCCAAAGTATGGGCGTGCATGAGCATGCATATGTGATGCATGTGAAGCCTTCAAATCCCCATAATATGGTAACGTTCGGTATATATACGTATATTTCTATGTTCGTAGCTAGCGAGAGTACTCGAAATTCCTGGGATTCTTTGATTTGCTTATTTCACGTACCAATCAAATTTTGGAATATTATCAATTGCAATACATCAACTTTTATTTCCCTTTCTCAGTGTCGTGCTTGCTTCCATGAGTTTAGGGCAGGATTTAGGGTTTCTGTACGGATATAAACAGTGGCGGACTCAGAATTCTTTTTCGAGGGGGTCAACCGTAAACGACCATAATCCTTTATTAGTATTCTAAAAAAATTATCTTGCAATTATTCAGAATAAAAAATAGACGAGTCTGAAGATTGTTTAGAAATTTTTGAAATTAAAATTAGAGATTATTTCATTTGATTGAGTTTTATGATTACGTTAATGTCATCGAATGAAAATTAGAGTCAATAAGAATTTGTTATAAGTAATTTTTGATGAATTTTGGGTTACAAAAGTATATTTATCAATATTAATAAGCATAAAATACCATCTTGATACTGTATTTTGGTATAAAATTTAAAATTTAAAATACGTGTTGGTCAATTTAAAAGTCCCATATATATATATATTAAATTTTAAAATAAAATTTGTATATAATATTGATTATCAACCATTTTTAACTCTTCACTGTGTAACACATGAATCACTGCTATACCATATTCCTTCTCCATCATAAAATATTAATAATTAATCTGGTGGGATATGTAATATGAGAAATGTAGAAAAAACAAAAAGTTCATATTAAAAAATTGCATAATTTATAAGGACTTATAACTTATAATAATTAAGTATTGTATATACATGTCTCTTTTTTTATTATTAATTGATTTTTAATAAAACTTCAACTTTTTTCATATTATAAGAGCGGATTATCTTATGGATAAGATTTAATAATGATGTGTATCTATGAATAATAATTAAAGAGAAAAAGATTAATTACGCAAGCTAGCTAGCTGGGTTTGTGATGGATCATGTGATTTATGAAGAAATAATTAGTATAATATTATTGTTGTCCCCAAGATGGCATGTGCGCATATATCCACATTCCAATATTAATGATCGACAATTATAATACCGTAGGTATGAAGAGATGGAGTGCTGAAGCCTATAGGCTATACATAGTACATATATACAGCCATAGTCATACGTTGTTGAGAATAAAATATTTGTTATTAATGATACGTACGGTTTAGTCTAATTATATATATAGTAAAAATATTTGCATTTCATTTGGTTTTTTTTTTTAATGGGATATCAAAGTAACGAATTGTTCCTTCGTGCACCTGTCCCCAATTATTAATGATACGTACGGTTAAGTATTTCGATACTTCTGTTGAAATTTCAAAAATCGACTAAAAATCATGAATTAATAACTCACAGCTTTTATAAAAAATGCATCCGTTAGGATTTTGTGGAATATTTTAAGTGTACATTATCCAAAGTATTATATGTCACTTGAGACATGCGCTGCCATTTGGAGTGCCCATTAGCAGTTTTTTATGTATTTTTTAAGTAAAAAAAAAACTCGAAATTAATTGAAATTTTTTAACGAGATCCAAGGTGAGTTTAGGGTCTGGAGGTCTTTAGAAAACTTCCCCCACAACTTCAAAGTATCTTATGAAGTGAAGAGTGGAAATAAAATAAGCATTTCGATGCTTCTGTTGAAATTTCAAAAATCGATTAAAAATCGTGAATTTATAGCTCACATTTTTTGTAAAAAATGCATCCGTTGGGATTTTATGGAATATTTTAACTCTACATTAGCCAAAGTATTATATGTAATTTGGGATATGTCCTTCCATTCAGGGTGCCCATTAATTATTGTTATGTATTTTTTAAGTAAAAAAACTCGAATTTAATTTAAATTTTGTAACGGAGTCCGAGGTGAATCTAGGGTACGAAGGTCTTTAGAAAGCATCCTCCAAAAATTCAAAGTATCTTATTGTGTGAAGATAATGAAAATAAAATAAGTATTTCGATGTTTCTATTGAAATTTTAAAAACCGACTAAAAATCGTGAGCTATCGCTCACAGTTTTTGTGAAAAACGTATCCATTGGGATTTTGTCGATTATTTTAATTGTACATTAGTCAACGTATTATATGTCATTTGGGACATGTCCTGCCATTCAGGGTGCCCATTAACTATTATATATATATTGTAAAAAAAACTCGAATTTAATTGAAATTTCATAACGGGAACCGAAGTGTATCTTGGTTCCGAAGTCTTTAGAAAACATATCCCACAACTTCAAAATATCTTATCGAGTGAAGAAAATGGAAATAAAATAAGTATTTCGAAGCTTCCGTTGAAATTTCCAAAATCAACTAAAATTCGTGAGTAGCTCATAGTTTTTGTAAAAGATGCATCTGTTATAATTTTGTGGAGTATTTTAACTGTACATTAACCAAAGTATTATATGTCATTTGGTATATGCCATGTCATTCAGGGTGCCCATTAACTATTTTTATGTATATTTTAAGCAAAATAATTCGAGTTTAATTGAAATTTTTTAACGAGACCCAAAGTGAGTCTAGGGTCCGAAGGTCTTTAGAAAACATCCCCTTTAACTTCAAGAAATCTTATGGAGTGAGGAGAATGAAAATAAAATAAGTATTTCGATGCTTCTGTTGAAATTTCAAAAATTGACTAAAAATCGTGAATTATAACTCACAGTTTTTGTAAAAACTGTATCCGTTGGGATTTTGTGGAATATTTGAACTGTATATTAACCAATGTATTATATGTCATTTGGGACATGTCCTGCCATTCAAGGTGCATAATAACTATTTTTTTATATGTATTTTTTAAGTATAAAAACTTGACTTTAATTGAAGCCCAAAAATTGAAGTTTCATCCCAAAATCAATTGGCAATTGGTGAAATAGTTCAAGTTTATTTAAGGCACAAATTGAAGTTATGTTTTTCAGATATGAAATATTACCTCACAATCCAACACGCCTTTTATGTGTGGCGGATTTTCCAACCTACCATGTAGAAATTGAGATTTCACTCCAAAATCTATTGGCAATCCAACGCGCCCTTTATGTGTGGCGGATTTTCCAGCCTACCATGTAGAAATTGAGATTTCACTTTAAAATCTATTGGAAATCCAATACGTCCCCTCCTGTGTGGCGGATTTTCCAGTCTACCATGTAGAAATTGAGATTTCACTCTAAAATCAATTGGCAATGAGAGAGTATCTCAATCATGTTTAAGTTATAAATTGAAATTGTGTTTTTCCGATATAAACTATTACCTCACACTCCAACATGATTAATCACGTATATATGTACATATATTATTGATATATATATATATATATATCTTTTTACTATATGTATGTAAGTATATATGTTCCTTTATATATACGACTCGCCGATGGATGACAATAATCGACATTGTTTGGAAATATTTAATATGCAGGCTAGCCTAGTCTTAAGATTATTAATCTTTTAATTATTAGATGGGACTGAAGAAAATGGTTTATTATACGTACGCGAAGGTTCATCTTAGTCTTCAAAGATATTTACATTTAGTGGCGTAAGGTCGCGGCCCACCTTAATTAGAAATTGAAAGAACACGTATATATAGATATCGAAAATGTTGTGAATTGAAAGTCATCCGTCGGCTCCGGCGCGGCCGGTCACTTAATTGACTACTGCTATTGCGTGCAGGTGCAATTCTACCCAACTCAACTGTGCGCCCATTAATACTACTGCATTACTTGCATGTATTTATACATACATATATATATATATACGTACATAGTACGTATTCAGATACAATTAATCATCATTCAACGACAACGACCTACTCGATCAGACTCCGATCATCGAACAGACCTATATTAATAAGCAACAATGGTCCATATGCGGCCCTGCCTACTTATATACTGATACACGTACATATACATATACGTACACGGTACACTAAGATGCATGCATATGGCTTCGTACGTTGTCAAGTAATAGCGAGACAGATCGTTGGGTCCATATCCATAATCCTTCCATGCCAAATTCTATATGCATGTACACTCAACTAACAGGTAATTACGCACATATGATCCATTTCTCATTCTCAAATCTGAATCCAATTCCATTGCTTCTTATTGCGAACAAACTCATAATTAACCAAACCAAAACCCAGTTAATTAATTCATCACATTGTTAAATGAAAGTCCAAACATTTACGTTTTCGATCTGAAATACTGAACTGTGTGAGTGCCATCCATAATCAGTTTTCAACTTCAACTACCCGTGGCTAGCTACCTTACATCTCAAGTCTCAACACTCAACTCGCTAGTCCGTTTGTTAACTATTCTCGTTTTTATTTTTCACGTTTAGGGTTTGATATCAATGTAAAGAAAAATGAATAATATATGAAAAAAAAGATAAATGTTTACTTGTATAACGGTACGTTTACAATCTCAGTGCCTATAGTCTTTGATTTCGATCATTCTTCTTTAATTATTTATCCCTTACCCACCACTCTTCTTCATTTATCCTTTTTATCATATACTTTTCTTTAACTATATAAAGTAAAAATATAAATTACCAATTAAAAACCAAACGGTTCTCAAACAACCCCGGAAAATTTATTTATAGTCTACGTTTTTACTTTTCATTTTAACCATCATTCTTCCATTCATCCCTCTGTTTAACAGAAAGTTACAATAAAAATTAAAAATGAAATGTGTATTTAACGTAAAACAATCAACAATCAAGTATTCCACAATTTGAATGCACGCCCTCGTGTCACCGGCCTACTCCGACGGACTCAAGTTTAGGCCCAAAATTATTTGGCCCGGCCCTTATGACGAGGTATCTTTTATTTAATATTTTATTTTGGAATATACATCTCTTTCAAAAGGAGATGGGGTAGTTACAACTAGATTTTTAATGATTTATAATTACTTAAATAGTAGTCGTATCTCCCTCTATAATAATGAGCTTGCTAGCTAGACAGGGTTGATGAAAACTGTAAAACTCCACCATTAGCTACCAGGGAACGAATGCAAATCTAATCGATCATGGATCATGCATTGGATATCATGTATGATATATCTATTTCCTGCTATTCATAGGTTGTATCCCAAAATTAATTAGTAATAATTGAGAGTGAGGCTCAATTCCTTATAAGCCTTTATAAGGTTGTGCAATTTTTTAATATGGGACATTTTGTTCCTTCACATTTTCATACGCCCCCTCATATGTGACGAATTTTCAAGCCTAATATATGGACAACTCATATTGAGTGATGTGAGTACGTGTAGTGATTAAACCTTATACGTAGGATAACTTGCTCTCAAGGTCACCCACAAGGAGTCCAAAAGGATGCAAACCCATAACCCAAGACAATATAGAGCCAAAAATTATTATTATATTATTTATAAATTAATAAATAAGTAACTAAAGCATATATATAATTAAACTATATAAGAACATGTAAGTTTGATGTTGGTTCAAATTCTTTAAATGATGAAACTCTTATATGAAAACTAACTGCTTGTATTGAATATGAAAGTTGTAGTACCAGCCTTGAATGTGGATATTTTCATCCATCTACAAGTTATAAATATAGGATTTGTCTTTTTTTGTTTTGTTTTGTTTTGTTTTTGAACTGAATGTAATGTATTGAACATAATGTCCTTTTTTTTCATTGTCAAGGTTTTGCCTTAATGGTTAAGTGTACGAGTTGAGGGTATATTTTCTATTTTTTCCATGTACTTTCAAATATTTGGATCGATTATGCTTGTTTTGATACATATGAAGATATAAAAGTCGCACATTAGAAATTTACATAATCTTCCAAGGACTTATAAGAAGTTGAGTCTTCCCTCGATTGTTAATTAGTCTGGAGGTGGAACCTCACGTTTCTTCATAAATGACCACAAATCTTGTTAATGTATATATATGAATTTGTGGTTTCTACATATAAATGAATACTAGCTAGCTATCATCCTCGAGTAGTGGAGTGTTGTATACTCAAAACCTATTCGGCTATAGCTGTAAGCCTTGATTGCAATAGAAATTGCTCTCATTCTACGAATCCCCACGTCGCCTCTTCAATTCGGAGAGACATCTATTTGCATTTGCATTTACATTATTTGCATCAAATATTCGTTAATTATATATATATATATATGTATATATATGGGGTGGGCATGTTATATGTATTTGGGTGTTAATCATATATTAAGCTAGCGAGTAACATGGGAAATAAATTATCGTATGCGTATAGCTAGCCATGTACTTTCTTATCAAAGATGACCATCATATATACTTGTCTAACGTTTAAGTCTTCCCTTGCTGAGACCGTACACTTCACACGGCGGCCGGTAGTTTGTACGGACCCGTCGTTACTTCGATAGTAAGCTGTTGCTTGTCTCTCAAGTAGTTTCTCAATAAGTCAAATCATATAATATTCACATGAATCATATGTGTATATATATATATATGTATATAATATTGTTTAATTAGGTTACTTGATCGGATGATATTAGATAAGAAAAAACGAGAATGACACATGTGTTATGGCTATTTGTTCGGCAACTTCCACGGCAGCTACTGCTCCGGGTTCCCTCCACGTACGTCTCTCGCATACATCACATGCAAAGCTTTGTATAATTATAGGTTATATACATCTCTCATTCCTTACGCAAGCAACTAATTTACCGGACTGATCGATTATTAGTTTGTGAAACCGTGGTCAACACTCACATCATGCCTCATAAAAAATTCAAAATTCACGTTTGATCCTCGATTCCACATGTATATATGCCGCATATATGTCAATTTGTCAATGCCAGTGCCATTGACCGCCGTCATAATACCATTAGATCAGATGGGCATGTCATGTATAATTAAGTTATCACATGCGCCGGTAACTTGTAAATGTACGCGCGTCTCCGTACATACGTATATATGTATGAATCTAAGGCAATTAAGGCGGCGACGCTCTAATTATTAAGCCAAAACTAGCCTAAGAAAGTCTAAAGCCTAGCTAATTAAGCGAACCATGGACGACGTGCAAATACAACATTAATTACTTTAGTACAATGATAACCTACTTAATTACGTACACTTCGTCAATATATTATCTACCGTATATAATTAAATAGGTCCATGAGGTTAGCCTATAAATACACCAAGTCACATCGCCTCTTATCCCACAACATATCTGATCATTATCTCTATCTATCCAAGTACCAATTTGTTTACTTTGTTTTGTAATACATACCAATACCAGCCCTAGCTATACATAGTGTAAACTTGTTTGATATCTCCATTGTCGATCAGTGATTGAAATGGCTTGTAGAAGCAAGAACTTCTGCAATAATATGATTAATAGTCACAATAATTATGGTGTAGGAAGGGTTCTGGTTTTGATCATCGTCAGCGTAATGTTGTTGCAATTGTGCAATGGCGCAGCAACAACAAGTAGCAGCGGCTATAATGTGATCAAGTTTGGTGCAAAGGGAGATGGAAAAACAGACTCCACCCAAGCGTTTGTCAAGGCGTGGACATCCGCATGCAGCTCCGGTCAAGCCAATGCCGTGATGTACATCCCCAAAGGAAGGTTCTTGATAAAGGCTGTGGAGTTTAGAGGTCCATGCAAGAGTAGAGGAGTTACGGTTCGAATAGATGGAACCCTAGTGGCTCCCACGAACTATTGGGGTTTGGGAAACTCAGGCTACTGGATTTTATTCATCAAGGTCAACGGAGTTTCGGTCATCGGCGGTTCCCTCGATGCCAGGGCTGCTGCATTTTGGGCTTGCAGAAAATCTGGCAAGAGTTGCCCTGTTGGAGCTAGGGTACGTACGTATAACAAATATAATTAAGAGTTGTTACTTTCTCAATCATCTCATTATTTCTATTTGCTTAATTGATAATTATGTAGTATTATTAAGGGACTCGTATTTACATATTTTGTATATATATGTGGTTGCAGTCGATCACGTTCAATTGGGCAAACAATGTTGTGGTCAGCGGTTTAACATCCATAAACAGCCAGCAAACTCACCTTGTAGTCAACAGCTGCAACAATGTGGTTGTCCGAAACGTGAAGATGATTGCTCCGCATGAAAGTCCCAACACAGATGGGATTCATGTCCAAGGCTCGACCGGCGTCACCATCACCGGCAGTATCTTGCAAACCGGAGACGATTGCATATCAATCGGCCCTGGCACCAGAAACCTCCACATGAGCAACATCAAGTGCGGCCCAGGCCATGGCGTAAGGTATAATTAATAATAACAATAATAATAATAATAATGGGCCTTTTTCTTTTTCAAGTTGGGATTTTCTTCTTTTGTTTAACTACATTAATATGGTAGGTAGTGGACCGGCGTAATTAATGAATCAATTAGGAAATGAATTCTGAGTTTCTGATATGAATATATGTATGTGAGCACAGCATTGGAAGTTTAGGGAGGCAGCTGAAGGAAGATGGTGTGGAAAATGTGACGCTAACGAATGCAGTTTTCAGTGGATCAGACAATGGAGTGCGGATAAAGTCATGGGCTCGGCCTAGCACCGGCTTTGTTAGGAACATTCTCTTCCAGAATATCATCATGACAAACGTCGAGAACCCCATCATTATTGATCAGAACTATTGCCCACATAACAAAGGTTGTCCTAATCAGGTAATTAATTAATAATGAATCAATAATATCCCTACCGGCATCCTTCAATATAGTGATTAATCATGGATAATTAATTAATGATATTGCACTTGTAGAGTTCTGGTGTGAAGATTAGTGGAGTGACATACAGAAACATCCAAGGGACGTCTGCAACGGCGGAGGCAGTGACATTTGATTGCAGCCCAAGTCAGCCATGCACAGGCGTTAGATTGCAAAACATTAAGTTCACATACAAGAACACAGTTGCCACCTCATCATGCAACAACATCCGTGGAACCGCCATCGGATCCTCGGCTACTTGTCTATGATCGATCAGCACTCATTTTTCATTTGTAATTTTGGATCGCCTACATGTACCGCCCGCTATAGCTAAGTCTATATAATATACGACCGGCCCTGCGAGGCTGGGGAAAATATATGTTACTCATCCTCCCATTTAAACCTCTGATATTAATTTAATACTATTATATTCCCTCTATTAATTAATAATTACCATTGCCTATGTAGACAGCTTGATGTTTTGGACGTCAAAAGTCCCTTGACAATAGTGACAACACACATATTAGTTAGTTTAAAACACACCATATTCCAACACATGCAATGAATCACTAAGTACCGGTCAACTGGTTTTCTGTTATTGACTATATTTAATTACTAGTACAGGCCGCCGGGAGAGGGCAGGGCAATGGGATAAAATCCAAGACTCATTATGCAGGAATTTTTTTGTTTCACATTAACACTAACGGTCATGTGTGCCATGTCATTGTTTTTTTGTCAACTTTCAACTTTCAAATTCAATCTAAATATAATCACAAAAGGGTGGAAATTGATCGCCTTGCATGCACCAATCAGGGTTGAACAATGACGATTTCAAGTATATATGCATTCAGTTTAGAGATCGATAGTTGTACGTTCAGTGTGTGATGTCGTTGTTTTCTGTTAACTTTCAAATTCAACCTAAATATAATCACAAAAAGGAGTGGAAATTGAGCATCTTGCATGCTGACAGGGTTGAACGGTGGCGATTTCTAGCATATATGCATTCGGTTTATAGATCGATAGCTGTATAATTGTGTAACTACAAGTGTATATATGATTTGATGTTAGAAAGAATATTTATTGTGTAATATCCAATGAATTGTGCTCGTTTATATATTTGGCTGATTTGTTATATAAGCAAAAGATCACATAAGTAAATAAATCTTCGTAAGAATGATTTTTGAAGAAATAACTATAAAATAAATAGTTAAATTGTAGTATTATTCTTAATCGAATGGTTCACACCAAATTATGAAAACAATCAATCGGTTCTTGTACACTCCTTTTTTTTTTCTGCTCTCCTTTGCAAATATACACTTCTAATTTGACTTTGGTAGGCCAAACACGTACAAATCTCCATCTCACTTTGAAAGCAAGAAGTTAGGTCACTAATTAGTTAGCCATCATATATGTTTGGTACGTTCTCATATATGAGTCAAAAATGGATGCAGAGAACTTCTCTTCAGAGTCATAGCTAGGCTAGCTATGTAGCTTAAAGAAACAATTATTTATTTTCTTATTTTGAATTTCGTTCATCATTTTAATTATTAAGAAAACGAATATTTTGGATATTACATCAAAAATAATAATATAAAGACAAATTCATTGGGAGTATAAATTGACATCGATATATACCAATTAATAGAAGAATCATTTAATTAAAAGTTGGAAAAAATAAAAGCGATTAGAAGTATGGAAATTAGGAGTAGTCATAAGGAAAGAGACATGGGCCGCTCTGCTCCAACCTTAAATTATAAAATTGCTTTATTACATGAGGTAAGGTTTGGCTTTGGCCTGTGCAATTGTAAAATGATTGATGCTTTCAACGCCATGCATAATATATATATAATCAAGATTCACGTGGCAAATTGGCAATGCACATACAGATCATCATAATGTATATTAGCTTGATAATGAGTCGTATCATATTGGATTTATGATTGGATTTATGACTGTGTCATAAATTATATTTTATTTAAATATACTTAATTTAAATTGATTTATTTAATAATTATAACAAATGTCAAATTCAGATAAATTTCGTGCGATTTTAAGTCGAATTAAAAATTGTCACTTTTATATTAGTCTTTCTATAATATTTATGTATGATGAGGAGTTACCGGAGCTACCGTTGATTTATTTAAAAGAAAAGGAGGAAAAATTAACTTCCAATTATCTTCACCCATTGATTCTTCATTATTGGCATTGCTTATTGGCTTGGGAACTTCTTTTGGTTTTCTGTTTTCTTTTGCTAAACTCTAATGCGGGGCGGGTCATGGGTGCCCACCAGTCTTCAAACTTTTGAGAATTATTTTTATTATTATTATGATGGGGATGATTATGTTCCTTTGCAATTATGGGACTCACATATTTAACAAAAAAAATTATGGGACTCACATGTGTTCAACAAAATTAAATTCTAGTTTCATTTGTTATGATGTTTTTGTCTCCTTATGTGATTTTATTTTGTAATAAGAGTGTCCTTATGTGATTCATATCATGACAGACCCACAGATTTGCAATTGCATTATTGGATTATTGCATTTGCTTGAACGAAGCCAATAAGTAGAGAATCAATTTAACATCTCTCCTTTCCATTATAAGTAAACACTAAAGACAAGTTTTCTTGGTAGTTTTTGTCTCATGACATCGTAACGTACAACGTTAATGTTAATATTTTCCCGTGTAAGAACGTAGATATAAAATGTAATTCAACAAGAAAAAAAGAAAAAGCTTTGATGATTGTGATGATTATAAAAGGAAAAAGAAGATAGAGCCTTCCATCAACAGCATACAGTATCCATCTTTTCTTTTTTCCTTTTTTTAAAAAGGCAGATAAAGAAAGGGTATAGTAAAATCATGATGTCGTGTATTTCGATCAAAATGAGTATATGAAGAAGAATATGTATGTGATTTGTCTGTATTATCATCTAACTATGTATGAGCTTGGGTATTTTTTGAATGAGAAGTTTGTGGTGGCCAGGATTGGGTTTCTTCTGTCACTGATTTCAAGTTTGATTCAAAGGTCTCAGCTTTAAGGAGCTGCTCCTCAGCAGCTCCTCAGTCCTCATCTCTCTCAGCCTCAGCCGTGCGCTATCTTTCTTCTTTCTGGAGTTTCAGATTCAGAGGAAGCTTCGTTTTCTGTTTCCTTTCTTCATTAAAGTAAGGGAAGGGATAAATCTCACAATCAAGGTACTCCTACTGCCTACTGCCTACTGCCGCCTACTAGATTTTAAGATTCTTTTTGCTTTCTGGTTTGTGGGTTCTCTTGTTTTGATTATTAAACGAGGGTTGATATTTAAATGAGCAAATTTCACTTTGGATAGGAAGAAAAAGCTTTTGAATTAGAAAATTGGAATTCCAGTCATCACGAAATGGAATTTGGGGTTCTAATTGTTATTGCTGGCAAGTAGATTTTGTTCAAATGAATGTTTATCTGCTCATGGATAAGAATAATATTTAACTTGGAAAATCAGGAATCCAAGTAGTCGAAAGTTGGAATTTTGTTTGAGATCAACTGGTAAGTCGGTCAGAAATTGTTCATATGGAGAGACAGAGCAGCTTTCGGGCTGCAAAGATGGAGAAACAACAAAGTTTCAATGGAGCAATTGAGCAACAGTCAAGTTTTCGTGGGGCAATGGAGAAACAGAAGAGTTTTAAAGGATTTATGGAGAAGCAGAAGAGTTTTCGGATTGTTATGGAGAAGCAGCTGAGCTTTATTGGTGGTGAAAGGAGGAAGAGCAAGGAGTCACCCGGTAAAAGAGGTGACTCCCAACTCCATTTGGCAGCTCGAGCAGGGAACTTGGCTAGAGTCACAGAAATTCTTCAGAATTGTAATGCTAACGAGTCAATTGGATTATTGTCGAAGTCAAACCAGGAGGGTGAGACTCCCCTTTATGCCTCGGCTGAAAACGGGCATGCTGTGGTGGTTGGGGAAATGCTGAAGCATATGGACCTTCAAACTGCATCCATTGCCGCCAGAAATGGCTATGATCCATTCCACATTGCTGTAAGACAGGGCCATCTTGGTAAGATACTAGCATGATGAATTTGTACTAGGTGATAATTTTCTGTTTTCCCGGGATGGCAAGTTTTAAGGAAAAAGTTCACATACTGATTATAATTATCTGATTACAATTTTAGGAATTAAGTTGCAGCTGAACACACAAAGGCTAGACTGAGAAGGCGTTTCTTAGACCAAATTGTACCATGTGATGTGAATCTTTTTCACCTTCTCATGGGTTCAAGCCACCCCCTCCCTTGAGTCCTAGCTTAAAGTTCCAAAATTTAATACTTAGCCAACATTGTCTTCATTACAGTTTCTAGTCATTTTTCAGTTTCACAATTCTCTTGAGTTCCATTTTAATTTCTTCTCAAAGCTGTATTTTGAAATGCATCTAGAGTAGGCTGTACCTTACTGAATCTAAACACCCATATTAACTTTTAACGTCACCTCATTCAGTTTCGTGAGTTGTAATAGCCTAATTATGTTTAGTAAACTATCGCATAATATTTTCTTTGTCACATGCATCATAATGATTCAACATTGTTTCTTTCAGAGGTGTTGAAAAAACTTCTACACGTTTTCCCCAACTTGGCCATGACCACAGATCTATCCAATTCAACTGCATTACACACGGCTGCTACTCAGGGGCATATTGATATTGTGAATCTTCTTCTGGAAACTGACTCAGATCTTGCTAAGATAGCGCGCAATAATGGTAAGACTGTCTTTCATTCAGCAGCAAGGATGGGGCACTTGGAAGTAGTCAAATCTCTACTAAGAAAGGATCCAACGGCTGCTTTTAGAACTGATCTGAAAGGCCAAACTGCATTGCACATGGCTGTGAAAGGGCACAATGAGGAGATTGTGCTGGAATTGGTGAAACCTGATCCCTCAGTTTTGACTGTGAAAGATAACAAGGGAAACACAGCCTTGCATATTGCCACAAGGAAGGGCCGTATTGAGGTGCTTCCTCTTTTCCTTTCTCTTCTTTTATCTACTAATCTTATGAAATATGCTACATGCCTTATCAATGATTCAAATTCATTATTTTAAAACCGAAATTCTAAACTAGGTATGTAACGTGGCCTTCATTTTTTAAGTTTCATGTGTTCATGTTAGCTATTTTATCAATTGATGATATTATAACTCAAAATGTATGGTGTAACTAAAGTTCAAGTTTCTTATCTCCTATTAATGCTAGGTTTCTGTTCTCCATATGGGTTATTTTCAGTTGTGGCTTTAGTCAAAAGTTGAATATGGGTGTTGTCCTGGAAAATTTCTAAGCTTATGCTTCATCCCCATTTCTATTTGCCTCTGTAAATATGCGTGGGAGAGGCTGTATCTAGATTTTTCCCTCTATGCTCGTCAATGTGCAGGACAAGGCTGCACATGAGTAAAATTGCCAGCTTCTTTCACAATTCGTATTTTGTTCCATGCTTAACATCTTAAACATTTAGGGTCAAGTGGTTGTCTAACAAAGACTTGTTTCCTTCACTTTCTGTTCACAAAAGAAAATAAAAGTTTAAATTTTTAATCATATTGAGTACTAGGGTTTTGCAGAAGTGAAAACTGTAGGAATCGAATTCCCTTAAGTCTGTCCTAACTTAGTTGGTAACATAATTTTTCGTATGTGTGCTCATGTTTGCGGCCCTATTTCCTAAGATCAGAAGTATCCTGGTGTACTTTAATTATGTGCAGAACGTAAGGTGTCTATTGTCCATTTACAATGAGAGAAATATCAATGCAAGTAACAAGGCAGGAGAGAGCCCACTTGACATTGCAGAAAAATTTGGGACTCCAGAACTTGTATCAGTGTTAAAGGAAGCAGGGGCCACCAATTCTAAAGACCAAGGAAAACCTGCAAATCCTGCGAAGCATCTTAAGCAGACTGTGAGTGACATAAAGCATGATGTCCAGTCCCAACTCCAACAGACCCGTCAAACTGGTGTCAGAGTCCAGAAAATCGCAAAGAAGTTGAAAAAGCTCCACATTACTGGCCTCAACAATGCTATAAACTCTGCGACTGTTGTTGCGGTGCTGATTGCCACAGTTGCTTTTGCAGCCATCTTCACTGTTCCTGGGCAGTATGTTGAGAAGATAGCAGAAGAGGGTGTTACGCTTGGACAAGCTCATATAGCAAACAATGCTGCTTTCATTATCTTCATTCTGTTTGACAGCCTGGCGCTCTTCATCTCGCTGGCTGTGGTTGTTGTCCAGACATCTGTGGTTGTGATTGAGCAGAAGGCAAAAAAGCAGCTTGTGTTTGTGATCAACAAGCTCATGTGGCTGGCTTGCCTCTTCATTTCTGTTGCTTTTATCTCTCTGACATATGTGGTGGTTGGCTCACACTCGAGGTGGCTTGCTGTGTATGCAACAGTTATAGGCAGCACAATCATGCTCACTACCATCGGCTCCATGTGCTATTGTGTCATTTTACATAGGATGGAGGAGACAAAATTGAGGAATATTCGGAGAGCAGAGAGTAGGTCTCGTTCTTACTCTATGTCTATGGCCTCTGATCATGAGATTTTGAACAGCGAGTATAAGAGGATGTATGCACTTTAAGTTGGATTTAGGAGAAATGAAAGACATGCAAGGATGGGGTGTCATGTGATTGAATCCTGTATCTCCCGCTAAGAACCCCGTATGCTACTGCCGCTGCTGCTCCTGATCCGCTAATCAGATTTTAATTGTAAGAAAACATCCTCTTAACTTTAGACATATGAAGTGGTATATGTATATGAAGAAAAAGTTCAGCGAGTAAAAAGATCACATATTATTCTACGTCTGCTTCATTCCTCATTTGTGATGTCTCATCTTTTGATTGCGTTATTAATTTTACAAGAGATGGATCGTCCTTAAGACTTGAGAGGAAGGAATGCCTGCCTTGCTTCTTTTATTTGTGGTCTCTGGTTACAGGTGCCATGAACTCAGTTAGTACAATACAAAACAATATGATCTATCTGAGGATGCTATCTATGTTATGAAGTCACGTCAGGATCCAAGCGTTTCAAGTCCTACTGAATGAATGTGGCCTGTTGTCAACTTCTAGTATCATCTGTATTATCCATTATGTGCAGGAAGCCTGCAAGTCCAAGTACGTATTGTTAAACATTTAAAGTTACAGGGGCATGTAAAACCTGTTCCCAAGTAAACTGACCTTAAGTGAGGTAGTAGTTATACAGGCTTCACAATCATAAATTCTTGAGTGAGTGAGTATATACACCAATAAGACCAAATTTAATTTACTAGAGTTTCTTTCTAATTAACCAAAATGATCCATCTCAACTCCCAAGCAACGAGGAAAAATGAAGCTATGAATCACAATCAGTCTTTGTTTTTTGAGTTGGTTTCTGTTGAACTTGAATTGTTGTTAGGTTGCCGAACATCAGATGACCTGTGAACTGGACTTCCTTGGCCACCTCTTCTAGAGCTGCTGTTGGATCTGGTGTCGATGCGGACTGTCTTGGCTGCGGCTGAGAAGCAATGCCTCACGCGTACTTTGTGACTAAATGTTTGGCCTGAGCAACTACCTTGGATATTCACCTTTAAAACCACTTCCTTGTCACGGGTGTCTTCACACCACCAGTTCTGAGGGATCCCATCAACAAATTCTTCCAAGGTGTGAAACTCTTCATGATGAACTGACACCTCCACTGACTGCTCAGGTTTAATCATGCCAGCTGCTGGTGTGATCTATTTTTATTTCGTTCAAGACAAAAACACAAAAAGTTCCATCAATAACAAGTCAAGAATATATAAACACACTATCAAGTCAAGGTTGCAGAAATTGTTAATTGAAAAAAGGGATACCTCAAGCCATCTGGGAAACCCACTAGCACCTCTTGGGCGATATTCAGGCGCTTCTCCGTCCTCCTTCACAGTAGATTGACCTTCACAAATGATTTTAAATACGGCCATATCCTTCACACATTTGTTGGTGATACGCAAAATGGATGTGTCCTGATTTTGAAGGATGATGCTGTTGGTGTTCACAATAGTTTCTGGAACATAATTTGTTTCTTCAAACATAGTCCTTATGCTGTCATTGGATTTTATAATTTCCCCAAATTCCTTTCTCCTTACAGATCTATCAACATGGGCAATCTGTAAAGATAACTTACAACGTACTGGTTTGTGATCACTGTCAGTCACATCCATGCATGCCTCGTACCTATTTAGAATTTGGACCAAATTTAACGACACAACAATCCAACCAACAAAAAGAAGATAACGGTAGAAAAAGAATACATACTGTAAAATTGATGAGACTATAGGGCACTCTAAACTGCAGTTAGAAGCTGGAGATGGCCGACTGTCACGATATATTATTCTATCACACCACGCAGGAATTCGTTTCTTCTCACCAGAATCGTATCCTGAGACAGTTTCAAATTAACACACTCCAACAACTGATTAATAGTCTGATTTGGGGTTTAGTTACTCATGTTATAGAAGCCAAGAGCTCAAATAGCTAATGCAGAAATTGACTTTCGTTGCTAAATACCTGATAAACCTGCTTGGTGCCTTTCAAACTTGTATGTCGGAGGGAATCTGATGAGTGCCTCACGCATCCCTTGGAAAACTTTCCCAGCTTTCATCTCTGCTCTGAGCTGATCTTTTTCTCTGAGCCAATCAAAGCATCTTTGCGAAACAAAGTCCCTTGCTTCATCATAGGATATACCAAAAAGACGATAATTGAAATCACCGAGAAAAACAACCATATCTGCTTCAGCTAACTCAGGCCTTGATTCTTCAGCGTTGCTGTTTGAGCCCTAGATCATCAACATTTCAACTGTTAGCTAATAAAGATATAGGAAGGGATGCAAGACTGGATAAAGTTGAGCAATATGAACCAGAACAAGTACATACATTTGGAGCCCGATTCAAGTTGGCAGAAGTTGAGACACCAGCTGCAACAGAGAGGGGCCATGGCAAGCCAGAAGAATAAAGCAGCCAAAATAAATATGTAGAGAAGGCAAGAGAGCAAGACAAAAACAGGTATGGTATCATACCAGCTGCTGTGTTAAGTAGAGATGACCGGTTGAAGATCATATTTCGATAAATGTGATCAAAATCAGCATTGCGGCGATTGATAGCTTCCAAGTGTGCAGCCAAGTGACAGTTCACAAAGCACATTATCCGATCATAGACTCTAATTCTCAAACCAACACCTCCCTACTTAAACATAATTAGTCTGGTCAGTGCCATAAACTGAGGAAGGAGGAATAAGAAACTAGGAACCCTTTTTATAAGATGGTGAAAAGAAAACTATTTAGAAACTGAGCAGAGACAACCACACTGTAATCAAATGAGCACTGTGAATGGAGAAATACATACCTTATTACCAATGGCACGACCAAAGCCGCATGGAACTGCTCCAGCATCAACATCCCCAACATGTGTTCTGAGATTCTTTCTTACCCTAAATAAGAGAATTATCAGCTGATAAGCCCAAAATAACTGCAGGCTTATTACAATTGGGGACAAGTAAATTCCCAAAATATATTTCAATAATAGTCACTTACCAAAGAGATATGAGCAAGCCTGCCAGCTGCCTAGAACCCATACGTTCGAAAGTTTTTCCTTCTTCCAAGGCTTTTCCTATATTATCAAGCCACCAGTGGCCAACAGAACTCCCTTCAAGCCCTACCTACAAAGGGAAAGAGTGGTAAATAAAAAAACATAAGAAACTTAACCTTAGTTCCTTCCACAAAAAAGTGTGCACACACGGTTGAAGTTGTCAAATTATAGATACAGTAACCACAATCAAGCATTCTACACCATCAAAAAAAGACAACTTGCAGCCAGTTACTTATGAAATTTTGTAACTGTCAAAATAACAAACAGCGTTTAAGTAACCATAATCAAGCAGTCTACAACATCAATAAAGGAAGTCAATGGGTCTCACAGTTTCTTTTGCTGCAGACATTGCAAGAAAGCCCGCACCCATTTCTACTTCTTGCAAGCCAATGACTACAATGCCAACATCAGGCACAGCAGAACCTAACCATGACATCAGTGAATCATGAGATGCTCTTCCTTGACCAACATTCCATGTGCCAATTAACATTCTAACATTTTGTCTTTTGGTATATATATGTTCTTTTGTACCCAATTCTGAACGTAACATGCTGTCATTAGGTCCTGGAGATTTGATGTTCCATCCACGTATACCCCCATGAGTGGCCAAGCTATAAACAGAACCAGTTCCGACTGCCAATTTTATCACAGGACTACTGTGTGCAATCCATCCTGCAATCAGATTACCCTCAAGATCCAATACCTGAATCATGCCACTCACATAGCCTACATATATTCGCGTCCCGAAAGTGCAAAAGCATTGGACACAAGAAGGGTGGCGATTAAAATCTTGCATACGGTTTCCATTTCCATCCCATTGCACCAGTAAACCATTTGTGCATCCACTCCATATCATGCCATCTGCAGTCAGCACGAGTGCCTCTGTCTTTTTAGATTCTTCAACAAATGCCCCTGCCCCTCTGGTTGCAACTCGACGAACAGCATCTGCAGCTCCCATTATGGCATTACGTGATCGTTGTAAAAAGCCCCCTGATTTTTCCTTTTTCGATGTTGAAACAAATTTTACCTTCATCTCATCTTCCACCGCTTGGTCTTGCTGCACTGATGACATGTCAACTCGATTCTCAGTCTGACCATCTACATTAAAGACTTTCACAAGCTCTCTTGTACGAGCATCCCTGAGAAATCAAAATAAGTATGTGAAGTAGAGAAATATTTAAGCAGAGAACACCTATAAGACAAGGTGTTGAATTGAAAACGAACCACAAGGAGAAGGACATGGACCCAGCACACCAAACTTTAGCTCTAAAATTATCAGACACCAAACACTTAACATCTTGAGAAGATATACTACAGACGCCATTTACAGTAACTTGGCTCCTGAGGTCGATGCATGACCTCTCCACCAGTAAAGCCGCCATATGTCTTTCCTCTGGTTTTAGAGAGAGAGATTTTTCAATGGATTCCCATGGCCAGATTTTAATAATACCATTCTCAGAACCCGACCACATATCACCTGAATCAAAGCAAGTAAACATGGTATGATATATTATGAGTCTAGAGGTTAACATTTTGATTCCATAAGCATAACCGTAGGGGGACTCACCATAAGCAGTGAAAACCATGGCAAGAACAGGAGCACGATGGGCCTGCCAGGAAAGGCCTTCCTTAAAAGGAGTAGAAGCATCCAAATTCTGATCCATCTTCCAAGACCTGATCTTTCCATCTTTATGGCCAGTCCAAATCAGGCGATTGCCGGTATCAACCATGAGGCAGTGAGTGGGAGAGGTGTTGGAAGATTCATAGTAAGGGGCAGCATCCTCGTCACCCCTCATGACTCTGCCGCCAATGCCGAAGCCAGGTTCAAACACATCCTTCAAATTCCAGACCCTCACGCCACCTTCTTGCCCAGCCCACAGCTGGGTCTCAGTGCAGGCAATGGTCCTGAGGAATCTGCCTACCTGGGTCTCCCTGAGAGGGTGCGGTCTGAGCTCCAAGCAGGGTGGACGACCCGGATGTACGGAGGCGCGAGTTGGAACCTTGAAGATGCCAATGCCACCACCGCTGCCAATGAATTCAGGCAATGGCTGGGATTCCCTGCCGCCATCGTGATCCAAATCACCACCAGCCTCCATGCAAAGGCTTCCGTCCAGCCTCTGGGAGCCAGAGGTGACGTACACGTCGTGATCTTGATCGTGAGCAGCAGCACTACCACCGGTAGTGGTGGTGGTGGCGGCGGCGGCATTGGAGGTGGAGTAAGGAAAGAAATCATCGTCAGAAGAGTCGTAGTCGAGATTATTATTGTTATGAATGTTTTTATGGACATGGACGTCGTCGAGGCTATGCTTGCGCATTTGGTGGTAGCGTTTCTGAGCGGAGGTTGCACGCAGTTGCTGGCTCAATGACTGGGATTTTCGGGGCGGAGGGGCAGAGCCTAACCCCGTCAATGCATCCCTGTCGTCGTCTTCACTTCTCTCCTCCATGATTAATCAATCAACCAATGTACGTACGCAGATTTGAATCAAAGAGTTCACAGTCAGGCTAAGCCTAACGTCAGGATTTTGGATGGAAAGACGAAAGCGCTACAGAAGCAGTAAGGGAAGAGAAGAAGATCATAGATGGATATTGAGAAGACAGAAGAGAAAGGAGAAAAGAGAAAAACGAACGAGAAAGAAAGGGTCTAAATTTTTCTGGCAATTGATAGGAGAGCACGTTTACGTTTTGGTTTTGGTTTTGGTTAGTTGGATGGTTGGTTGATTGAATCAAATGCGTGGGAAGGCGAGGGGAGTTTCCCGGATCCAACCCCGCAGAATAAGGAGGGAATTAAGTTTAAAGGAGGGGCTTGCATTGCATAGCGCATAGCCGCAGACCTCCCACCTCCTACAACAATCAGTTACAAGTTCACAACACACACAGATCACATCACTACTACACTTTAGGACACTCCTTACCAAAATCCCATCATTATTTGCCATTTCATTTCTCAAATTTTTTTCTTTCTCCGTGTCTCTCCTCTTTAAACTTACATATATAGGAATAGACTATGTTTTCCCTTTATTACATACTTTCAAGTAAAATACACTTATATCTTCTTTACTCTTTACCACCTAAAATGGAAACTACGTAATAAAATCCCAAACAAAGCCAAGAGCCTCACTTAAAAATGACACTAATACTATAAGAACTAAGGCTAAATTGGCAGGCTGCTGTTCGGAATCAAGTGTAGGCATTTCCTGGCGCGACTATTGCTGCATTTACAGATTCTAAATGAACCAAGCACAAAGTTAATCCATAATTCTTTCTGTCTGAAGATCCTGTCATTATAAACTATAGTCTTAGAGGAAGAGATTCATACGTAAATTTGTTTTTAAGAGATGGGCCTAGAAAGAGTAAACTCATGCCCGTTCATTGATAAATTCAATGCGCCTTTCAAGTCCTTGAACACTGACCAAATTACGTCTTCAAATAGACAAATGGTTGCACATATGCTTTGCTCCTAAATGACACATCATTGTCAGAGAGAGGATTTGTTTACAGACCTCTTCCACCTTCCTAGCTTCTCTCTTCCCTGAAAAATATAATCAAGATTTTTTGTAAACATTCACTGTAGTATTCTTCATTATGTCCAAAAAGGGAATAACTAAACTATAGAGTCAAACTTCCAGGCAGAGTAGACAAACACAAGTTCAAAGAAGCAAAGCCAAGTAACTAAGGTTTATCTCCGCAAACATTGATGGGCAAAGAGCATATCAGCATCAAGCACACATCTATACAGAATCTACAGTGACGAACTAATTTCAGGATTGGTCTGGGATTTATTAATTATTATGAACTGCCTATATAATAGCTACGAGCAAGAAGTAATCTCAATTTGACGAGATAGGCAGATTCACCGCCAAGGCTGCTGTTATTGTAATTATTGTTTTTTTGTTACTGTATATTTGTAATACGACTTCTTAACATTCCGAGTCACACACTCAATTAAAGTAGAGCAACCTTCTAGACATAGCTTGAAGGTGGGATAGCTAGTGCATTGTCTAGTATGGAAGCTGCCTTAAAGCCCACGGGATGCAACATCTCTTCATAGCTGCACAAAATTGAATCAAGGATAATGAGTAAGATGCAATATAGTCTTGCGAGTAAAAATAGTAGCATTTGTACATGACTGAAATTTCATTATTGTCAACAACACAAGTTGAGAACTAAGAGGATATGGAGTAGGATTTTACTCTGAAACTGACACTTTGTAAGGAGGTCCACCAATATGATCCCTGATCTGCCATCAAATGATTTTAGTTTTCAATATCGGAATCTATGTATACCAATCAGTATTAAAATTAGAAAGATTCTAACTAATCAAAATTTCAAAGAAACTAGAAGAAATCGATATGAAAGAGAGAGAGGTTAATACAGGAAACATTAGTGTGGTGAGTTCCCCATCTGGTTTTAGGATATCCCGAACCTTTTGTGCCCATGCTGATCTCATGTCCAGTTCAACAGCACAGAAGAACCTGTTCCATAAGACAGGATCAATAACAGATCTTTCTCATGGAGAAGAACAACTGTGTCTTAGTTAACTTACGTATGGTAAAAAATGAGATCAAACAATTCAGTTGGATGCCAAGTGAAAAAGTCCACGTTTAAGAAGGCAAAATTCTGTGCTTTCGGATGCAAATAAAACAACTGCGATGACATTTCAGATAGCAAATTGAAGTAAACTTCAAATGGAACTAGAAACCTTTATTTATATCAGGAGTCTAACCATTCACTTGGCATCACATTAACCTAATCAAGTACCATTGTTTACTGATCTGCTCGTATTGATGCTTTCATTTCCACAGTGCTAGTCAAGATTTCTATAACCGATTTCAACTTCTAACACATTACAATGTGGCTATAAATTCAAAGTTGATCGCAAGTGAGCTACATCAGTTCACCTTCCTTGTTAATACTACACTAATTTCTTATTTGGCAAACATTCAACCCTAATGTAAAAACTAATTTCTTTCTCATGGTGACCACATTGAAAGGATGTGGAAAACACCATCTTCGGGAACCTATTTGACATCATCACTATGTAATAAGTAAATGTTCAACCAAATGAAGGGCCAATTCTATTTCTAAAACACATGAAGAACAACACTACAAGGCAAGGCCAGATTAAGGAGACAACGAATGCAAGTCTCTAGAAGCAAGAGAGTCAAACACAAGAGAGTGCTAAAATTTGCGGCAATTTTGTTTTGGCAATTTGAGCGAAAGGCTGAAGGAAAAATAGATGTTTGATGACTGGAACAGGATGATGCTCCACCATCCTCATAGCCAGGAATGCATGCATGTTAAGCGAAGGAGCAGAAATCGAAACAGTGCATACTTGTTACCTCCACTGCTTTGTTAATGGCAGTCTCTGAGATGTCCAATCCGGTGACATGGCGTTTAGGGCATGCAATTGCTACAACATCATAACCCTGCCATATTCAAACACTAGGTCGTTGGCCACAAACCATGATATACAAAGAACTAAAAAGGGCAAACCCACAACCTGAGTAGTCAGTAGAATAATACATAGTTGGAACTTGGCACCGACGAAAATAGAGACTTAAAAGAGAAGTAGAATAACAAGATACATACAATGCCACAACCAGGGACAAGAGCCCTACCTTTGGGAAGGGATCCCGTACGATAAAGATGAGCAATGATAGGCGTTGGCTGTCCTAAATCCCAAGGGGTCAACCCTTGCTCCCAGCACTTGACCCAACCACCTTATGATTTAGGAAGCCAGATAATAAACCAGACCCAACCATCAGCAAAGATCAGAAACGCATTTCATGTTATTCTTCAAAGCAAAGCTTCGATTTTTATTCATAAAAAATGAAGAACATACAAACAAGGAAAATGGGCTGGGTACCTGTAGTGTCGCTGTGCACGAGTTGTTGCTGCTTGTTAACGGCAGGAGGGATCCGGTTGGAGCGTATAGATATGGTGCCCTCTGCATCGATACTCTTGGGGCGGTGGTCGTCTTCTTCTACTTCTCTCTTCCTCACATCCTTGCTTGGTTCGCGCCAACATGGAGGCTTCTCGTTGGAATTGAAGGCGAAAGATTGAGACTGAGATTGAGATTGAGAATCCTAACGCATGATGAGAGTAAATTGGATCCTCTGCTGCTCATAGAGCTTATTGGGGCATATGCCAGATTGGACTCTATTGGACTGGCGACAGTGGCCAGGCTACTGGACGCTCAATATTTTGCGTGACAGATTCGTCCCCGTTCGTTACAAAAGGGACCGTTGTTAACAAATAAATAAAAAGAACCACGGCAACTGGAAAAAAAAAAAAAAAAAAACTAGGGACCCCACGTTAAGTACCAACTCTCCGCCCTCCTTTACCCGCCCCTGGAAATTCCCTCTCGCTTTCCCCAGCTAGCTCCACCATACCTGTTCCTCGCTCCATAAAAGAAGCGGTTAAAGGATTGGAGACTCAAAATCGATACCGTATCGGTACCACAAGGGAGAAGGTCCAAATCAAAAGGGGGCTGGACGGTTGAAGAAGAAGAAGAAAAATTAAGCTGCTCCCTCCCTGCCAGAGGTTCAGTACGAAATACGAAAAATTGAGCTGCTCCCTCCCTGCCAGAGGTTCAGTACGAAATACTCATGCTCTTTTCTTTTTAAGTTTTTTTTTTAATTTATAGTTTTAAGTTTTTTGAAGAGTAGCTTGCTAACCGTCCATTAAGCATATCAAGTTTGAATCTTTTTTCTTCATGCAATTGTATAATACCGTAGGTTGTTGTGCAGCACTCTAGTTTTTTATTTCTTGACATCGGCTTGGTTTGTTTTGCAACTGTCAACAGCATACCAAATTACCAATACCAATACCATTGCAAAATTGCAATGGGGGTGGTGAAAGATGGCACAGCAACCGGTTTTCTTCCAAGCAAAGAGGTTTTTGCCGTCCACTATCCCGGTTATCCTTTGTCCATGTCCCGTGCTCTCGATACACTTGGTGGGACTGAAGGAATTCGTAAGGTGTGCCAAGTTGCCAACTCATTTGTTCTCAACTTCTTCAACTTTATATGTTGTTTTTCTTTTTCAATGTTGAATTGATTTGATATTGTAATTGTATCACCCCTACTCCACGCTTGATGGAACCTTAAAAGCATGATTAGGCATTACAATGTACCTGAATTAGATTTGATCTTATTTTTTAATCAAATCTCACCATAATGAGAAGTTACTTCCAAGTTTTGCTTAGTCGTGGTTTGGTATCACTTGCAGGCTCATAGTTCAAAGTCAAACAGACTAGAGCTCCGTTTCCGGCATGAAGAACCATATTCACATCCTGCATTTGGAGACCTCCGTCCTTGCAACAATTTGTTGCTTAAAATATCTAAAACCAAGTCCAGTGGTGGAGAAACTGGTGAAGTTTCTAACAGGACATCAAAAAGTTCCTTGCAAGATGCAACTGACTTGGGCTGTGGCATACAGTCAACTAAATCTGAAAGTGAATTACTTGCTAGTAAAGAAGTTGAAGTGCAGATACCTGAACATGATCAAGTAAACTTTGATATTGTTGCTCGTGTACCAGAGGCTTATCACTTTAATGGTTAGAGTGGCCTTACTTGCTCTGACATCTGTTACATCTCCTAGATTGTCTGCTTCTTCAATTTTTCCTACAGTTAGAAAACTGAACTTCTGTGGTCTTCTATCATCTTTTGGCGTAATAAAGGAATGGTAGACTACCAGCACGTCATTCCTGTTCATGCTGATGTTGCGCGGAAGAAAAAGAGAAATTGGATTGAAACCGAGGATCCACGCTTTGGTAAAGACTCTATGTTAAGCTGTCTTAGTTTTATAGCTTGGATGAATTCAGAACTTTATTTATTTTACGTTATATATCTATTTTTTCATAGATAAGGGCGGTCTTATGGAGTTTGATCAGGAGGATGTGATGATTCTACTACCGCAACTGTTTGCACCCAAGGATGTGCCGAATAGTTTAGTGTAAGAATTCTAGCGTTTTTTTATATTGTTTTTTATATATTGGATATATTTATATTTATTCTTGAATAATCTAGTAAATTTTCCATTTTGGTATTAATTTCTGTTTAAGTTCTGTTTCTATATTCATGACTACTTAAGTTATGTATGATAGGATTATCCTTCTCTACATTATCAAATTGGTGGCTCCAATGGAGCTAAAATCTGGTATTATGTAGAACTTTAGGCATCTTTGTTGAGCCATAAATTGAGCTATTCCCTTTAGGGTTGTTCATCTTGAATGGGTGGGGCCTATGTGTGGAATGTTGAGTGTATTATGTTAAGGTTTTTTATAGGCTTGGCTAAATGGGGTTCTGCCCATATTCTTCTTTTGCATTCCTTTTTCTTTCATAAACATCTATATTTCCTATTAAAGATTTGGAATTTGTTGGAATACATGATTGGTTTCAAGGAAATGATTAAATTTTGTTTCAGTACTAATATTATTCAGTATTATCATCTAATAGGTTGAAACCTTCAGTGACATTGAGTGCAAAAAAGAATCAAGAAGAACTTGTGCAGCATCCATGGGAGGTGAATCTTATTGTTGACCATATTACTTTGCGAGTTTTATTGTCTTAAATGTATATACATTTTTCTTGAATATGTATGCTAAAGCTATGGTATTTTTACTTGTTATTTTATTGATACAAAATGTGTATTATTGTTCATTTGATAGAATCCGAAGGAAACAAGCACATTGATTTTTAATTAGCTTCAGAAGGGTGATAGGGAAATATAGTTTGTAAATTTGGCCTCAAAGGTGTTAATCATGAATCAAGGGTGAAAGCTTCCAATACTTTTGGCATCCTTATGTACCTTTTATCATGTTGCTTCTGATAAATTATATAGAGTGCAATGATTCCGAAATGTTAGGTTCTTGTTTCAGCTTATTCTTTAAGATGTTAACTAGTTGTATATTGTTCAAACTGACTTTTATTATTTTCTTTTGTCCAGATGGATATGGAGCCAGTTCTTGCAATTGACTTTGGGATCAGTGATATCCTTATTGTTTATTTTATAAAGCTAGTTATTTGAGTGTATTCTGAGTAGTGATTGGTTTGGACATGGGAATATATTAATTTTGGGGCGCAAGAGTAGAGCAGATGATACACTATGCGTACCCCTAGCATTGCATAAAATAAATTTGTACATTAGTTTAGTATTTGGGACTCGCTGCCTCATGTTAACTTTTGCGATTTTCTTGAACCTCATTATGTTTAATTTTAGAGTTTGATAGCCTTACGAATGTATCAATATGTAAGACATAATTGGAAATTAGATAAGCTCTCATATATTTAATTCTGATGCCTTTAAATAAGGTCCTTAAACTGTAGTTAGATCAAATTCTAATGATTAAAAGGCATGGAAATTACGAAGACAGGAATTTTAGCAATTTTTCTGCAAAATTGTGTATCTGTTGTTCTTAGCGTTCTTACAAATTCCTAAGAGAACAAATTGGGAGGAATACGTACCTGAAGGTTCAGATCAGTGGGAGTCACAGACGGCCGTTTCTCAGCTGTTTGATGAGCGACCTATATGGCCAAAGGATTCACTCACTGAACGCTTGCTTGATAAGGGCTTTAACTTTTCAGATCATATACTCAGAAGGTTGTCTGCTTACCTTTACCTTCTATTCTTCTTTTTTTGTTATGTTTGATGTCATTCTGTTCTTGCAGGCTTCTTTCTAGAGTAGCATACTATTTTTCTCGTGGACCATTTCTCAGGTTCTGGATAAAAAAAGGATATGATCCTCGCAAGGATCCTGAGTCTCGAATGTGAGTTATAGTAAAACAAAGTTCTTATACATATCTATCCATTTTTTTTTTTCTTTTGCTTATACTTTTCTGTTTCCCTTTTGCATAAAACCACTCTAAAGATTTCTACTGTATCATTGGAAGGGATTTCTTATCTCTTTTAATATTGATGAGTTAAATTTATGATTAGACAGGAATCAGTTAATGCGTACTCCCAAGATTCCAAACACAGTATCAATTACGATGTTATTCCATTTGGAAAAAAAAAATTAAGAAACTAACTGGGGGCTTAAAATCAAAATCTTTTGTTTATTGTGGATGTGTTTTGCATGAAAGTTCAAATAAGTTTTATCTGCTTGCTGATCATTGTATGCAATAATCAGAAATGGGGCTAAAGAACCAACTCCACCAGAACACAAAAAAAAAAAAAAAAAAAAAAAAGCATATCAGGAACACCTTTGTAATTTGATCATGGATATTATCTCCATTTTTTCTTATGGTAGTATTTTGTTTGGCAGATATCAGAGAATCGATTATCGAGTAAGACCACCATTACAAAGTTATTGTGATGCTAATTCGGCCAATCAGTAATTTTCTCTTCAAAATCTTCTTTTTGGTTTCTTTTATTTTGCTTCAAATTCTCAAACTGGTGGTTTCGTCACATTTTTTGTCTGCTTTAGGTGATGTAACGACCTTGAATACTTTGCATTGAATTCAACTCATAAAGAAAATAATGCTGACAGAGTTGTCCTTAAACTGACTTTTGATAACATCAACCATCTTATTATGCCCTATTATCTGTACTATCATCAAGTTTAGTTCCCAATATTTTTTTTTTCCACATTTTGTTGGGAAAATATTCATTATGGACTGGATTTTTTTTCAACTGTTAATATTTTTCTAGCTTTGAAGACCAAATCTACTCATGCTAAGTTTTCTATAGGAATGTATAATTTTATTCATTTTCTTTTTGGGGTGTCACACAGACTAAAGCATAGGTGGGAGGATATATGTGCATTTCGAGTGTTCCCTTACAAGTGCCATACAACATTGCAACTATTTGAAGTTGGTGATGATTACATTCAAGAACAAATAAGAAAGCCTCCATCTCAGACAACTTGTTCCGTGAGTTTCTTGAATCAATCTGTGTTTTCATTTTTCCATCTACCATTGCAAGTTCATCAATAATTATATTCTATATAACCAACCGCTAGGTCCCCCCATCCTTCCAAATAAAAGGAAAAAGGATCTGTATGATATTAAAGTTATTAAACATAACTATCAATCTGTGTTTTCATTTTTCCATCTACCATTGCAAGTTCATCAATAATTATATTCTATATAACCAACCGCTAGGTCCCCCCATCCTTCCAAATAAAAGGAAAAAGGATCTGTATGATATTAAAGTTATTAAACATAACTTGAAAATGTCTGATTGTGTTTTCTGATTCTCTTTTATCCATATCAGACAGTCATAATTTTTTGTAGTGAGACGAGGTATGTTAACTCTCTTCATTTTTATTTTTCTTTGGGCCATTCATTTCATATTTCAAAGATGGCATGTTTGAGGAAGTTGAGTAAGAAAAGTGAGAGATACAAGGGTAAACATCTATGATTTGCTTGGTGGCTTACGTAAACGAATGACACTGTAGAGAACGTAGAGTTTGACAGGAATATGTGTGTCAATGAAAGTAGCAGTAAAACCAAATAAAAAAAGCTACTTGTTATGCTTACTGTGCCACATACATTACTAGTATGAAACAACCTACTAATTCAGATATACACGGAATCCTTAATTTAGCAGTTTGACTTATGGAGCATATAGTGCCAAGCAATTACTGGAACTGAAAGCCATTTTTAATTGCTTGCAACCCAAAAAAAAAAAAACTGCTTGTCCGACCTTTTCTTGATATGCAACAGTTTTTCATGTTGCAACATCTTTGTCGTTGGGTTTTGGGTAAGTTACTTATGTGGGTGACTTTTGTAGTACGTCAGATCTCAAATACTAATCATTCAGAAAAATGTCTAAAAGAAAACAAAAAACTACTTGCTGATAATGTCTTATTATTAATGGTACTTATCTTTGAATATTTCTGTTTGTTTCAATGTTTGCTAGTTTTGGAGGTAGTGACATATTTCTGATACATTTGCAGTGTGAGACAGGATGGTTTTCATACAACATGCTTGAGAACTTGAAAGATCGTGTTAAGGTGAGGTTCCTTTCTGTATTCCCAGATCCTGGTGCAGAACAATTCCTAAAAGCTGCTACTGAAAGCTTTAAAAAGTCTAAGAGGATGTGCAGTAAAGACAATATAATGCGTGATGAAGTGATACATGCAGAAGCTAATGCAGGTAGAAAAAGAAAACCGACATTACTTGCTCTCCAGTTTGTTTACTTGTTTCTTTATCATTCTATCTATTTAAGAGCGTGTTTCATTTTGTAAACTTATGCTATATAAATATACCAATTTTTTTACTATTTTGAGAACTTTAATCACTGTGTCATGGATTTTTATTTTTATTTTAATTTCTTTCCACTCAAATACTTCTAGATTTTTTTTTTCTTATAAGGTTAGCGACAACATCTTCTCTTAAATACCTTAAGTACTTGGAGGAGTAATTAATGGAAAATCAGCCTTAATTCTGTGTCGACAATTTAGGCGTCTACTCCAGCATCCTGTACAGCTTTCTTGCTATCATTTTTTGGTTTATAATAACTATACGAGAATACTTCCTTTTGGTTTCTTCTTGACTTTTTTGGAATATATTTGGAGGTATTTATCGAATATATTTATCTAGAACTTATAGGACAAGATGTTGAGGACGCCAGCAATGTTGAGGATGATGAGAAAGATGAGGTTGAGGCTGATAATGAGGAAGAGGCATTAGATATGTATGATGGACTTGATGCGGTAATTAAATTCTTTTGTCTTCAACGGATTGATTATTTGATCACTATATCCTTCTTTTTTATTTTTCTGTTTCTTGACATTTCTCTCAATAATTAATAGGCGTGTCCCCTTTTGTGGACTTATATCATGTTTACTTTTTTGTAGGCTGAGGATGGTTCAATTTCTCTGCAGTCACATTCATGTATCCTACATGATAATGATTCATTAAGCATTCATACGATATGGATATTATAGTTAACTTTTTAAAATTCCCGTCTTTTAGTTGAATTGCAGCAAAATAAACTTGCTCAGTTTTATGAAGATAGAATTTATGATCAATCAATGCTTTCTGTTCAAGAGTGTTATAACCTCCGTGAATTCTTTTGGGTTTCCTATATTTTTAGATCTTAACATGGAGAATATCTCAAGAACCCATTTACAGGAGCTTTTTGGTACTTTTCCCTCTCCTGAAGCAGGGATTGATAGAATACAAGATGCATACATGAGTGATGAAGAATACCTAATCTATGAGCAAGATAGTGATGAAAACTCATCTGAAGAAAATGACTACTAACTTCTCTAAGGTGTTCTATCCTCCTTTTTTCATTCTAGATTTCATGCACTGTGTAAATTAATGTTATATGTCAAAATGTAAACATTATTAAGGTATTAATTTCAAGATTAATTATGGCTAGTTATACTATGGCTTTCCGCATTTTCTATTTAGTTGTGGCGGAGCTGCGGGCAGACCCCACCTGCATTTGCTAAAGCAAGGGAATTTCATTGCTGTAGTGATGAGCTTTATATCAACATTTTAAATTTTGGAATACCCTGTAAATATACGGCAATTTGATTGGTAGGCCGGCCTGGCCTGGCTTGGAATTGATACAGGGGAAGACAATTCTTCCCTTTAGTATAAGTTGTTCTTTATCATGGTGATTGTATTGATGCGTTGAGAGTAATGGACTAAATTTGATATATACAATCATTGTATTCTTGTTATATTGTGAGCGTGGCGTTGTATATAACGGTTGATCGAGATCTTTTGGAGTGACTTGTAGCACAATGCTTATCTGATGTGATCTAACTTGGACAGCTTGCCTCTAAAGATAGTAGATACAGTGATAATTGTTTCATGATTATACTGCAGTCTATTGTTTAAGTCGGCATAGAAAGAAAAATGAGAGGCGAAACCACTTTACCCTAAACAGGGGCCATATCTTTTATTTGAGTAATGGGTTCTATCTTCAAACCAAAACTTAGGAAAACAATATGATGCAGTATAATATATTGTTGCAGAGCTCATGAAATTTATTTCAATGTGCCGCAGTAGCTTGGCTGCTTGTGACATAGTTAATTATATATCAGTAACAATCACCAATGCACCAACACATTTATTTTCAAGATTTCCTTAAAATACACCTCTTTCCAATTGCAGAATGAGCAAATTCATCTCCTTCCTCACTAGTACACCCTACAAAGTAATGTGGTCTCCGGTAGGTTCCATCTAATTCCTACAAACAAAAATATAAGAGCTCTCTCCCTCTCCCTCTCCCTCTCTAAATTTATGGACAGCATGAACAATGGTTCAATCCAGATAGAAGAGAGTCACTATTTTCCGGAGATTTTTGGCCTCTTGACAAGTTTCCATGAGCAATTTACTATCATGAAAAGCAAAGCATATTACTTGCTGTACATGTGAAATGATGTCCATATTGCACAACCTGCAGTTTCAACAGGAAAGACATAAAATTTGTAGTAGAAAACTTTGATAAAGGATATTCGCCTGCTATATAGCATGAACTCTAGTAGAAAACTTTGAGAAAGGATATCCGCCTGCTATATAGCATAAACTCTACTGACTATCAATCAGTTTGACCATCAATATAAACAGTAAATGAAGCTGACTGACTGAAAGTTTAGTTACCTGACTTTAAAGTAGGCTCTACTATGACAAGACAATAAATCAAACTGATACCTGCGTCTTAAAATGTTGTCCTATTACAATAAACTTCACAAATTGGGGACTACCAGATTGGCACGGAACCATTTGCAACAAAAGAAGGGAGCAGACTCATTGAAAGTTGGATTAGTTCTTACAAAAAAATACACATAAAGGGCATCCCACTTAGCTAGTATGAAAACTACTTTTCCTATTGGCCTGAGTTTTAAGTTGGGCTTTCGCCTCGGAGGGGAGATGCTTAATATGAAATTCTTTACACAAATTAATATCTTATCACAATCCTGAAGTAAGGAAGTTTCAGGGGGAATCATAAGTAGGTAATGATTAGCGCTATATAATTTGTTAAAATTATTAAAAAGAGAGAAACATAAAAATGGAGGAACTATCAACCTGCTGGCTTCCAACAGAGGTAGATGATCATTGTAAGGCTTCTCTATCACATTCTTGACCTGAAATTCCCAAGAAATTATCAATCACCCGAGCAATAGTTATTTTCCAGTTTCGAGTGGTGTTTACAAGTGTAGCCTTTCTAACTATAATTTATTAAAATAATAATAGAAGGATTCTTCATTCTGACTACAATTTTTTAAAATAATAAATACAAAGATTCTTCAGGGACTGAACCCATTAATATTCAGCATCCACCCAAATATCTATAAGCCCCAATTCCAATTCATTTTCTGAGGTGCTCTACAACAACCGAATCTTGTAACCCTCTCTATAGCATTAGATTGTAGGAACTGGATTCTAACGTAGCAAAATTGCGAAGCAGCAAAAAAGAAAATTAATTCACGAAGCTCATCATAATATTAACTATCAACAATAAATACAACAGTAAGGATCTCTAGAGAATGGTGATAAACTATATACTAGATGAAGCATAAAATTTTAAGGATTTCCAATTAAAAATTTCTTACTTTTGACAATAATTCCTGGCTCTCGGGAGATTGCTTCTTCAAACTTTGAGGCAAGATTACCGTAAGTAGTTCCGGTTTCTCGGCTCGGAGAGCACCCCTGATTACAGCTGCATTAGTGCCAGAAGCCCCTGATGTATATATGTGATTTTTCTGCAGAAAAGAGTTAAGCAGCATACAAGTCAAGGGCACTGGTCTGTTCAGATTCAATATAAATTGAAACGGCCCAGTATTGTTGAACATCTGATAGTTACATAAGTTCTCATAGCTCCAGACATAAAATATCATGTATAGCTCTTACAGTGATAACCATCGCATAGCTAAGAATCTCAATAAGCTCTTGATGCATGAATCCCATATTACGCGTCCCAAAGAAGCCAATTGCTCTAGGCCCTTGTTGCTGAATGGCTAATAACTCCTGCAGATAGCATTAAGCAAATAAAACTCTAATCCATAAAAGTATCACAAAAAAGGAAGACTGGGGCGCTTTCAAGTCGCAATTAAAATTAGAATTGAGGCAAGAAAAACACAGTTAAATCAAGGCATGCAAAACCCCAAGACCGCAAGAGATGGGCCACATACCTGTAGATAATCAACATCTGCCACAGGTCTAAAATCTGATACCAGAACTGCCCCTGAACCTTCAACAACAGATTGAGCTTGACTTGGGATTTGGGTGCCTACTTCTTCATCAGAGCCAAACATACTCACACCTTTGTTGTTTTCACTTGATTGACTCTCTATATCTTGATCTCTTCTCACTTGTACGCAAAGCCACTATACCAGTACAGAAAAACAGAGCCCCTGGTAGTAAATCATTAGTGAAAACCAAGTGCCCACAAAAAGTGGTGATCATACAAGTCCAAGCTCACATGACTTCTAATATGTGTAGAAAACGTTCCCGGTAGCCCTTTCCATAGTAAAACAAAAATATTTTGATGCCTAAAAAGTTTAAGAATAGGAGTTTAGTGCTAGTTGATCAGTCCCAGCAAGTGAAACTAAAAGGTATACATGTAATGTCAACCAAAAACCTCTAAGCTTTAAATAATGCCTACTTGCATTAGCTACATGTGTGATCCCCAAAAATTTTAGCGCAGACAGTTGAAGATGAAATCAGAAATTACAAATGCAGATGCACTAAAGGCCATACTCTGACGACATCAAAGCAGTTACCTTTTGCATTCCTGCAGAAGCAAGAAGCATTCATATTGAACAAACATTATACTGGTTTTTCCAATATTGATTCATAACTCTTATAGCCACGAAAGTGAAGTACAATTCTGACCGTGGAAGACAAAAGATTTAATGGGTTTATAATAAGAAAAAAACTGAAAAGATATATTAAACCCAGTTTTTGAAAAATGTACCTCTACATACACTACGAGCAAAAAAGCCCGTTGCAGCCTCTCCACAAAACAAAGAAACCCATAAAGCACTTAAACACACAAGACCTGATTTGGAAGGAAAATTTCCTTTACTATGAAGAAACTGCGTCCATTCGTTTAGAACCAAAGGATGAGAATTTCCAGGGCCAAAAATATTACCTTTTTTCATGAAAAAGGACCTTAATAAACAAGACACAATTCTCAGAATTAAGACAAGTATGATGACATCAAGAGAAGGGGATAGATACCTTCCGTTTGGAGTGGGAGCGTGCCTTGTTTTGAGTACATGCCTGGTGGTGGTGAGATGGGAGAGGAGAAGGGCAGGAAATGTTGAAATTAGGGCTTGCAGAGTGAAAGGATTTGAGGTACTCGGAGGGGAAGTATGAAGTAGAAGAAAAGGAAGTAATGGTGGTTTGAGGCAAGAAAAGCCGCAGAGGTAAAGGTGTTGACATTCCTGACTCCGCCTTTCAGCTTTTCCCTTCTTTCTTTCTGTGCTTGCTTTTGCCTTCTCTTTTATATATCCTCAAATTGTTTAACAAAAGAGGAAAAAAAGTCGGTCCTAATAAGAGGAACGAAGAGAACTGAATAAGAGGAGAGGAGTTCAGGAAAAATAAAAATAAAAAAATAAGAGGAGAGGAGCACCCAGCACGGCAGATATATCTATCAAATGTGAGAATTGGGATGAGAGAGATGTTTTATTTATAATTACACTTGGCACCCTCGTGGTTGGGACTATGATACTTTGTTCTCTCTGCCTTATAAATTTTTACAAAACTTGCCCTTATAATTTGCAAACCGTTGCATCTTTAACTTGCGTATCCTTTAAATTATGAAACTACCTATTATTTCTTGCGAGTTTTTTTTTCAATTACGCGGATGACCTTATATATCACATGAATTGTAAACCCCACACAGGCGAATATTTATGAAAAGGGTTCATATGACACAAATTTAGGGTTCATATAAAGGGGGAAAAAAGAAGATTCCAAGTAAGCTTGAGAGACATGAGAGAAATACGGGCAGAGGCGTATATAGTGGAAGCGGAGTAGTCTATTGTGGTTTTGCAGTGCTCTGAAGTCTGGATCCCGGATCTAAATCTATGTATGGCGGCAATAGCATCAGCTCGGCTGGTACAAACAACATACAAAAGAGAGTGGGACCAGGACCACATCTCATTCTCATGGCCTCAAGGCCTCAAGGCTTAGCTTATGACAAAAATAGAGAGAGGGAGAGAGCCACTTACTGGAGTATCTGATCCACCACCACCACCAACAACCACCTCTCAGATTTATTCTAAAGTACCTAATAAAATGTTGAATAAGCCACCCGAAGGTGTCCTACAATATTCAAACGAGTTAAAGGGGCCCGAAAAGAAATTTCCAATCACTTAGCAACACTTTTCCAAGAGCATTTGTTTAAGAAAAGTGACTACTTTTCCATGGATGGTCTAGCTTTCCATTTGGACTGCACAAGACAATTGTTGCTATTATACAGCAATAATCATTGCTCCAATAACACATCATGATGTAGCAAAACTGCAGTATCACGTAAAACCATAGTTGAATGTGTACAAAAGGAAACCATCAATCCTATCCCACAACCCCATGCTATATATCCCATCTCTTTTTAACCCGGAACATCAAGGTTGATGACCTAATATCATCTTGTGGCACTTGGAGCATGAATTGAACTTTCATCTTCATGGGGGCCATCTTCGCTTTGCCAATTTCATCTCCAACCTGGAACAGAATCATCATTACCATAATTTCTTCATAGAAAGTAAAGCATTTTGACAGCTAATGTTTCCTGGACATGTGAAGGACTTATTTCATACATCCTAAATTTAACAATATTAAGCACGCAATCACCAGATCCATATCAATTATTAACAAGAGTCTTCTCCAAGGAAAACTGAAAAAAAAGCCCTTCTTGCTGTCCTCGAAAAGCCTACCATTGTTTCTTGATTATTCATGAGATTTACCCTTTTCATATTAACCACTTACCCAAAGAGATGCCCAGCCAAGGCGCACCTCTGAATCGTAGCCAGCTTTAAGTTTCAAGTCCTTGCCATGTGTATGCTTGTATACCGCACTCCAATAGTTGGAATCAAACTGGTACCAGTAGCTGGAGATGAAATCATAAAAATGAAGTATAAAACTCTTCCTATAGTCTGGACATAAACAAGGTGTGCAAATATATGACAGCTTGATGAACAATCATATTTTAATAACATATGTATATACAACAAGCTACTCTCATAGTCAGATTTTTTGGAATTAATCTCAACGGAACTAAATTACAGGTGAAAACCTTCCATTTTCTACTTCATTATTCTCAAATTCTTGAGAGGAACACATTTCAGAAAAACTCAAACTAGACCAAATGATTAAACAAATCTTTTGAAGACAAGATCTAGTTTACAATTTCACAAATTCTATGCATGAACTGATAGTATTAGGAAGACAACAGTCACTCAAAGCAGAAAAATGATATAGTCATTGGCCAACTCAACCTGAATGGATTAACCACAAACAAAGCACACAAGCATTTCACATAACGCTAATATTTAGGCTTCTATTATCCTAAAAAAACAGAAAAGCTATTTGCAAGTTTTCATCTGTCAGAAAGCGAGCCATTTATGAATCCACCCAACAATACAAGTATTCGATAACATTAAATAATAAATGGAAAGGAAAAAAAAAGATATCAAACCTCAACTTGTCTGAAGGACCAAACCGGCGCTGAAAAGCAAATGACAATGCATTTGAAGGCAGAGAAACAGTTGGGATAAAAGACATCTCCTCATCCTGTGAAAAATTCAAATCCCCCAGAAAAGTTCACAGAAATAAAATACCAACGTGAAGAAATATGCCCTGACCTAGATATTAGGAGACTAACAAATATTTGGTAAGAATCTTCTGGATTCCACTTTCATCCATCTTTCTTTTCTTTCTTTCTTTTTTTTTTTGAATGGGGGGACCTAGTCATCCATCTCGTCGAGTTGAAAACCACCCAAAAAATATGCCATTGTAATATAATCCGTACCTTGTATGAGTATCGCAGCTTCAAATCCTCATCCGCATAATGAGCAGTGCATAACCCATTCAAAATTTGGCCCTTTACAATTCCATTAACCGACAGCATTCTCTTTGTCTCCTCTTCTTCTCTCTCCTCCAAAGACACTTCACCAAGGGGGAATTTAAGGGTAGCTTTCGGCTGCGGCACCAGAAAAGTAATTAAGGCTATAACCATTATTATTTTGCTCATTTAAGCAGAACCATTTCATAAATACACTGCAATGAAATCTTCCAATTTTCAACAGTAAAAATCAACAAGCGGAAACATAAGGGGTATTCTTGCATCAGAACCAGGAAATAAAAAATTATTCAAAATAAATGTTTCTCTGTTTTCTAATGGATGCATAGCAGCACTATTTGTAACTTGTAATGACGTTTGGCTGCTTCAAAGAAAAAACACACAGGAATCCAATTGATGCTAGTTGAAGTAATCTAGTATCAGAATTCAGCAATCCAAAGTCATGAAGCCGAAGTATGTTTTAAATCAGATCCATTGCAAGACTACTGACTCCTCAATGAAGTGTTAATTCAAGGAAATATCTTGCTTGTCTTGTTAAAGGTATATCCGAAGATCCTACACCAAAATCATATTTAAATGGGATGGCAGATGAGATGTTAAAGCTTATGTGTTAAAAGCTGAAATGCTTGTACTCACCAAACCAACAGAAGGAACAGAAGAAGAGAGTTCAAACGCATAGCCAGGCTCAGCAAGCTTTGCAACCACTGCTGCCTCTCCTTGTTGTGCCTAAATAAATTATGGATTCGGAGAAGCAGCATATTAGTACACTAACATTTCACCACAGTATATAGTGCATGCATGCATCAGAGAAGAACGGGCCAAATCCATGTCAAGAAGCTTTGCTAAAACACAGACAGAGACACAAAAATGTTAATTTCCTAAGATTCGAGGCCCCTGTAGTTAAAGGGAAGCTAAAGCCTAATGCTAAACACAAGCCCACGTATAAAAAACTGAATCATGTTAGCATAATCGAATGCAACCGAGTCTTACTAAATACATCTTTTAGCCCAAAAAAAATTACCTCACCCGTAAGAAATTAGTGTTTTTTTTGTGGAGAAATGTGGTATAAATAAGCATCAACGTCAACTCTCAAGAGAACCCACATAATATTTGAACTCTCAATAGATTAGTACCTGCATAATGTCTCAACTCTCAATCGAAACGAGAAAAGGTGTTATTGATATTCCAACAAGCGAAAATAGCAGTCTTTTCATTAAATGAAAGAGTACTGATTCCATTCATATCATTTCTTCGGTTTTAATTGAAATGATATTAGTTAGACATAACTAAATAAACCACAGGCGCATCAGAAGCTCAATTCACTATTATAGTGTAAATTGCATTGGAATTTTACATCCGGATGTGAAGAGTTGAGTTAAAGGGGGAAAAGTAACTACAGAGCAAAATGAAAAATAGATAGATAGGAAGGGAGAAAAGGTATTAGGTAACCTTGAGATCGTGGGAAGCACGGAAATGCAATCGAGGACCAGCATCGAAGGAGCTACTGAGGAGGGTACTTTGATCTTCAAAGTCGTAGTTAACGGAGAAGTGCTTGGAAACAAATGCCAAGTGGGGTGGGGAGAGCTCTCCTTTGTGATCGTTTCGAAAGGAGAGTTTCAGTTTGGCCAGACTGTCAAAGAGCTTGCAAGAGAGCTTGTGGAAGAAGACGGAAGAGTCGCTGTCGAACTCGGAAGTCAGACGAATCGAAGGCCTTTTGGGGAAGCTGAATATGGGGTGACTCCTGGTAGCAGCGACTGGTGGTGGTGGTGGTAGTGGTGTTCCTGCTACTGGTAAGGAGGGAGGAGGAGGAGGTGGATTAACAGCTTCAGTAGCTGGGCCCTGGTAATTAGGGTTGGGATTCCGTGGAAGGGTGGGTGCAATTGACTCCGCCATTACTAATTTACCAAGCAGTGACTACTACACTTGCGGTTGGGTCTCTTCCCCCTCCTTCCTCTGACTACGAAGTATAAACTCTCTGAATCCCAGAATCCCAACGAGAGAACAGCAGTGCGCCGTGCGGCCCGTGCGTGTCTCTCCTCCTCTTCCTCCTGTGTATGTGGTTCTTTTCAGAAGGACGGTAGATGGCCCATTTACACGCTTTTTCTCTTTTTTAGGCCCATTGAGGCTAATGAACTTTTTTTTAAAATCATTTTATTTAAAAAATCTTGATAAAAATATAAAAATTACTGTGATTCTGAAATTTAATGAAGATAAAAATATAGTAAGGACACGTTTATTTCTCAAAAATGAAAATAGTAGGTAATAATAAAAAAAAACAATTGAAATAGTGGGCAATCATAGTAATGATTTGCATTGTTATTATTTACTAACAAAAATTATTTTGAACATTAATCAGAATAATTTGCATTGTCACACTCTTTTGCTAAGATGTTAGTGATATGAAATACTTGCAAAGAAGATAGAAAGTCCACTTTCCTCAACCCACTGCAAAATTTAGTTTGTTTGTCAACAAAATATATGGAATCTTTGTAAAAATTGTAGGATAAATTTGGTACATAGAACTATAGAAGAATTAAAATAGAGAATGATCAACACATGCCCTGACTAATCTCATTACTCCAAAATGAGTAATTAAGGATTTCATGTGAGACTCCCCCATTAAAAGAATTTGATTTTGCAAGTAAACACATGAGTACGGGAACCAATCTCATTGATTTGATTTTCATTATCCCTAAGTAAAGACGGCCTAATTGTCAATTTAATGAAAATTAAGTGATATAATAATGGCATTATAATAAGTTTTTTTTCTTAAGTTTAGAGAGGAGGTGATTGACAACATCTTATTTGATATCCACGCCTTTGTGGGTTGGTTTTCTTCTTTCTCTATTATGTTTGCCCCAAGAATTTGTAATAAGGTAGTTCATTCTACTGCAGCCTATGTGAGGAATTTTGGAGGGTGGCATGTATAGTTGAATTATGAACCAGACTGGATTTTTAACATTCTCACTGAAGGTGTTGGACTTTCTATTCCTATTTAATAAAGGTGAATTTCATGAAGAAAAAAAGTTTTGTGAATAATATTGTTTTTTCACAAAATATTTTTCTCGTACATTAAGAAAAATGTTATAAACCATGCTTTGACCTTTATAATAAGTCATGAGATAGAGATCGGGTCGATAACACATATATATATATATATATATCTATATATAACACGTATTTTGTTGTCTAATATCATCATATTAAAAAAAACTAAATGATATAATTCAATACAAATTTATTATTGGAAGGTATAAGCAACTATGAAGATCTCAAAATGTTAAGAATGTCTTTTAGACTTTTAGTAACTCTGGTAAGCTTGAAGCCACAAAAAAAATTAACTTGCTCTAGAGAATTTGATATGTTTTCATAATTTTGAAGATTTTTAAGTCAGTAATATAATGCAATTTTTCTTATTTTTTGACAATGTGATCATTAAAGAAAAGCCGCAAAAGAGCAATAACTACATACGAATAATGTGGGGACAGTGTGTCGTTGTGTGGGGATGAGGAGGAGTCAGAGTCCCACTTCTTTTTCACTTGTCAGTTTGCTCTAGAAGTCAAATATGGTAGCAAAGGGAATATTTTCCAGAAGCTTGCCTTTGGTTGCTGGCGGATTTGGAAAACACGTAATGAACAGTCCTTTAAGAATACTTTACAATCTCCGGTCACAGCTCTAGATTTGTTTTTTCGACAGATATTTGAATTCTCTAAGGCCAAAATTGAGGGGATCGTGGTTGGTGAGGTGGTTATGGGTGAAACAGCGGGGCCTTGTCAGAGCGTACAGGGCCAAAGTTGGCAGCGACCCATCCCCGGAGTCCTCAAACTCAATTGTGATGGAGCTTGGTCTAAAGGCACATACAGTGGGGCATACGACTGGGTTCTTCGATCATGGCTAGGCTCCTTCGAGGGGGCCAGGGGGGCTGGTATGCTTGCATGTTCGTCGGCTCTTCAGGCGGAAGCTTTGGCTGTTCGTTCGGGTTTGGAGGCTTGTGTGACGGCTGGTCATACTACTGTAATTGTGGAATCTGATTCACTACAGCTGATTCAATTGTTATACAAGAAGGGCACTGATGGTACGCTTACCAACATCCTTCATGATATCTATGTACTTTGTGAGTCATTTCTGTCGATTACTTTCCAATTTGCCCATAGGGCGTGTAACATGGTGGCACATGTTGTTGCTAATCATGTCAAGTGTATGAGTGGGTACCATGTTTGGGCCGATCTTGAACCAACTTGACTGTTTAACCTTCTCGCTAAGGATGTTGCCGTTTTTACTCGCGCTTAATTAATAAAGAGGTATTTTCAGGAAAAAAAAGAATAATACCCTTTTGATGAATAATGATCTCTATGATGATTAGGGTTGTTAATCGATTTTCCAGTGCGTTATTTGGTCAAAATCAAAACCAAACCGATTGGAGAATCGGTTCTGATTCGATTCGATTATTAGCCCCATTTTCGATTTGAATCGAAAATCGGTTGAATCAAATTTGACCGGATTTTTCATGCGTGCACTATGGCAGAGTGAGAGGCATGAGTCGATGGCGTATTGATGGGTTTGACTTTTGAGTCTCAACCATTCGAGACGAAGATAAAGATGGATGGAGAGATTGAGGGAGACATAGACGAAAAAATTGGGATTGTGACTACGCCCAAACTACGCATTAAATTAAACATGTAATTCGAGTGTTATGCAATTTAAACCCTTTTTGTGTAGATGTAGTATTGATAAATAGGGATCGTTCTTAACCGGGGAAATTAGGGAACATTAATAATATGTTAGTGGATTATGAATAAAAAAATAATGAATTAGAGAATTAAATAATAAAAGAATTAAACAATCAAAGAATTAATAAATTAAAGAATAGATGAACAAGATAATAATAAATTAATGAATTACAAAAAATTAATAAATTAACGAATTAAAGAATGAAATAATAGAAGAATAAAGGACTTAGTTAATCAAAGAATAAAGGAATTAATTAATCAAAGAATCAATAAATTAAATAATAAAGGAATGAAAGAATAAAAGCATCAAAGAATAAAAGAATAAAGAATAAAAGAATAAAGAATAAACAAGGGGGGTTTTGAAGAGGTTTGTAATTATGTAAATAAGTAAAAGCATAGATAAACTCATTCTATTTCTATTCTAACTTATGCACAAAGTAGACTTCCCGTAAACACAAACTTCAACAACATACTACAATTGCAAATATTTGAATTAATCACGAAATTATACCTTCACAAACTCATATTTCTTCATACATTATTCATATTATAAATGCACCGAACAGCGGATTTTTACTTATAATATAATTACCTTAAGTTTGTGATTTAATGCGCCGAACAGCGGTCATACATTAAATCTCTCCAAATCTACTCTAAATGCCCCGAACAGCGGATCAACATTTAGTTTCGAAATGAAGTTTAAGCTCTAAAATGTAAGAAGTAAATGATTTTTAGAAAGTAAAACACATGGAGATTATACTCAATTTTCACAAAAGATAGGAAGGAGAAACCAATACATATATTGCATTATAATTAGAACCAATAACAAATAAAAGAGTTTAAGAGAATGGAGAGCAAATGTTACACTTTTCAGATTGGATGAGAACAATGGATTGTTTTTCACAAGGAACACCGAACAGCGGCTGGAACCTTATGAAGATGGAAGAAGATTAAACAAGGAAATTCGGACTTGAACTCTCAAAATTGTATTGGAACTATTTTGCCAAGATTTCTCCTAAAAGAAGCTCAATTTTGTGCTACTTGGAAGTGATTTCAACAAGTGAAATCAACTCCTATTTATAGGTGGAGAAAGCTACCAAAAATAATATAAAAATACAATAAAAAAAATGGAATAATGGAATGATGAGTAATAAAGATTTGTGATGATGTTTAGAGGTGGTTTGAGTTGTAAAGTTGTAAAATTGGGTTGGAAAGTTGTTGGAAGGTGGCTGGAAATTGAGTGGAATCTGCTGGAAAATAGGGCAGAAATTTTCGGTGGCTGGCCGCTGAATTGGAGATCTGCAGCTCGGCAGGTGCGCGTGGAAGAGAGGATAAGCGGATCGGGACGCGCGCGCCGAATGGTGGAAGAGCAGATCGGCTGGCGCCTGTCGACGGGTCCTCTGGGCTGCAGGGAAAGTGCTGACGCGGGCCTGCGGACTGGGCTGCTAACCTGGGCCTGGGCCGTGTGGATGCGGGCTTTCACGGCGACGGGCTGGGCTGCAACCATTATTTGGGTTTGGGCTGCAGTAATTAATTTAATTAAAATATAACTAAATTAATTATTCCACCGAATTACGTCCATATTTTATTCGTTATAATTCCGATCGAAACGATTCTTTCGCCAAAATGCTCCAAATTACAACCTTTATTTTTCTAAACATAAAAATCACAAAATAATTTATTTTATCAATTTATTTAATATTTTAATATTAAAAGTCAAGTATAAAGGGTATAAAATAATATAAAATAATGCTTATTTAACGTCCTATCAGATTGAGAGAAAGATTGAGACAGAGACGGAGACTGAGATTGAGATTGAGGCAGACAGATCGAGGAAGAAAGGTGATGGGTGCCAGGCGATGGAAGCGAGGCTAAGACAAAGAGATCGAGGGAGAAAGGGAAAGAGGCAGAGAAGAAGAGATCGAGGGAGAGAGGCCAAGACGGTTCAGGCGATGGGAGGCAGAGGCGTTGAATGCGAGACTACGAGGTATGGTGTCTTTGACTCGATCTCTCAAGTCTCAATTATCTGGATCTCTCGATTTGGTGCGAACTAAGATTGAGAAAGCGATGAGGCATTGAGGGACTGATGGTGACTGAGAGATTGAGGTTGAAAGAAAGATGTGAGGGTGAGAACGGCTAGGTCTGGGACTCTGGGTGCGCGTTGGGTCTGAGATTCCGGGGAAGATGAAGGAAACATTGAACGCTCTTATCTTCTTCATTAATATCGAAGAACATAGGCACAAAACGCACCGTTTCACCCAAAATTAGGGTTTCCAATATGGTTCGGTTATGGACCTCTGAAAACCAAAATCGAACAAATTTTGGTCCGATTCGTTTCAATTTTATTTTTTTGGGTCTGATTTTTTTCCTTCGGTATAGTTCCATTTCAAGACGATCGGTTTTTTCATACCAATTAACTGCCCTAACGATTATGAATAAATTGATGATGGCGATGACGGTGATGATGATGATGATGAAGAACATATGCAGTATCAAAATACCAATTTGTAATTAATTAAAGAGTAGTAAAGCATCATATACACGCATGAATATTGCAACCAATATTTACAGTAATCTGGCAAACCAAGATTTTGGGAGAGAAGATGTGGAAGATAAATTGTAAAGCAGAGGAAGTGAGAAACAGATGAACAGATTGATTAAGTACGTGTACAACATCCATATTCATATCCTTTGAGAATGTTGAGACGGATCATTGAGTCGCCTTGACTAGATACAAGCTGCTAGCTAATTAAACATGAAACAATAACATGCTGGCATGGTGAATAAATTAATTATTATGGGGCAGTAGCAGTAGCAGCACCAGTCACGCATGAGAATGACAATAATCGTCTTTGGCTCCGAAACCGGACAAGTTGCTTTGCAGAAGGAGGAGAGTGTTGCTGCTCATGAGAAACAGAAACAGATGATTTGTGTCGTCGGTGTTTATTTACTACTTGATTATCACCATTTGTGGGCGTTGACTCCGGGGCAGCTGGGCCAGTACCATTCGCATTGAATATCCTTTGAACACGATGGCGATGATGATCATGACTGGTACTTGAAGCAGAAGCAGCAGATGGCACATAGACGTCCTTAGAAATTTGATTGCGATCGGTATAGAAGTCGGCGATGCTGTAATCATTTGATGGTGATGGTATTGAGGTGGTGGAGAGAGATATATATTGCCGCCGAGTGCTGCTCCTCTTCATTGCCTTGTACACCATTGGGATCAGGCCCTCCATATTATAAACTATGAATGAATTTGAAGGAATTGTTGTCTGAAACTAGCCTTGAACTGACGCATTGAAGGGAGGAGGCCTCTGGCTGTTGATGATATAAATATATGTGTATAATTATAATATGATATCATATATGGAAGTCGCAGTTAGCCAGCAGCCTTAATAATAATCATCTGTTTTCTACTTAGTTATTGGTCGGATTGTTGGTTTGGTTTGGTGATTTGATGTGGTTATTCCATTCGATTCCATTTGGTCTACGGTGCTGGTTTTTCCTCTTTGGCATGCATCATCAGCCATTTATTAATGAATTAATAATCATTATATTACTTTTCTTAGCTGTAAGTTGGAAGTTGTAACAAGGCAGGTAGGTAAGGCAAAGATATGTCCGAGTCCAACACGCCATTTCTATATTTGACTTTAAGTAATTAACCAAACGAATCAAATGCACTTTCCACCCAGGCTCTCCCTTTATGGCTCATTCTGGTGGAGGCCCTCTACACATAAAGCCGGAGTGAGGGTTTGGTGGAATCAAGATACTGCCAGTTTTTTTTATTTCTATGAGTAAGTCAATTAAGTAAGTAATAGAAAGTTGCTAATCCAGAGAATTAGTCATATCTTCTCATAATCAGAGTAGACTTGTCAGCGTTTTATTATCCTTTTTATATGCAGACTGCAGAGGTTGCATTTTGTATGCATCCATAACGTGACGCGGCATATCTTCTCCCTCATCAAGTAAGCAAAAGCGATTGGAATTTAGAAGTATATCCTGTTTCTTTCTTAATTAAATTTTGATGGCAATGAAGTACGACTTGTTTTGAAGGTGAATAAATTAAGCTTAGGTTCGTCCACTCATTTCGATGTGGCATTGGAATTTGGCAATTGCCAATTCAAGTCAAGTTGAGTTGAGAATCAAAGATTATCCTCTGCCTTCGAGAATCATCGCAAAATGGGTCTCACCTGGCCTTTTCCTGGAGAAAAAAGAGATATAATGACAATTTACATGATGACATGGATGTACTCGGATTTTCTATCCTCAATTCGTCATCAGAAAGAGTCTGCATGATGACTGATATGATGTGATTATGAATTTATGAGAGTAAATAAATCATAAACCCACACGGACATACTCAATGCGTCCCTATATGGCCAATTGACGAAGTCAAGTATCCAGCCTCAGGTCCCCAACCCCAACCCCAACCCACCAGAGGGGACCTGGAAATATCAAATTGAGGATCTTTAACCCTACCCCTACCTAACCAACCCACCACTGCCACTGTTGCATTGACCACTTGACCAGGCACCATAATGTTGACATTGTTGAGTGTTTTGTTGACTCCAGGCCCAGCCAGCTTTCCAACTTTTAAGCAAGCTGCCCTACCAAAGCTGATACTCCATCCACCATCTACATTTCATAATGTACGCTTATATGTATGTATGCAGATACGTATGCGTATGTAGGTAATCAAACAATAATAATATTCGCCTTTTAAGTTCTATCTAGTCATTTCTACTTCTATGTCTCTCTACTAAATCTCTACAGCCTATATCCATGCACATTTCAAAGGGAATGGATCATCCATCTTATTAAAGACAAATGTCAAATGACTAATAAGGGTTGCCTTTCCTATCTCAGAGAAAGAGACTGTTAGTTCAAAAACAAAAACAAAAAACTAACAATTATGCGTGCCATATCATACAACATCGGATATCCATCTCAATTCAATGGAGCTTTCTGATTAAAATTATTGAAACAAAGAATAGGATACAACAGTGGCTTTTAAGGAGCATGTACTCAGTTATTCTACTCAATTTCCACCAGAAAAATAATAATCTCTAGAATGAGAAGGATTGACACAAGACTTGCTTGCTCTAAAGTGATATGATATGATTGAAAGCATACATACCACTACTAGCAGAAGAGTCAATAGGTGAAGATTGAGGAGGAGGTAATAAATGACTAGACTAATTCAATTAGTTATACATGGAACAGCTCATTCTTGTAGCACAGATTCCAATCTGAATCCCCTGAAGCAAGGAGCCCACTTCCATCTCCATCAGTAATTATGGACTCCACACTCACGCATGTTGATGACAGAGGAGGTGCAGAAGGAGGAGGATACCCTTCTTCAACTTCCCCACCGTCTCCTGCTTCATCATCTATATCATCACCCAAAACTTCAGCTGTCCGAGAATTATAAGCTAAATTCTCATCTTCCCCAACATTGGCATTGATTTCAGGATTCTGGCAGACTTTTTTTAAGGGATCATTGTTGCAGCCAGTGACATCTTCCTCTTCGTCTGATAAACATTTGCAGCAATCATATTCATCCATATCGTACATACGACTCATTAATCCTTCTCTCCATGATATCCTCATCTCAGATTGTGACATATTCTCTATCGTAGAGTTGGAAAGCCATGAATCCCGATCATCCAAAACTTTTTGAAATCGACTAATGGAGTTGCAAGTTGTAGTTAGACAGTCAAACTGAAAACTCGAATCCATCTGATCCTCTATTAATAATACATCATGACTGTTTGGGGACAGGCTTGCCATTCGAATAGCTTCAGCCACTGAACTGAGTTCAGAATCTAAGCAGTCTTTCCTATGATTGTCTATACTTGCGTCTGATTGAGGCGTACGAATGACATTTCCACTACCCAATGAAGCCCTAGAGAATGAAGAATTCTGACCATCATTAGAATTATCATGATCATAATCATAATGGTGGCTTCTTTTGTCCTTCAGCGATACAGCCTCGCAACCAGGTGTGCAGTGGGGAGAAGACAAAACAGGAAAATGATCATTTAAAGGCTCTAACAATTCTTGGAAACTTGGAGAAATTGAAGTACTCCTCCTGCTACAGTTATTACTACTTCCCATTTTAGGAGTTTCACATACATCTGAAGAAAATCCATGACTACCTGAGGCTGAAAATGGAGAACAAAGATTGATGGATCCTACATAATTCTCAAGAAAACCATTTTCGGAATGCTCCTTGTGATTCTCATCCTCCTCATCGCACGGTGATAAGAGCCAATGCATTGAAGCCTCAGTAGGTAGAGGAACATCAAGATTGGCGATAAGCCCTTTGCCTTCACCATGGTCATCATCATCATCATCATCGTCCTCAAAGCTGCATAAAGCCTTCCCTTTACTGAAACCTGAATCATTCTCTTCTACATTGAGAATTCCTTTAGGTCTGCACTTCCTCTTGTCAATGGTCCCCGAAAGAACATGACCAGCCGCATAACAAGCAAGCGTGGTGTTGGTTGACACCACAGATGATGTTCCACATTGTATCTCTGGAGACACGGATGCCTGAATTGGAGGCGTTCGAGTATTACTTCTGTCTTGCATATCCTCTGCCTCAACAGTTGTGGAGTCCAAACCTAAACCAGACCCTATCTTACTCAAAGGTGTAAAATTTACATCAATATCACCTGATTTGTGCTCATTCACAATACCTTCATCCACCTCAGATCCATTTCCTAACTTATTTAAAAATTTGCCATCTGAATTTACAACCGAACAAGTAGTTTCCAACTTGGGCACATTTCTAAAACTGGGTTTTTTTCCAGAATGCCACTGGTTCAAACAAGAAGAATTATTCCTAAACTTAGGTAGATTCCGTGACATGGGTTTCTCTGGGGTTTCCAAAGAAGTGAACTTGGACCGGATGTACTTGGTTTTTGATGGTCTTGAAGGCTTTACAACAGTAGCCGATTTAGGGGTTTTGGGCAGAGTTTTAGGCCTAACAATAGGAGTTTTTGAATTAGTAGAAGAAGCATGAGAGAGAAAGAACCTGAGGCAACCTCGTGGGGCTTCAACAGAGATAGAAGAAGAAGCTTCGCTGCCATTGTTACTATTATTGCTGATACTGATGGCATTGAGATCTCGTAATGGATTTCGAGGGCTCTGCTCCTTTTTCTTCTTCTTCTTGTTCGCCGTTGCCGTCGCCGGTGCAAGAGACGTTTTCTTCGCGGGCTTTGACGACAACGATTGGTTCATAGCGTGCGTGTGAGAGTGTTAAGAAAGAGAAGCAAGTGCTGCAGCAGATCTGTTGAACAAAATGATTTCAAAATCTAGCGGAGGGAGGGAGGGAGGATAGGGGAAGAGTAGTCATTCTCATATTACAATCCACCATGAACATACCCATTGTTTTCTGACATATTTTCTGAAATGCCATTATTTCTCTTGTGGGCCTGTGGGTCGTTCCTAGCCGTTAATAGCTTTTGGTCGATGATGGCGATCAGCTTTAGCCTTAGTTCCCTTTGTTGTTTGTTTTATGTAGGTTCTCTCTACTCTCTAGGCCACCACCCAAAAGTGCTAGCTGAATAACGGAATTATTAACTTTTCAGTAACTCTCTCTCTCTCAACTCTAGAGCTTTTTTTTATCTGGCTCGACTTTAGAGTTTAAACGTGGGATAGTGTTAGTCCCTGTTACATACATCCACAGAGGCAGCGGGATCCTTAAGCTAACATATCCATTGCCAGAATCACCACAGCAATGGCAGTCACCGGATCCAAGAAGATCATCATTGACACCGACCCTGGAATCGGTAAGTTGTTCACTTTTTCAGTTAAACTTCTTGCAAGCCCCATCATCTTTCTTTCAACTGAACATCAAAATCTGGGTAGTGCCATTTGTAAAAGTGATCTATAAATCCAAGCTTGATGGATTGCCCATGCCTGCAGTGCAATTTGCACGTAGCCTTTTATTACAAATCAATCAATGGAATTTGAATTAAGTGAATCAATTAGTGCTCATGCTTTTCTCTCTTTCCTTGCCCAGTAATCAATTAATTAATTGTTCGACCACTTGGGTTGGGTCACCGGCTATACCTTTTTGCGATTCAACTGATATTGAAAGCTTAGTGAATCCACACATGATGCATCCATGCTCCATCCGTGGGGATGCCATCCATTTCTTTTCTTTTTCCATCGAAAGCCAATGATTCTTATAAAGAAATCAACGACTTCTATTCATAATTGCTTGGGACCCAGAAAGCCAATGTTCTGTCCAAAGGGTGTCATTCAAATATCGTTTTCCGTGGCATTTTCCTATGCAAATATGCATTCTTGCTACAAAATAGAGGACTTTTCTTTTCTGTTTTATGTTTTTAGTAATGTCATTGCGGCTCTACCATTGATTTGTGCATGCCGATGATGCCATGTCAATCTTTGTGGCATTGCAATCCCCCGAGGTGGAAGTGATTGGAGTTACTACTATATATGGAAATGTTTATGCCACTCTGTCCACAAGAAATGCTTTGCATTTCGTAAACTTTTTATACATTAGTGCCTTGTTTGTGGCCTTCCCGCTCATTTGGCGCCTAGTATTGGATTGAATGGATCACTCATAAAGTTCAAAGTATATTCAAGGTAGAGGTGGATGATTTGTCATTTTGATGGGACTAGACAGGTTGGAAGGATAAGTTTCCTCCATGAGTAATAATCCATCTTCGACTTGAAAAAAGCTTCTTCATTTCTTCCTTCAACATATTTTGAATATAATGAATTTATCCAATCCAATCCAATCTATTCCAATCCTATCCTAAGCACCAAATGAGCCCGAAGGCCTTGCTGCATCTACTTTTCTTCATATCTTGGATTGAATTTGGCATTTTATTGACGGTTTTGGTTGCTTATGGAAGAATTAATGTACATTCGTCTTTTGATATTTTGGTTTAGTTGGAGATTGCTGGGAGAACTGATATTCCAGTGGCTGAAGGATCTCATGTCACAATAACTGTATGTACTCATCGCATTTCGCTATCTTCACTTATGAATTAATGCAATCTATTAGCGGTTTTTCATGGTTGTATATATGCTCCATAAGTTTCATGGTTCTGTCCCCAGCGCTTTTCGTCTTCTCTTCTCCTATTGTTTTGTGCTCTGAACTCTTGTTTCCTTTCGATAGATCTTCATATTTTGTTTATTTAATGCACGATAAATAATGGGATAACCTGAGATCAATTTTTTAGATTTATCAAAAATCATATCCATTCTTTTGGTTTCTGTTTTTCAGCGCTATTTCTTGCATAAAATCAATTACCAACAGAACCTCAATTAGCAAGCCTATCATGAGGCTGACTCCAAGCATGCATCATAGTCGCTGAAGTAGTTTCCCAGGGACTTCTTACTGCATTATAATAGCTTTTGCCTCGTGTAATTTTGACTGCTATGTTGTCATATAGGCAAGTCAATGCATGATTAAGTTCATAACTGATCTATCATTTCATCTTTTTCCACGAGAAGGAAGGTACAAAACTTTGTATTGCTGATTTTGTTCATGGTACGGATGGACTTTGGCAACCAAAATTTCACCCCACCAAAAGGAAAGCCAGTTGAGCAGTCAGCTGCAGATTTTCTGGTTGAGCAAGCAAAGCTTAACCCTGAAAAGGTCACTGTGGTTGCATTGGGCCCACTTACAAATATTGCACTGGTCAGATTCTTGACGCATTGCATGGTGTTTCGCTTTGGAATTTTTTCTTAATCTTTTGTAACGGAGTATCCCTTCATACAGGCTACTCAACTAGACCCTGCATTTGCAAAGAACATTGGGCAGATTATTCTTCTTGGTGCTTTTGCGGTCAATGGGAATGTAAATTCAGCAGCAGAGGCCAATGTAAGCTATACATATCTTTCAGATTCAAAATTACCAAGACTTAAACTTGAGTTTATGTAACTAGATTTAGATTCAATTTATAAACCTGTCCAATCCCTGCATACTTCTTATTGGGTTTATTTGTTACTGTGGATTAACATTAGTTCCAAATCGGCTAAAACCTTTATTTGTATTGTATATCATCTGGAAATAACATTTGGATGAGGCTTATTCAATCATCTACCACCTGAACTTATTTCCTCATGACAAACCTTTGGAAATTTTTATAGCAATATATTGGAGATCTCTTGATTAGACATTGATAAATAATGTCCTTGGATGCAATTGCTGACCAGATATTCGGGGATCCAGATGCTGCAGATATAGTATTTAGATATTTTGGCTATGGGAATAAATGTTACCCATCAAGTTGTCTTGACAGGTTGTACACCTTGTTCCTCATTGTTAATGATCGTTTATTTAAAAATAGACATTTTATCAAAGAAATGCCATACTAAGTATACTCCATAATTGTGCTTTCTAATTAGTATCCATAGAAATTCAAGTGTAAAAACATTATCATTTTTGTGTTATATTTAGTGTCTTTATATATATATATAGTAATTCATGTACATCTGCATTAATATATATATATAGTAACTCATGGACATCTGCATTAATATCCTCCCAGGTCTTCATTCATAATGTTGATCCACTGAATTGTGACTATATATTCATCCTCAGGAAACAGATTTCTCATAGGTAATGTTCTTGTAACGGTATAAAAAGGAGCATCTTAACTCCACAGTCCCTATCCCAAGTATTAGGTGGTGGTGCCAAATCTGACGAAGCCACTTTGTTTTCATGGGTTTGACCTATTTTCAAATAACATAACACTATTACTAATATCTGTTTTCTGAAGATCGTAGCCGTCAAGAATACTCTACCAAAGAGTCTTTGAATCTCATCGATGGTTCAGTTAGGCTGTATGCAAAAACTTCCACAATATTAACTTCTTTCTGTAGTTTATCAAAATATGCTTAAAAGTACAAATTTTGGAATTCCATGCTGGAAATGTACTGTTTTGTGCCAATTGGTAATTTCCCTGGAAAAAGCTGTGGAGTTTATGGAAGCAGTGTGTTGGACTTGGAAATAGTCGGTTGATAAATTAAAACGCCTGTATGAAAACTTTGTGCATAATTGTATTATTACTTGAATCATCTATTTTACTTTCATCTGACACTTGAAGATGCTGAGAAAGCTAGCAAGGTCAAATGGAAAGTTTGCTCAGTAGCTGTGTAAAATTTTAGATGTGTACTTCTGCTATCATCACGAGGCCTATAACACGACAGGTTAGTTTACTGAAGTGTGGAGACAGCTCAAATCATTGGAATTACCACATAAAATTCCATACATATGTGCTGATGGTTGATTTCATTCATGGTGTAGGAGTTTACCTTCACGATCCTGCAGTACTTCTTGCAGCTTCACTTTTCACTTACACAGACTCACAGAGGGTGTTGTTAGAGTCCAGACAAATGGTATCACGCGAGGACTCACAATTTTGTACAACAAACAAAAAAGGTAGGGCCCTTCTATTCATTCAAGGTAAAATGGTAAAAGGGAAATGAAAATAAGTGTTGTGTCAGATTCTGAACGAACTGTAAAGAATTGTTCAAAAAAATCTGTGAACTTTAAAGATACTTTTTTTTTTTCCTATCATTTTCTGTTGCTGACTATGGCTTCGACCCATTCCGTCGTTTTTTTCTTACGGACTCACAATCTCTTTCTACCTGCTTGAAATAAACTTAGATTTGGTGAAGTCACGGTGTGGTGTGATAAACCCACGGTGAAAGTTGCAGTCACAGTTGATGCTCCAACAGTTGTAAAAATGATTATGACACGGCTCATGGATTCTTGAGGTTGAAGTGCAGAAACGCAGTTTGAGCTTTGAAGGCTTCTCATCTGGATACCGGATTAGCTGCATGTATGGCCATGTTTCATGTATGATTGTGTTTCTTTGTAGGCAAGGCAATAATGATCGTGATCATTCATGATTTGCAGACAATTATTTCTCTTATTGTAATTAATAATGCCGAGTGCCGGAGCGGTGACAATTTCTTCCAGTATGATAAGAAAGTCCATCGGAATGGAAGAGAGCCACTGGATATGTGTTCAGACTTGAGAATTAAGATATATATGCAAACTGGTTCTCCTTGAAATCCAGTGTTATCTGAATGAAACTTGCTACTCCCACGAACAAAATACGAGATCCAATGTTATTCGCCTCACACACCCTCGACTCTCAAAAATGTACAATTTTCTTCTCACACACGCCTCAACTCTTAAAAACTGTACAATTTTTATGGTCCTTTAGAATGCTTTAACGATGGACTGGATAAATTTTGATGATTTTTCGGCGAATGAAGTGTGAAAAAACTAGTAGAGTAGGAAATTTTCATATTCTACTGTTTGTTTTTCCTGCACTCATCGGTCTCATCTAAGTGTTTTTATTGATTCATTTTTGTTTAATTTATTCATCTGAGGGTTATATAAAAATAAAGAAGTATATCAGGTAAAAATTGAATTGCGAAAATCAGCCCCTTTTACGAGGAGAAAGCAGAAAACACTTGCTCTGGGTAGACTGGGTTACTGGGTTTGGTGGTTTACGGTGTCTTTAATTCGATTCCCTCGCATCGCATCGCACTCTTTCTCTTTTCTCTTTCTGCTTCTCCAGTCCACAAGAAGTTGTTCCATTACTGAGAGTTATAGAAGAGAGATAGAGAGAAGCAGAAATGGCGGGACGAGGTGGTGTTGTGGGAGGAGTGATATTGGACGAATCTCTAATTTTTATTGAATCTGATAGCAATGCCTCCTTGCAACCAGAGGTCCATTCTCTCCTCCGTAAGCTCCGCCATTCTAACATCCCTACGGTACCCTCTACTACCACTTTCTCCCTCTGCTTAAATTTTTTTTCTCTCTCTTCCAATTCTGCAGCTAAATATTCTTCCTTTCAAATGTTGCCCATCATCATTCAAGTTTCTTCTTCGCATCACATCACAAGCTTCTTCCTTTTTCTTATTCTTCTTTTCAAAATAATGAAAACAGTGTTCCAAAATAAGTCTGTTATGTACTTTGCATCTTATATATCCCAAACAAAATTCAATTTCATCATCAACAAAAAGGAAATCCCTGACTTGGAAGTTTTTATCTAGGATTTTTTTTTCTTTCTCTTTTGGCTTCTCTTGCAGGGATTTTCTTATGGACCAGGTCTTGAAGCTCATAAGGTATTTCCTCCTTTTGCTGCACATTACACCCTTTCATAATGAAACAAAGAAGTGCATTACCTAACAAGCTTCGATCCTCTAACAATCTAATTACGTAGTCATTAGAATGCCTACAAATTTGATTATCACTCTCCACTATTTTACTGATTAATTTAGGTGTGTATTATTCACATTTCTTTTCAACTTAGCGCTTTGAAAAATATTGAAATTCTTATCTTTGCTTCTGTTGGTAAAAGAATTTTGCTTCTGTTACACACAAATTTAGTATAAAGTAAGATGCGGTATTAGTTTCCCGAACAGGCACGCCAATGCTATCGTGTTGATATATATATGTATGTTGACTGCTGAATCTTCATGTTATAGGTTAGTAGTCTCAAAGAGATGGCGACACAGTATTCAACCCATTGCTTCACCTTAGATGCATCCTCTATAGATGATTCTATACATGAAGTTATGCTAGCTTGGCGCAATATTGGAGGCTCTATCTTGTATCTAGTTTCTAACAACAAGAGAGACATTTTTCCTAAACTAAGCAACTGCGGTTGGCTGGTCACCATTCTGAGTGAGTATCAGAATTCATGGTTTCCCCAACAATGAGAGCAAAAGTTTTCTTGTTTTGGTTCTTGTTAAAACTGAATTTGGTCCATCTGACAAGGCAATGATTACAATTACTTGAGGTCCATATGATGTTATTGGCAAAGGTTAGATAAAAATTTAAGAGGATGTGTAAATTGGTTCATACTTCATAGTGAGTAACCTTGTGATCAAATCACAATTGTACTTGGAGTTTGTGTAAGTTCTCTCAGTTGAACTTGAATGGTATATCTCCCGGACAAATCAGATATATTATACACCACCCGTTTCATGTGAACATCACATAACATGCTCTTTATTGACATTAACATACTAGTGGAAGCAAAGTTTATTAATGAAATCAAGTTCTTTATAAAGTTGAGGAATTTCTATAAGACGAAGTAGAAAACTTCATGTGAAAAGCTGTTTAAGGAGCTTAAATATATTCCTTTGGACACTGATTTGTGCATACACAAATGGGTATCACAGCGCTGTTCTTTTCTTTTTGGTGTGTGGTAAGGAAAAATTTGCATTATGGGACTGTCACTATAACATCCTTACCGAGGGTATTGGGGTTTCAATATGCAAGCATGTTTATATCTAAAATTGTCTGCAACATATTGAGTCAATGTTATCCTCATGTTGGCTCAAGTACAAATGCTTTGCTTTCAGATGCTGAAGGCAGCACTGTAAGGGAGAGTTCAAGCATGGTGTATATCAACAAGCTACAGGAGTTGCCTTTGACTATTTGCCACTTAAATAGAAAGGTTTTATATAGTAATTATGGTTCATATTCATATAGATGTATAATATTTGTTTTTAATGTGTTCAACTCCTTTACTTGGAAAGTAGATTAAAACTTTTACAAAAGTTCATATATAACTAGTGATGGTATGTCCTGTTTATATATGCATCTTGAATTGTTTTCTACCTTGTGCGCAAGAAATGGTTTCATACATGGAGTCCTCTAGTTCTTTGTACAACCTCTCCACCTTAATGCCCTATGCATTGAAGAAGAGATTTTCTTATATATTGCTTATTAATCTGAATCTCTATGCGTATCATGGCAAACAGGCAATTGGAAACAGTGTTGTGACAGTTGGCTATATTATGAAGCATTCTCGTGAGGAGGATTTTGCAAAGGTGAGCCCTCTGTAAAATTGAATGTAAACAGTGGCAGTAGAGAGGAAAATATTAACAAGGAAGATAGCGTAGTTTGTAAGTGGAACTTGTGATGCCATAGACTTGTGTAACTTAAACAGCCTCATCAAAATTCTAGTGTTTTTATACTTTGTATCGTGCAAATGTCTGTCCTGTACTCTCCTGAGAGGCTTTGGCTGTACTCTTGACTTTTTGTACTTGTAAAAGTACCACGCTAGATTGTAATTATTTAATTGGAAATGTCTAGTAACTTTTTTCCTTAGAAAATCTCCCAGTTTTGTCGGATTATATATGATTGCATTTTGAAGCTTACTATTCATCTTGATTTTTTCAGAGGGGTGCGTTCCCTATGTATCCTACTCAAGATGGGCTGATGTTCATGCCCCTCACATTTGAGCTCCCTCTACCATCTCAGTTACAAGACGTTGATGTAGTTCTCCATAAAGCAACTGATGAAATTATATCCATTGATTTGCATAGCTCTTTGCAATCCTCTGACAGCATAACTTACAGCAGGGGAATGCAGGAATTGCAAAGGTAACATATGAAGCTTGTCAATCTGATTTTTTTTCCCATCAGAATAATTGGCTTGGCTTAATGCAAAAATAATAAAAAAAAAGAATCCAAGAAGATCATCTTACAGTTGCTGCTGATATTTTCATAAGCTCATGTGAAGCCCGTTGAAACATTGACATATAGAACCTTTCTCCTATTGGAAATCACGCTGCTGTATGCATGGCATTCGATATGAATTTACGTTTTGTGGTGTGTCTGTCTTATCCCATTAAATATTTCTAGCTGTTAGGCAAACCTGATATTTTTTCACTCGAAACTCAATGGTTCTTTAGATTCCTCTAGACGCAGCGAACTGGAACTAAAACATGTTCTTCTATTACAACTATAAGAAATGATTTATTATAGGACTTCAAATCTTGATTATAATTCCAAGTTCTGCAATTAGTTCCCATCTATGTTATATGATTGGACAAGGAAAATTGTCACTGAATTAAAATTTGACATACCCGTACAGTCATACTATATCCGCATGTACGCTTTAATGACATGGTACCATGGTAGTGATTTGTAATTGCATATGTACATTCTACCGTATTATCCCATTCTTTTTCTTTCTAATAAGCAATGTATCCTTGTAGCTCTGATGTTTGGTTTAAGATTCTTCTTCACCATATATATATATATATACAGTCCTTATTTCTTTTATTTTTGTATTAAATGAATCTTTTTTTATATGATGCACCAAATGGAGTGTGTCCTGTAATACACTAAATATGTTGTAATATCCCTTTGGTTGTTTCTATTATCTTTTTTTTTTCTTGCACAGATATATGGAAAACCGCCAAGATCTCTGTGTGATTGACCCGCTTAATCATATTTATCCTGTGTTGGATCGATTGAGGATTCAAGAAATCCTACTTGGGTTGAAGGATCTCATTACCACAAGTTGCTTTGCAATTAGGGGACCAAATTTTCTCAAGGTTTTTTTTTTTTTTTTTGGGGTTATGGTTTTTGTATACATTTCACAAATATAAAAACTCTGTAGGTACTCTATCTAGGTAGTTATTGTGTTAACCTTTGAGATTTAAAATTTAGCGCACAAGTTGGGCCAGTATAATGAAGTTGTCTATAATTGTAGTTATATGAGTGGTTTTTGTACTTTCATTGATTTATTTACACATGCACAGGTTGATGATTTTAACCAGTCTGGTTTGCTTCAAAGACTATCTGAAGCTAAGTTAGCTCTTCCAAGTATAGTAAAACCTCAGGTTGCTTGTGGTACAGCCGAAGCTCACAGCATGGTAGTGCTTTACTTATTTCTAAGAGATAGGGATATCAGATACATCATTGCAAATGCTATTAACTTTTCCACCTCATATCTTATTGCATTTAACCTCGCTTTGAAAGATCTTTAAACCCTCCGTTAAATACATGAATTGAATAGTTGGGGAGCCAGTAATATTTGAATGAGACTACGGAAGCATACATATTTATGAAGCTGAATTTTTTTTTCATGCAAATTAAAAAATTCAACCCTTGTTACAGGCAATTGTTTTTAAAGTTGAAGATTTCAAGGATTTGACTGTTCCTCTTCCAGCAATTATACAGGTGAGAAAGATTTAATTTTCATTCAATGAATTCCGTCTAGCTTCTTACCTAAAAGTAATAGATGTGGTTTGGGAATTATATTTACTCCAACCTAATGCACCGGTATATATTGATGGAGTAAGTGTTAGAGTTCAGGTATGGTTTGTCAAACATGTCTATGCACTAACTTGCAAGTTTTTCTTTGAAAATGAAAATTGGAAATGATTGGACTTTCAGGAATATGTGGATCATTCATCAACGCTCTACAAATTTTACGTCTTGGGTGAAAATGTCTATCATGCAGTTAAGAGCTCTACGCCAAATGCAGACACCTTGATGAAATTATCTGGAAGTAATGAGCTTAAACCCTTAATCTTTGACAGGTAGTTTCTCTTCCACTTCTGCTACTCGACCTTTGCCCTGTTGTTCTTTGTTGATACATGCCCAATAGCATGGGTATATGATTCATGAACTGGTGTTTTTTCTTTACAGTTTAAAATCTCTACCCACTACCAATGGGAACTTGAATTCTGGAGATGGTAATAGGTCAGAGGCCACTGATCACTGCATGGATCTCCAGTTGGTTACGACTGCGGCTAATTGGCTTAGGAAAAAGCTTGAACTGACCATCTTTGGCTTCGATGTTGTTGTAAGTAGCCAACTTAGGTCTTGTCAACTTAAATGATATGTTGATTGAATATTATGTTTGGAAGGAAAAGAGAAATAGAACAATGCGGACAACTCTATGGTTTGTAACCACCAGAACTTCCTTACCTACCTGAAAACAAGATAGAGTGAAAGTAGTTGTTTGTTCCATCACAACCTTGAATTGCTTACCTCTCCTACAAATTGTTTGTTTGCAATCTCTTTATTTCAATTGTGCTGTGCTCGTGTGTGCAGCATTTTGACCAAATTTTTCCTATGACGTGGATGCAGATTCAGGAAGGCACTGGCGACCATGTCATTGTAGATGTAAACTACCTGCCATCGTTCAAGGAGGTTCCTGACGATGTTGCCATCCCTGCGTTTTGGGATGCCATTAAGAAGAAACTTGAATTGAAGAGGAAATTAAACGGGTAGTGTTGTGACTTGTGCCTGCAGAAGTAATTGGTTAGTGAAGATGAAGTTTGATATTGAGTCATGACAATGGATTTTCAGAGGGAAGAGTTCCGTTTGATAGAATTGAAGGTGTAATTTTTAAGCAATGAAAGGTTCTTGTTTAACTTTTGGTCGTTTCAATAGTATATGGATCAGAATATTCTTTGCTTTGCTGTTTTGGGTCCCTGCCCCTTCTGATTATTGTAGCCAGGAAGAAAAACACCACCATATGGCATGGGCACTCCTTACTAGGAGGTCTAGAACAAGAAAAGTCTGTTAAAACTCACTCGAGATTAGATGTGTAATATGACGAGTGCTTGTAAAAGGAGTAGAAAATGCTGCATTTACAAAGATAATAAATACCTGGACATTTGATCATTGAATGATAAAAAATAAATAAATTAAGAGAGGAATCGAAAGTCACTGATTTCATGCGCAGCAAATTGAAAGGCTCATCAAATAAACCTGCAACCAATCTCCACCAATACTATCAAATGAAAGAAATATCCTTACATCATTGTTTGAGACTACTTTCAGAGTCATTTAGTAGCCTTTATTTGAAGGCTCTCACATCTGTCTTTAATTAATCGCTATAAATCTGATCTCTATGATCCGTATATTACATACACATTTTGGATCAACATGCATAAGGGAAAAACAAACAAGCAAAGATTTGGAAAATAGTTTCAAGCATATATCCCTCTGAATGATCACAAGTCATTAAATTTTAACAAAATAAAGAAAATTGAAATCATAAAATAAAAGTTCATCGTGACTAAGATTTCAATCTAAAACTGTCAATTGAATCTTTTTTTCATTAGACGTCCATGTCGAAGCTATCTAAATCTATGTAGGTGGTGAAGGGCCTGTAGATTAAATGATTCCTTCGAGTTAGTTCAAATCCTCCCAACCTTAATATTGCTTGTATGATTGTATCAAAGAATGCCATTTATCCTTGTTCATGAAATTGATGATTTCCTTCCCACTTTTTTTTCAACCAAATTGCCACAATTCTTTAATAAAATTAGGCTAATTGTATAACTAAATATGGTCACTAAGTGTCGGCTCTCCCCACTCAAAAAATCACAAGAGAAGATGTTGGATATAATAAGGAATCTCTTATTATAGTCATGGAATTATACCTTGCATCTCAAAAATATAACATATATCTAACATCGCTAGTACTATACCGGTCTCCCTTAAAAAATAGGCCATGCTCCCATTCATCACAATCAATTATAGGGTCTCCAAACATTTTGCCGTGGTCAATTTTGTGCTCCAATCACCACTCTTTCTCATCATCATCATAATAATTTTTTAGCATCCACATCTCAACGTCCCTCTCTCCGATCGAAGAATGGTGCACAATGGCCAAGCGTCCTTTGAAAGTAACCAAATGTATGTCATCAAAATGAAAACTTGCTATATTAGGTCGACAATCTGAAAGAATTCATCTTTTTTTGAAATTGAAAGAAATAAGATGACAATTGTTTCCTCCACATGCATTAATCAATCAGTGCATATCTCCATACACAGATATATTCTTACATCTACCAAACCTACATGTGGGAATTGATTGTATTTTTCACCAGTCCCCTTTTTCCCAATGTATAAACAAATGCTTCCATGTCACCCTGACGTCCTTGGGCCTCTTCTATGCATACAACCTTGTGGGTGCTAGTTACATTGTCGAATCCCATACCATACCACCTTATGTGAGACCGCCTCATGCATGTATCATCATGAGTACTGATTGAAAGCTTTAGAACTTCTCCTCTGAGGGGGTCCACCAAGTAGCATGATCCTTCGTATCCACTTCCAATATGCCGACTGCAGATGCAAAGCAAGTTGCAATAAACAAAAACTACTTCGTAATTGGAGTTGGAAGTGGAAAACATCTTTATCGGCATGAATGTATCACAATGTTTGTAGGTCTTTCTCAACCTTCCATTATTGCAATATTTTCAATGGTTCAAAGGCTTTTACGCATGAGCCCCAAGGAACTCCTTTATAATATAGTTACCTTTTAAAAATAGCAGAAACACTTTCTTCCTAACCCGAAACCACCCAGCAGATAACTTCCTCCCTCCATGTCTATCAATCCAGCAGCAGCACCCATTATTTGGAACATTCTTTGTTGTCTTGTCTTGTTGATCAGAAATAAGAATATTCTTAATTTTCTCGTGTTATTGGAGCTCTCATGTTCTGCAAGTAAAATATATATTAGGAAATAGTGTTTTAGTCGGAAACAAGGGTAAAAGTAAAACTATAATAATATAAATGAACGGAAATAGAGACGTGGCATTCCGGATATTATAAGTCGACCAATTGACAAAGAACGAAGCCCATGAGGGGCCAGGCATGGGAGAGGGCGAAGCAGGGAGGCCCAATTTCCAGTCCATTGTACGTTGAATTGTATTGAAAATTTGATGAAATAGAACAGAAAAGATGTCGTGTGACCGAAGCCGTGTGAGAGACTGAGGAGGACCCCACGGCCTATAATCCAAATGGACCAATCCATGAGGAGGAATGAGAGAGAATCAAAGGTATAAATAGGTGAGGATCGGAATCAGCCTGAAACCCGAGAAGTCCTCTCCACTGTCGTCTCCGCCCCTAACAGGGGTCTCTGGTCTCTCTTCAGTCTTCCACTTCCCCACCATAACCGCTTAAACCCCCAATCAAGATTACAAACAACGGCAAATTAAATGGCACAAGGAGAATCTTCGTCGTCTGATTCTTTATCAGATCCATCTCTATCCCGAACCGTTTCCTTTAGTCGGCTCAACGCCCGGGCCCCCGAGTTCGTGCCCACCAATCGTAGCGGCAGCGCAACCGCCTCCGGGCCCACACCCACTGCCGCAGTGACTCCTGTGGGTCAGGTCCACGTCTACCATCCGCCTCCGCCTTCGCCTCAGCCTTCGGCCCCTTTCCATGTTCCGATCCAGGGCGTCCCTCCTAGCACCCCTCATGTGGTGCCGGCTCCGGCCCATCATCATCACTTGCCGGTCCAGTACCATCATCACCACCAGTATCATTACACTGGATTTGGAGACCAAGAGGCCGTCGTGCAGCAAAAGCAGCAGTTAGGTGAGCAAGTTCAGTCGGATCATGCTCCTTCTTCCTCATCCTCATCCAAGGCTTACAAGCTTTCCGATGAATCTACGTCCAAAATTTTGAATCAGGTTAGGTTACTATTTTATGTTCTCTTACTACCATTCTTATTACTCAGTTCAGACTTTGTATTGTACCATTTTTAGTCTTTTCCGATTATTCAATCTTCCCTAAATTTTTTTGGATATTGTTAGGCTCTTTTGGATAGTATTTCGGCTTACCTCTACAGGATCCTAAATATACCATAAACACACGCGGGTTTCCTTCCGATTCTGATTTTCTTGGATGATAGTTTCTTGAGGGATTCAGAATTACAGTGGCTCTAAGTCCACACGTTGGGATTGAAATTGAGGGTCTCATAGTCCTTTCTAAGGCTGCTTTTGCATACCCCAAAAGGAATCTGAAAGGAAGAATTAAACTCAAGGTAAGGAAAAATGGACTGCTTAAGTTTACTAAATTGAAACTGGAACTTTGCATTCTCAAAACATCTCTTGTTCCATGTCCTCCCTCAGTTTATGCCGCCTTTACACATGGGAGTTGTGCTCCAATAATCTCTAAACTTCTTACTAATCCTAATAACGCCTGTCATTGAGGGAGGTTAAGTAATCATAGCTCATTAACCCATTGGTCCGCACAAGAAAGGCAAGGAGAGAAAACCACAACACTATGCTCTGTGCCTCTGTTATGGTCACCTACCAGTGTAACACTAGAATGTAGTCAACTGATTCTTTCACTCTTTGTCTTATACAGTACCTATTATCCAAGGTGGGAGTTCCCTCCACCAAGTGTGAGATCAAGTGAAGAAGACCATCTTAAGTAGTGTTTGCTTTGGTTCTTCAGATGACTTTCCACTCTCCAATAGGACCTAGAAGAGCATACCTCACTGACAAGACTTATTAGGACCTAATATAGATAAAAAGGAATTTTCGAGATCTAATTATCTGAAAGAACAGAAGACGGAGCTATGGACCCACACAAAATGTCAAGTCGAAGATTTCTACAATAGATAAAGAGGACAGTAGGTAAAGCTTCTAAGTAGTGGTTTTGGGAAAAGCAGCAGACCAAGGGTGAACTAGTGAATGGTGAACATTCATTGTCATTGGGTCATTCCATAGATTTCAATATTGTGAACTTAATGATGATAAGTTTTATAAGTAAAGGTTGATCCAGGCATTCATTACAGTTAAGGTGTTGCGAGGTAAGTACGCAGTTCTGTGTCAAGATAGAATCTGTGTGCTGAGGTTAATTTTTTCTTCTCTTCAGGTGAAGCCCAAGTGCAAATAGAGTAGATCATCACATAAAGCCATTAGAAACTGTACAAGTCTGTTCTCATCATGTGGAATTATTGAGCAATCATTTAGTTCATTATGGTTCAGACATTTGAGGATGAAAATCCTTAGTAAAGTCACTCGCTACTGTTTAGTTGTGAAGATCACTTCAGAGTTCATTTTTCAGTATGATTGGTTTGATAACCCTTGATAAACAAATCCTAAACCTTTGGACCGTCAATTCCATCAAAAAGCAAGTGGGTCAGGATAGTTGTAAGTTGTTTAATTTGGAATTGTTTTGTTCTCATTCTTTATGTTACTATTTAAATAGTCTGTACATTTGATTGTAAGTCTGTAGCTCTAATATGTTACCTTTTGGCACTATTGATGACACTCTGAAAACCAAACATAGATTGAACAAAATTGATATTATTGAAGCCTTGAAGTATGAGTTGAATATGCTGTGGTACCTCGGCTTAAGTGGTAGAAGGCTTTCACTTTGTTGCTTTGGGGGGAGGTGAGTTGGTCAGGTTAGATTCCAGTGAGACCTCAAGGTTATATAAGTACCATAGTTGTGGTGCAGAAATGCAATAAATGTATAGGATTACACAGTAGTATTTTACAGCCCTACTTCAAACTTTCCTTGTTTTATCTCCCCGAACCTTAGAGGGTAAAATATTAGTACTTTCAGAAAAAAAATTTCTTCCCATTTGTAGGTTTTTTGTTTGTGATACCTGAGAACAGGTGACGAAGAGATGCAGTGAGGAAAACTTGAGTGTTGGATCTTATTTGGTTCTGTTAGTGCGACTTATGCATGCGGACTTCTACAACTTGACATGGAGGGTCACTTCACTCACCAGATGTAGTTTTTATTTTCCCTATATCTGAAATCGGGATTAGATATTTGGGTTGATTCTATTCCTATTGGTTCGGTGTAAACATATTAGCTTTCCTTCAATCTGTGTATTTTCTGTTAAAATATTTGGAATCTCAACCCTCCCTCTAATTTTAATTTTCTTTTTGAATTGCCGTTTCCCTGATATTTGTTTGCCTAACATTTTGTAGGTGGAGTATTATTTCAGCGATCTGAACTTGGCTACTACTGATCATCTTATGAGGTTCATCAACAAAGACCCTGAAGGATTTGGTAAGCACTTTTCTTTTGTTTTTCTTGAATAGTTTTGTATGGTTTTAAATGTGTCAGAGAAAGATTCAATGTTTCTGCTCCTGTAATGCGCTTGATCTAGTGTACTTTGAAGTTAAAGGGAAAGCGAGCACACTCTTCAAAGGGCATGTGTACCTGCAAAAATAGTTCTTAGTAATTTATACAACTTTATCATATTGTTGTTACATTGGCAGTCATTGATTAAGTTTTTACCATTATTAACCGAATAATGTTCATTCTGATGTAGTGCCAATAACTGTTGTTGCATCTTTCAAGAAGATTAAGGCCCTTATAAATAGTAATTCTCAGCTTGCAACTGTATTGCGGAACTCTTCAAAGCTTGTGAGTTTATATATATGTGCTCTTGCTTCATATCCTATTCTCATCCTTAAGAAATCCTCTTGTTAACTCTTTTCCTTTTCTCTCATTTTTTTTTTCCCAACTCACATTTCAATCATTCTTTATTTGTTCTTTATTTTTATCTTTAATGATGTCATATTCTGCAGGTAGTTCATGAAGATGGAAAGAAAGTTAGACGCCAGCATCCCTTGACTCAGTCAGATATGGAGGAGCTGCAAGTAAGTTTTACTTGCATTCAAGTCCCAATTAACATGTTTTCAGATAAATGCTTTGGTTTGGTGCGGTGTCTAATAATGTCTTTTCAGTCCTTTATGCCACGGATTTTGTGAATTGGTCTTTATGTTGTATTTTGAGCATTACAGGTAATTATTTTACTTTATTGTTACAACTCTTGAGCATTCATGCTAATTGCATCTGTGTTTCCTTTTATTGTTATAACTCTTGAAGTCTCATGCAAACTGTATTTGCATTTGCTCTTATTGCTTACTTGCATTCTCATCTTCTGTAGTCTCGCATAGTTGTTGCTGAAAATTTGCCTGAGGATCATTGCCACCAAAACCTCATGAAGGTTTTCTCCGCTGTTGGGAGGTACCAATATCGCATGTTCTAGAAATTTTTTTTTAACTCAATTTTTTTTTTCCGACTTGGATCTGTGTTATCAATCCTGTAATCTATATACTGTCTCTTGACAGTGTGAAGACAATTCGTACCTGCCAGCCACAGACCTCCAATAGTGGTGCTTCCTTGGCATCCAGATCTACAAAAGCAGATAGCTTGCTTTACAGTAACAAGGTATACATACATACATATGCACTGTCTTGGAATAGATTATGGTTTGTGCAGTTCGTTGGGCACCCATTCTTTTTGGCAGCAATAACCTTTTGTCCTTCTGTGAAATGATGTTTGGTCCTGTCTAACCCCTTGGGCTGAGGGAGGGTAGGAAATGGTTCACTATTATGGTAGGTCATTCTAGATTGCTTTAGGTATAAAAAAGATGAGGTTTATTAGCCCAAATACCCTTTGAACTTGCCACTTCGTCTCACGTTTGCCCTTAAATTTCATTTTTCCTTACTGAACTCCCAAAATGACCACTTCATCATCGAAGTTACCTCATACCTGTCTAATCATTCTAATTTCTGTCAAATATGCTTATGTGGCACCAAGGTTACTCCTTGAACTTACCACTTCATCGCACTCTCCCCCTTGAATCTCAATTATTCTCATGTAAGCCCCATATATGCTTTTATCAAATTGCTCTAACGTTGTCAAATATGCTTATGTGGCACCAACGTGAGTAGAATTAGTTCGGTATTTAACAAGCTATTTAATGCTTTTTTTTTAATTTAAGAACAAATTAAAACTCAAAATTGAAACTAAAACTAAAGAAAACTTAAGAAACGCACCCACCAAATTTCTAGTGCGACAACCTAGGAGACAAAAGCCATAGGAGAAAAATTGGGGGACGACCGTATATGTTGAGGAAGTCGAGGTTTCTAATGGTGGGGATCACAATTGACAGCTCATCTTTCAAAAGGGATGTTGTAGAAGCCATTGCATCAAATATCAAAGATCGAAGCTTTCAGAGGAGACAGATAATTGTTTGGAGGAAGAAAGGGAGTTTGTATAAAAATATAAATGGACGTGGTGGCACTTCAGGGAGCAGAGGAAGTGGCGCAATGGTGTGGGTCTTGTGATTCAATCCTAAATTTTTTTCCATGGTTCATTACGATGGCACTATCGTTCATTAGTCCCCATCTATGCTACAAGTATGACGTCAAGTCCTTTTCGTAGCTACAGCCGACCTTTGACGCCCCCCCATTAACATTCCCCATATTCTCAAGCTCCCAACATCGTACTCACTTGCTTTAGCTGGACAACCCCTTATGCGTGGTTCACAATACGAGATTGATATCTCAATTATCACAATGTTCCAAAGCATTATATGGTCCTCCATCATCATTGTGACCATCGACATCAATTTTCAACCTGAACTTTGCTTCCCCCACTATTGCCTTACCAATACTACAGACCACTTCCAACCTCCTTCATACAACAGCTCTCTGACCAAAGAGTCAACCATCACTGATTTCCACCGTGAAAAAACCCTTAATTTTATTTTCCATCCTTGCCAATACTATCCACCACCCCCAGCCTCCTTGACACAACCACCTTTAAACGCTCACCCAAGAAAGCCAAATGACCCAGGTAAACCCACTCTTTTGCCTAAATTGGTTCGTCTTGCTTGAGCACGATGCGCTTAGTGGTTTAGATTGGCAAAAATAATATTAATGTTTTAATTGACAATGAGCCTGCTTATAATTTACTGAATCTTTCCATAGCAAAACCTCTGGGCCTCATTGTGGATACTCATTCACCACCCAAAATGATTCAAGTGGTTACCCTTGAAGTAATCACTACCATGATACCCTGCTACACCAGGACTAAGTTACTTCAGCAGAAGAAAATGGGCATTATTTCTCCCCCACTACTTGTGGATTTTGGAAATACACCTTTTACTCATGTATTCCCACAAATGTAAGACATTCTCAATTCTTTTGGTTGATTTGTTCCGCTTTCTACACAACCTCCCAAACTTATTATGGATCACCAAAATATCACTTTTGACTAGTAGCTCACCTGTGAAAGGATGAAATTCAACTAGTGTTACAAGAAACGGTAAGGCCTGTTTGGTAATGTTTTGCAAAGCTGTTTTTTGTTTGTCAGATACAAAAATGGGTGCATACGTGTTTGGTAGCTTATTTTGAAGTATGGATATAGAATATGAAAAACATAAGATACAATCATTTTTCCTAGTTTTATAAAACATCAAATTATTCTTTCCTGTGTGTTCCAGAATAGAACCCAAAAGCATTGAGAACTAGGTGCATACGTAACTGAGTATTGAGTTATAAAAGAAGAAGAAAAATGGAGACACAATTTTACCATGGTCATGGCCACCACCACCACCCCATTGCCATTGCTACTAGCATCATCGTCCACAATCACCCTCCCCACTGTTGTCGTCAACAGGTGCCCCACCACTATCTTATCAAGCACTACCACCTCAACCACCAGCCCACAATCTCCTCCACCACTATCATCCTAATCACTATTTTAGCTACCAACACTAGTAACCACAAGTTGTATTAGTACTCCGCCCACCTCCATCACAATCAGCCCAACAACCATATTTTCCATCATCACTACTAACACTACCGCCCCCACTGTATTCGCTATTTCCTTCATTGTCACACCACCATCGTTGCCCAACCAATATATTTGCCGCCATCACTACCGCCACCATTGTCATCTCCACCACCACCCCATTATCACCTCTACGACCATTTTGTCATCATGTTTCACGAATCATTACCACCACCACTCTCAATTATCATCATTAATACCTTCATCCCGATCACCACCACCACCACCATTAGCGTAATGTCACAACCACCAATACAACATCGTTGTCGCCACCGCCTACACCACCGTCATCTCCATTTTACATCACTTTTCACCATTGCCTTTGCCTTTGCCACCTCCCCTACTATCTCTGTGCAAACCACCCCCACATCATTGTCGTGCAACTACCACCCTTGCTCCCATTAGGTTGCCATCATCACCATCGCTTTCATTAGGATGCCACCACCACCAGTTTGCTGCCATCATCCTCACTGACTTTGACACGCAACCTAGCACGTACGCTTTTGCTATTGCCACCACCGCCAACAAAACCACAGTGCCACATTTAACCACTAGCTCTACCATAATAAATCCTAATGCCAGTTTCAAAATTTATTTCATAGTTAGCGTGATTGGGAATAGAATAGCTTGGGTGGTTTTTTAATTTTTTTGTCGTTTTAATTTTGATTTTTAGCTTGTTTTTCCAAATTAAAGAAGAGCATAAAGTGTTGTAGTTTAAAATACCGAACCAATTCTTGTTCCGTTTGTGCAACATGATCATATTTGATGATAGTTAAGAGTGATTTGATGGAAATGGGATATTGCAGATGACGAAGTTGTCATTTTGAGATATAAATGAGAAAAACTAAGATTCAAGGGGGAAGTGAGATGAAGTGGCAAGTGTAAGGGGTAACATTGGTGCCACGTAAGCAGGGTATATGAAAATTAGAGTGGTTTGACGGAAATTGTGTAACGTGGATAATGGAGATTGATGGCGGGGTGGTCATTTTGGGGGTGAAGTGCGAAAATTTAAGATTAAGGGGGAAAATGTGAAGGACATGGGAAGCTTAAAGGGCATTTGGACGAAACGTTAATTGATAATTCGGTATGAGAGAGCAAACATTTTGAGGGTTTGTCCCACAAAATTATCTAACAATTTCAGCTTAAGCCAACCTTAGTGTATTTGGCCTGATCAACCATCCTTGGTTTTGACCTGGTTCAATTGATTTTTCAGTTTGCACTAATATTGTAGTGTCTGTAGTGATGGTAACTCAACGATTTTGAATAGCTCTAAAGGTTTCTGAGAAATTATTATATAGATGTTTGGTTTTAAGAAAACATGCATTAATGCGATTGTTACTTGTGCTTGTTATTGTTATTGGTATTTTCATTGGCCCTACACGTGTAAAGATGGACAGCAAAATCTGATATCTGGACTCTTTTTCTTGTAGTTACATGCATTTGTTGAATATGAATCCCCTGAGGTGGCAGAGAAGGCTGTAAGTGCTTCCTATGATTTGACATTAATATTTCTTTTCCCATGGTCATTACACAAATTAAATATGTGTTTCTGTTATGCAGGTTGCAGAACTTAATGATGTGGCAAACTGGAGGAGTGGCCTTAAAGTTCGTTTAATGCTTAAACGAGCGGTATATGCGCAAACCTATAGTTTTGGTCAAAATATTGAAGTGTGGGATTGGTTATAATCTGTTCGTTTATTTTATTTTATTGGCTTGATTGCCTGTTAGCTTATGAATTACATTTCCAACTGTAGGATTGAATATACTTTCTCAAATTCATGGATAATCTAATGTTACAGAATGCAGACATGATTAAATAGCGTAATATTTTAGTTAATCATGTGTTCTTTCTTATGGGGTATTTGATTGGTCTCCATTCTACTTGACTGAATGATCTTTCAGCATATTAACCTTTGTTGATTTGATAAGTTGGAGCAGTCTTTTGATGTGTTTCTGTTTGTTCCATTCTCAGTCAAAACCTGTTCAAGTGCGGGGGAAAAAGGGGCAGGATGAGGAAGTGCAATTAGAGGAAGAGGATGCTTCTACTCCTGAACAGCAGGGCAATAGTGAGAGACAATCTTTTGATTCTTCACAACAGTCTGATTCCCGTTCACAGGAACACGTAAGTGTGAAAAAATCCATGAAATGTGTGTTTTGTTTTGGATATTACACATTCATTGACGAGTACTGGAATGTGCTAATTGAATGAACCTTTTTCATGAACTGACTCATGGTATATGTTCTAGCTTAACTGTTAAGGAATACCAAATTATTGATCGCTTTGAAGTCGTTACTTCCTAGATATGGCTGTGTTCTGATTTTTTGGATATTTATTTTTTGGGTTTGGCAGGGGGAGGAGCATGGCAATGACAAGGAGGTTGGGCAGAGGAAAGGGCGCAATAGAGGCCGTGGCAAGGGGCGCGGACGAGGACAATACCAGCATAGTAATCGTGGGAATCATCATGTGGGGAATCTTCCTAACAATTCAATTGGGAGTACTGAGCAACCAGGCGTAGCCAAGCAGCCTCCTGGGCCCCGCATGCCAGATGGAACAAGAGGATTTGCGATGGGTCGGGGTAAGCCAGTTCCTGTTAATATTGTTGCATAAGAATTAAGGATTGCATAAGAATTAAGGATTGAGGATCAAGGACTGGGCATTTGATAGATTTTCGTTTTCCTCTATTCGTATCTGTGGCTGAAAGTACTGTTGGGGGTGGCAAACTATGTCTTCTCGGGTGGTGTTTGATGGCAAGGTTTTACAAGGGCTGTCAATCCAGTGTAGCGTACGGGTCGTGGTTTCAATATAATGTCGATTTAGTGTTCTGAATGTCTGTTGTGCCGGGAAAAGGAGGATTCGGGAACAAATGTTGTTTTGCCCTTTTGTTTTTAATTTTATTTTGTAGGGAGAAAAGTGAAAGGCATAAATTACTAAAAGATAAACATGCGATTGAAGAAGAGATATCTGAATAGAAAATTTCTGGACAATCATCCCACTTCCACCTTTCCTATTTGACCAAGAAAAATATATTATTCTCCCTAAGTTACCAATTAGTAATTAGTAGAAAGTAGAATTATTATTATAGTTTCAGTTAATTTTATACAGGAATTAGACTGAGATGTGATTACAATAGAAAATTAGACTGATGCAACGAAAATTTCAAAATCGATTGAAAATTGTGTGCTAGCTCGCAGTTTTTAGTACAACTGATTTTTCAAAATATTTTAAGTATTAATAAAATAGTTCTAAATTTTTTGAGACATGTCTTATCATTTAGCACATGTATTTTTTTATGCATTTTCTAAGTAAAAAAAAAAGCTAAGTAGACACAAAGAAATTCTTTTCTGATTGAATTTCAATGAAACTTCATAATGGGACTTGAAAGTGATTCTAATGTTCGAAAGTCTAGGATTTGAATGTCTTAAGAAAACATTGTGTGCTAGCTTGCACTTTCAACTTCAAAGTATATTTCAGAGTTAAGGGTGTAAATAAAATAAGTATTTCGATGATTTTGAAGAAATTTAAAAAATCGATTAAAAATTGTGAGTTATGATTCATATTTTTTTAACTTCACATTAATCAAAGTATTAAATGTCATTTGCGACATGTCATGTCATTCATAATGCCTATTAACGATTTTTTTATCGATTTTTGAGGGAAAAAGCTTGAAATTCGTTAAAATTTCGTAGCAGGATTCAAAGTAAGTGTAGGATCTGAAAGTCTCTAGAAAACTTCACCTCTAACTTCAAAAGATCTTAAAGAGTGAGGAAAATGAAAATAAAATAAGTATTTCGATATTTTTAAAAAATTTCAAAAATCAATTGAAAATTGTGAATTAAGTTCACATTTTTTTATGAAAAATGCAACTGTCTGGATTTACTGAAATATTTTTACTGTGCATTAGTCAAAATATTAAATGTTATTTGGGGCATGTCTCGTCATTCATGATGCCCAATAACTATTTTTAATGCATTTTTTCAGCATAAAAACTCGAAATTCATTGAAATTTGGTAGCAAGGTTCGAATTGAGACTAGGATTTGATGTCTAGAGAAAACATCACCCTCAACTTCAAAGTATCTTATCGAGTGAAGAGAATAAAAATAAAATAAGTAGTATGATGTTTTGATAAAATTTCAAAAATCGACAGAAAATCGTGAGTTGTTCACATTTTTTTTTGTGAAAAATGCAACTGTCGGGAATTTGTTAATGATGTTGACTGCACATTAGTGAAAGTATTAAATGTCATTAGGGACATGTCCTGCCATTCAGATACCCATTGATTATTTTTTATGCATTTTTTCAGCATAAAAACTCGAAATTCATTGAAATTTTGTAGTAAGATCCGGAGTGAGTCAATGATCTGAATGACTTTAGAAAACATCACCCTCAACTTCAAAGTATCTTATAGTGAAGAGAATGAAAATAAAATAAATATTTTGATGCTTTTGAAGAAATTTCAAAAATCGATTGAAAATCGTGAGTTATATCTCACATTTTTTTTAAAAAAAATTCAACTGTTAGGATTTCGTGAAATATTTTGATTGCACATTAGTCAAAGTATTAAATGTCATTTGAGACATGTCTTGTCATTCGGAAAGCCAATTAACAATTTTTTATGGATTTTTTAAATAAAAAAACTCGAAATTCGTATAAGGGTCCTGAGTGAGTATCAGAATCTGTAGAAAATATCACCCCCAACTTAAAGTATCTTATATAGTGAAAGGAATGAAAATAAAATAAATATTTCGATACTTTTGAAGAAATTTTAAAAATAGACTAAAAATCATAAGTTATATAGCTCACATTTTTTGTGGAAAATGCAATTGTTGAGATTTCGTGAATTATTTTAATTGCCTATTAGTCAAAGTATTGAATGCCATTTGAGACATGTTTTTCCATTCAGAATGCCCATTAACGATTTTTATGCATTTTTTAAGCAAGAAAAAAAATGAAATTCGTTGAAATTTCGTAGTAAGGTCCTGAGTGAGCATAAGATCTAAATGTCTTTAGAAAATATCACCCTCTACTTCAAATTATCTTACATAGTGAAGAGAATAGAAATAAAATAAGTATTTCAATATTTTTGAAGAAATTTCAAAAATCAACTAAAAATCGTGAGTTAAAGCCCACATTTTTTGTTAAAAATGCAACTGTCGGGATTTCAAAAAATATTTTAACTGCACATTATTCAAAGTATTAAATTCTATTTGGGACATGTTCTGATGTTTAAGATGCCCATTAACTATTTTTTATGTATTTTTCAAGTAAAAAAAACTCGAAATTCATTTAAATTTTGTAACAAGGTCAAGAGTGAGTCTAGGATCTGAATGTCCTTAGAAAACATCACCCTCAACTTCAAAGTATCTTACATAGTGAAGAGAATGGAAATAAAATAAGTATTTCGATACTTTTGATGAAATTTCAAAAATCGACTGAAAATCGTGAGTTAAAGCTCACATTTTTTGTGCAAAATGCAGCTGTTGGAATTTCATGAATTATTTTAACTGCATATTAATCAAAGTGTTAAATGTCATTTGGCACATCTCTTGCCATTTAGAATTTCCATTAACGAATTTTGATGGATATTTTATGCAAAAAAAAAAATGAAATTTGTTGAAATTTCGTAGCAGAGTCTGGAGTAAGTCCAGGATCTGAATATCTTTAGAAAATATCACCCTCAACTTCAAAGTATCTAATAGAGCGAATAGAATGGAAGAAATAGTATTTTGATATTTTTGAAAAAATTTCATGAAATAGTATTTCCTGAGTTATATCTCACATTTTTTGTGCAAAATGCAACTATCGGGATTTCATGAAATATTTTAATTGCACATTGTCTAAAGTATTAAACACCAATTGTGATATGTCGTACCATTCACGATGCCCATTAACTATTTATTAAGCAAAAAAAACTTGAAATTTATTGAAATTTTGTAGGATGGTCCGGAGTGAGTCTAGGATCTGAATGTCTTCAGAAAACATCACCCTCAACTTCATAGTATCTTACAGAGTGAAAATAATTGGAAAACAAAAAATATTAAGTATTTCGATACTTTTGACGAAAAAAAATAAAAAACGCCTAAAAATCGTGAGTTATAACTCACATTTTTTGTGAAAAAATGTGACTGTCAGAATTTTGTGAAATATTTTGACTGCACATTATTTAAAGTAATAAATGTCATTTGGGACATGTCATGTTATTCAGTATGCCCATTAACTATTTTTTATGCATTTTTTAAGCAAAAAACTTGAAATTCTTTACAATTTCGTAGCAAGTTCCGGAGTGAATTTAGGATCTGAATATCTTTAGAAAATATCACGCTCAACTTCAAAGTATTTAACAGAGTGAAGAGGATAAAAATAAAATAAGTATTTGGAAGTTATTGAAGAAATTTTAAAAATCGACTTAAAATCGTGAGTTACTCACATTTTTTTATACAAAATGTAACTGTCAAGATTTCATGAATTATTTTAACTGCACATTAGTCAAAATATTAAATGTCATTTGGTACATCTCCTCCCGTTCAGAATGCTCATTAACGATTTTTTAAGCAAAAAAGCTTGAAATTTGTTGAAATTTAGTAGCAGGGTCCGGAGCGAGTCTAGGATCTGAATATCGTTAGAAAATATCACCCTCGACTTCAAAGTATCTTATAGAGTGAAGAGGAAGAAAATAAAATAATTATTTCGATACTTTTGAAAAAATTTCAAAAATCGACTGAAAATCGTGAGTTATATCTCATGTTTTTTGTGAAAAAATGCAACTGCCGGAGTTTCGTGAAATATTTTAACTACACATTGGCCAAGGTATTAAATGTCATTTGTGACATATCCTACCATTCACAATGCTCATTAACTATTTTTTAAGTAAAAAAACTTGAAATTTATTGAAATTTCGTAGTAGGGTGCAGAGTGAATATAGGTCTGAATATTTTTAGAAAATATCACCCTGAACTTTAAAGTATATTACAGAGTGAAGAGAATGAAAATAAAATAAGTATTTCGATATTTTTGAAAAAAATAAAAAAACAAATGAAAATTGTGAGTTAACCTCACATTTTTTGTGAAAAATGCAACTGTCATGATTTCTTGAAATATTTTGACTACACATTAGTCAACATGTCCTGTCATTCAAGATGCTCATTAACTATTTTTCATACATTTTTTAAGTATAAAAACTCGAAATTCTTTGAAATTTCGTAGTAAGGTTCGGAGTGAGTCTAGGATTTGATTGTCTTCAGAAAACATCACCCTCAACTTCAAAGTATATTACAAAGTAAAGAGAATGAAAATAAAATAAATATTTCGATACTTTTGAAATTTTTTCCAAAATCAACTAAATATCGTTAGTTTATAAACTAAATATCGTTAGTTTATAGCATAAATTTTGTGTAAAAAATAAAACTATAGGGATTTCGTAAATTATTTTAATTGCACATTAGTCAAAATTTTAAATGACATTTGAGACATGTCATGTCATTGAGAATGCCCATTAACGATTTTTTATGGATTTTTAAGCAAAAAAACTTGAAATTCATTGAAATTTTGTAGCATGGTCCAGAGTGATTCTAAGATCTGAATGTTTTTAGAAAGCATTATCCTCAACTTCAAAGTATCTTACAGATTTAAGAGAATGAAAATTAAATATGTATTTCGATACTTTTAAAGAAATTTCAAAAATCGACTGAAAATGATGATAGCTCACATTTTGTTGTGAAAAATGTAACTGTCGAAATTTTGTGAAATATTTTGACTGCACATTATTTAAAGTATTAAATGTCATTTGAGACAAATTCTGTCATTCAGGATACCGATTAACTATTTTTTATGCATTTTATAACAAAAAAAAAAACTCTAGATTCTTTGAAATTTCATAGTAAGGCTCGGAGTGAGTCTAGGATCTGAATGTCTTTAAAAAACATTTCCCTCAACTTCAAACTATCTTACAGAGTGTAGAGAATGGAAATAAAATAAGTATTTCGATGCTTTTGAAAAAAATTTAAAAATCGACTAAAAATCGTTTGTTATAACTCGCATTTTGTGAAAAATGCAACTGTCGAGATTTCGTGAATTATTTTTAATTGCTCATTAGCAAAGTATTAAATGTCATTTGATGCATGGCATGTCATTCATAATGCCCATTAGCGATTTTTTAAACAAAAGTACTTGAAATTCGTTGAAGTTTCGTAGCAGTGTCCGGAGTGAATATAGGATCTGAATGTCTTTAAAAATATCACCCTTAACTTTAGAATATCTTACAAAGTGAAGAGAATATATAAAAATATATAAATAAGTATTTTGATGTTTTTGAAGTAACTTTACAAATCGACTAAAAATCGAGAAGCTCACATTTTTTGTCAAAAATACATCCGTCAACATTTCGTGAAAAATTTTAACTGCAAATTGATCAAAATATTAAATGTCATTTGTGACATGTCCTGTCATTCACGATGCCCATTAACTATTTTTTAAGCATCAAAACTCAAAATTCATTGAAATTTCGTAGTGAGTCTAGAATCTTATAGAATGAAGACAATGACATTTAATATATAAATTTGTAAATGAATTTTGATTTACTTCATCCAAAATTTGTGCTGCAAACATGTAAATTTCAAGCCAGCGGCTACTAAATGAAATCAAGACACGAGACTATGGCTGTTAATTCTAGTTTTTTGGTCACCCTGCTTTCGGTCTTGGGAATGTTTCGTGCTCTTCATTGTTTGCTCGTCCCTTTCAATTGCCGACTCTCTCCTCACCACAGTTTTCTCTTGTGATGTCTCTTTCTTTCTTCTCTCTTTTCTTCTATTTCTTTATTTCAATGAGAAATTAGAGTAAGTTAGGTTTTAATATGGTTGGTTCCCATTATGGTGGTTGGCAGGGGCCGTAATCAGCTTATTTTACTTGTTTCATTTCCTCTATGCTTATATCATATTGTTCATATTTGCATATTCTTGATTTGAACTAGTAGTCATAAAATTTTCATTAAATATATATACTTCCCGTTCCTCTGCAAGAATTTCTAGTCTTATTGAGAAGTCTACCTTACTTATGTTGTTAGCTTTTTGTTCAGACAATGTATTATTAGACATCAAATGTGTCATAAAGATTCTTTTTTCATTGGTTGCTTTAACCAAATTTCTGCCGTCCACAAATTGTCTAACAAATTCTAATTGTCTAAAAAAGACTTAGTCTATCTGCATGCTCCATTGATGGAATCATTTATAAAAGAAGACCAGAAATTGCAAAAGGGGCAAGTTTTTATAGACAATTAAAAATTGCTAAACAATTTGAACCCCAGAAATTTAGTTAAAGAAACCAATGAAAGAAAAATCTTTGTAATACATTTGAAGCGTAGTAAAACATTTTCTTAATAATAGAAAACGGAAGTAATGGAGTTTGTTAAAAAATTAGCCAACCACAAAGTAAGTTAGACTTTCCAATGGAACTGGAAATACTTGCAGAAGTACATGAATTACATAAATTCAATGAAAGTTTCATAACCACCATTTCATATATGAAAATGATGTTGAATATGTCAATCTGAACAATATAATGAAAGCCTTAAGGATCCAAAATAAATAAAATTCATCTGAAAAACCAGATGATAACGTCCTTTACCAACCACATAATGGAAACCTAACCTATTAAAACCTAACCCACTCAAATTACTATCTCATTGAAAGATTGAAAGAACGAAACGGAAGAAGAAGAAAAGAGAGAAAAGAAAGAGACATCACCGGAGAAAATTGAGGCAAGGAGGAAAGACAGCAACTGAAAGTCTGAAAGGGACAAGGGCAAAGAACAAACAATCAAGAGCACAGACAGAACTCTCCACAAGACGGAAAAACACGGATACTAAAAACCAAAATCGATTAAACCGATAACACCTCTAGAAGAGACACATAGTAGATTGCATGCATATTTATCATGAATGTGTTTGTTGATGGTCATCTAATCATAATGTCAATAACAATGTACAACACATTATATTATTTATATTGAATCAGAATAACTAGATGACCATCAACAAACATATTCACTGCATGAGTACTAGCTGCAGCTTGGGAAGTAAAACCCCATACACTATATATTACCACTTGTACAACTAGAGGCAGCACAACAAAGTGATGAAGAAGAAGGAGAAAGGCAGCTAGCTAGCACTGAAGCCTTCAGTGAATGTGAATCAGAGGGAGCAAATAGATACCGAGATATCAGTGGGTTCATGTTAGAGAGAGAGACCATATAAACGTTAACTGGCAGCCTGGTGGCACTAATGAGATGAGACCATGAAATTGAATAAACGTGTAAAAGGAATATGCTTAGAATCATTCCCTAAAGGATAAAGGAGCATATACTTGAGAATATACTTGTCTTACTTGTTGGTAAGAAATTAGGAATAGGGAGTTGGAAAAATAGGAAAACCCATGATTATGAAATTAGGTAACAGTTCCCATCCTTGATTTCCGTACTATTCTCTTACCTTTAATTTTGTGAAGCCCAATTGGAGGGTCAGCTGGAAATTTAGCCCAAAATATGCACAAGTTGGGCTACAAAGATAGTAAAGCACTGTCCGCCTGTGACTTAAAAACGAAGGCATTAGCACTAATAAATCTCACTTATAGCTTTTTAAGCGTTGAAAAATGTAAGATAAACCGTCAGAAAATTCAACACACATTCCCAGCAAATAAAACATGTCATAATCTAAACAGCTTAAGGGGAGCATGGTTACACTGTACACAGAATTGAACAGAAAAATGTCAAACAATGTTTACACCCCAAAAATTGTAAAAAACAATGTTAACGGGTAAATTTATCTCCATAAAATATTGAGCAGGAATCGCCTATAGCCTGCCATGATTCTGATTAGTCGCCCAAGTATATTCCTTGTAGAAAATCAGTTCATAAGGAGAGAAAAAAATGCTATTGACAAATTATGTAATTTCACTTTTGATCAACAAAATTTAAGATCCAATGCGTTTAACCAACTTTCCATCACAAAAGGAAATAATAAAAACCTACTCGATTCTTAGTTCCTGTTTTTTTAGTGGGAAATTATGGTACACTGCTCTGACACAAACAGAACAAGGCAAACAAAACTTCTTGCCCAGTTTCCAAAACGTCCAACAAGGAAACGGGCGGCCGACCAACCTATGCCAGCTAGCAATTATATAGACTACACAAGTGAATCCCATTAATCAAACTAAAACAAACAAAGGGATATGATAACATCAAGAATAAGAAAGTATATATACAGAGACAGAGAGTAGAGAGAGGGGTAGACAGAGAGAGAAGAAGCAAGGAACAAAAGCTAGAGCTAGAGCTACAAGCAAGCAACTATGGGGGTGGATAGGAGGCGTTGGCATTGCCTCTCTCTCAGCCTGCTTGTGCTGGTCCTGGTAATCACTAATGCCTATGCAGATAATGATACCCCGGAACTGAAGAGTAAGCGACTTTGCAGCCAGTGCTCCAAATGTGACTCAAGTAAATGCCCTGCAAGTGAAGCTTACCCCCATATGACAGCATTTGATAACACTCTTATTGCTGGTGCTTTACAGTCTGACTTCGTAGATTTCAATGACAAAGGAGTTTACTCTGTGCCAGATATCAAAGGTGGCCAATCAACAAAATTCAATGCTTATTTTGGCTGGAAATCTACTTCGGGTTCTGCCTCTGGTTATCACAGGTGAGTGATCCTATGTTTATGCTTCGTTTCTTCTCTTCTTTCAAATTAAAGCCAAAAAAAAAATGGGAAAAAATTAAAAAACCATGCATTTGAAAAGAAAAGGAAAAAAAAAAGTTTTCCTAATGCCTTAAGGCCCTCTCTCAACCAGCAGTTAGCATTTTGATTTTCCTTTCTAAGAAAAAATTCCCATTCCTAATGGAAGTGATCTGATGTCCGGTTGTAATTACTAATATTATACCAAACAACTTTACAATTAAGCTAAACATCTTTACAACTAAGCTAAATAGATGACGCTCAATTACGACTAGTAATTTTGTTAGCTTGCATGTGCTCATTTTCAATTTGTGTTCCCCAGATTTAGCAACTACATGGACAAATGTTCAGGTGGACAAACTTACCTCACTGTCGACAGGCATGGCAAAGTTAGCCTTCGTTTGTTGAGCTCCTTGAAAAGTTTAGCAGAGGCTGAGTGGAAATCAATTAATCCACCCAAGAAACTAAATCACCGCGAATTCCGCTTCTGGGTTTCTCACAGTACAGGAAAATGCCTCACTGTATTTGGAGGCAACACAAAGAAACGAACTGTGGGTGTGTCAGAGTGCAATTTCAATGGTGCAAACCCTTACCAGCTCTTTGCCTTCCGCTTTCATTACCACAAAGCCTTCTGTTGTTGTGGTGTTCACAATGATTGATGAGTTATATTTTCAAAAGCCCGAAGTGAAAGCTGGTGCTGTTAAATAATAAGAAAGTACATATGCGTGTCTACGTGATTGCTACTCATAACAAAAACATATCAATTGCATTACAGGATATGGGAGTCGAAATCCTAAAATCTGTGGTGTATGACTCAATATGAAAATCTATTATGAGAGAGATATTGATACACGATGCTTCATTCATCCTGCAATCAAATTTTATAAAAGTTCTGAAATATATTGCTTGTGCCTAATATCTGTTATGAGGAAGACTTAATCAACAACCCTGGAACGTTACAGTTTAGCACCACCCTCACACAAACTACAAGCTATTCATTAGAATACCATGGCTGGGCATTGACAGGAACATATGGAATTGCTTCCTCTCTATCAAAGTTGCCATTCAAAAAAGGAGGTCTGGCAGCTCCATAGTAAAAGAAAGCCATGACTTTTGCCAATTCATCTCCATTTCGAATTGCTGAACAGATGACATAAAAAGAGCTGAAATATGCTGCAAATCAGAGACAAGAATCAAATGCACATGTTCTAAAAAGAAAATTACCTTTCTCACGAAATAAGATCCTCCCAGCCTTAGTGAAGATGATCTCAGGGAAGGTAGACACTTGGAGAGCAGCAACCAGATCATGCTCAGTAACAGCATCAACTGCAATGCACTGTTTAATATGACAAATAAATATTAGCAATGGTGATCAGTAAAGGGGAGAAAGTAGCTAAACACAGCAGACGTTAGCTATAGCCTTACTCTTGGTGAAGGTAGCCTACAGTTCCATATGACGTTTACAGCTTTCTCCAGTTCATTCCGAATTTTTTCATTTTCTTTAGGTCTGAAGAGAGAGACAAAAAATATTAAAACAGAAAACAAAAAATATGATCCAACAATTTACTCTAAGCAAACACAAATAGAGTATCATGAAAAAGTTCCAGACTGGTAACGTTGGAAGTCTCTTTAGATATTCAAATAAGGAAGTATAATAGAAAACATGTTGCTGAAATCAGAAAATTTCAACCAGGATAAGGTAACATGGATAGAAAAAATCTGAAAGAAAAGAAAACCAAACCTTTTATAGCGATTATGCACAAGAATGATTAAAGGGCTAATGTCCTTGAAAACAGTCTCTTCCCACTCAGCAGTTGCTACATCTTTAATGGGACGAATGTAATTATCGTCTTGCCAAACTAGTTCGTTGTCGCTATCGTCATTATCATTGTCATCCTTCTTGGGCGTGTTCTTGATAGTAATTTTGTCAAAGAATTGATCCAACTTGAAACCCCGCCCATCTGCATCGTCAGGCCATTCAGGATCATCCTCCTCCACAACAAGAGGATAATTGGCTAGAAGTTGTTGCACCTTCTTTGTCCTTTCAATAGGGTCTAACTCCTCCTCAACATGGGGGTTAGCATCTAACACTCGTCTAATTTTCTTTCTCCACTCACGTCTCTCTTCGGAATCCATCAAATAGGGATCACCTTCGTCACCTAAAGAAGATCCATCCTCCTCTTCCTTCTCTTCATTGGAGCCAGCCTTGTCTACTGATTTAGAAGCATATAATCTAGTTAATTTGCACTTAACACCAGGATTTGGGGTAGTGGTGTTGAGCCATATTCTGTTTTCATTATTAGGTTGATTTTTTAGGGAATAAGGAATTAGACCTAGACATAACCCTAGAGGAGAAGGCAATGAAAGGGGCAGTACGAATTTGTTGTTGGGTTTTGGTGATAAGAAGGAATATGGAAGCATCACGATCTGTTGTTGCAGAGCCATATCAACACAGCAAATGAAAATATCTACACACACAAAAATAAATAAATAAACAAATAAACAAACAATTCGTAATTTGGTGAGTAATAATGTAATGGAGGGTCGTTTACAGTAATGTACAATAGCAGCAAGCAATTAGTTAAACTGTTACAGAACGGAAATACAAATAACTAGACTACGAGACGACTACACATACCAGTCGATACCAGTCGATACCAGTCGATACCAGTCGATACCGTTGCTAGTGGAGGCAGCCGCCTCGGATTCCCTAAGGCGTAGACGTGATTCGCGAGTTATCCCTGATAAGGAGGGAGGCGTAGTTAGCGGAAGTTTTCTGGTTCAAGGAGGCGCCGTTCCAGTTAACTGCATGAGGACGAAGAATACTGGCGATAAATTTTGGTTAGCTTTATGAGCTAAACGACGTCGTCCGCTGAAATGAAAACTTGCGTCTCGACCCTCTGGTACTCATTCCAACAACCGACATTCATAAATATTAGTATCGCAATATCTATATCTCTATATATATAACACAAACGGCCCAAATACAACCGTTGCCACCTGCCAGAATCTGTAGCATTCTCGGCGCGTGCAAAGCACTTGACTTCCAACTTCGTAGTACACAAAAACAAAGACCATACTTGACTTAATTTTAAACAAAAATCTAGCTTCTAATCTTGTAATAAAATTCTTTGGGATTCCAAGCAACTTGGTTACGGTTTATACATCATTTTGTAGAAACCTCTTTACAAGCAACAGCAAGTTAACTTTAAGGCATGAAAGGCAAATCCAACATCTCGGTATCATTCTGGGTGAGCAGAGATGGAAGTAGCCAACTAAAGAATCCATCATCCGTCTCTCCCTTCAATCTCTGCAATGAGTACTCCACCAACAAATTCCACAGATCTCCAACCGTCCATTCATGCAATAGCATCCATTGGGTTACCTATTCCCAGAAAAGAGAAGAAAAAATTAAAATAAAAGAGATGAGGAATAATAAAAGCTTAACATGAGTCGGATGGGGTGGAGGCAATGAAAATTAAATACCTGGTCCAGGTTTTTCAATGCCTTCATGCCGAAGGTATAGTAGGAAATCCAAGGTCTTAGTGCCTGAAACAAATGCAGTAGTCATTTTATATGGGTATACAGACACAGAATCCTAGTGAAACTGTCTGACTAAGCTTAAGGTCTCACACCTGAGATGCAGCAAGCCACTGAATAATGGTCTTCACTTCAGGATCTCCTCCGAAGGCACCACACCCCCAATTTCCAGTTGCAATGCCAACATCATCCTCACTATCCGAAAACAGCATATCCTCAGAATCTCTCATCATTCGGCCTACAGATTTTCCTCCAGACGTTTGAATAGAATTTATGCCAGCCTCATAAAACTATCAAATTTCCAAATGCGTGAGAGAAAAGAAAGAAAAAAAAAAGTTCACACAATGCTAAACCAAATATAACTTTTTTTTTAAAAAAAAAGCTCGATTAAGAGCTCAGCTAAAGTTAGTAATGAAAATATCATTAATCATCACCAAAATACACATACAGAAAGAAAGGAAAAAAAAAAACCAAGATGAAAATGATAGAAAAACACTCATACCAAAAAATTGTCACCATCTATGTCATTGGAGTGTTTAACATCTGGATGAAGCTGAATTCCAGAACACCCATTCTCTCGAAACAATCTCTTGTACTGCTGATATTTTGATTGATGAAAAAATCCACAGAATGCCTTATTAGTCTCCCTGTTGAAACCAACAAGTAGAAGAGATAAAATTACTGATTAAGAAAATGTTATACAAATGACATAAGTGGGATAATGATGCTAAATTCAAACTTGACCAGGAAATTAAAGGTAAGGATTAACTATAACAAAGAAGAAAACAAGTTGGTTTCGTTGGGAATTTGGGTTTCTGCTTGACCCTCCCTGGGACCGGGATTTACAGGGACAAGACTACAAAGACTATTCAGGCAGCATGACTGTTCAAAAGATCAAAACTGCATGGAACTGCATTCAATGTGATATTTTGTCATTTGGAATTATATTGTTATACTCTCTCCTGAATTCCATATGTTTCTAATAATATATGTGCTAAACCAAATATACATACCGGAGTAGTAACTCTTGTTCGTACTGTCTCATTCCTGGGCTGCATAACGCATCTATTGCAATAATTCTGGTTTTACGTCTTCTAAGAGAGTCTGCATCCCTTTTCTCCACATAGTCACCAGAAAAACGAAATGAAGAAGCATACCTACACCACTAGATAACAGAGTCAGAAAAGAAATAGATAGTAACAGTAAACATGCTAAACAAGTGAAGTTTATAAATCTAAGTCGATACTTAGGAACATTCCCTGCCATCTCTAGAATTCGTGCACATAGTAACTTTAAGAACCATATTTGATTGATGTATCAATATATTTATGTGTGAATGACATAAGCTTAAATTTTCTAAGCCAAAATGCAAAATATATATATATATACATATATATTAATGGTCACTATTTTCTAACTGAGAGAAATGTTCTCAACCAATATGTTATCAGCGCTCACCCTGTATAATTTGAAAACCTTTCAGTACCAATAATTTCTATCGCCTCATTATCTTCCATAGAAGGCATGAACAGCATGCTAGCAATCAACTCAGGATTGACCATGAAACGGATCTCTTCCTACGTGAGACAATAATAACAAATAAAATTAGGTACTTCGGAAATTAGATCATGGCCTGCATGACTCAAGAAAAGGTAAAACAAATATAAATATAGCTTAAAGAGTCGGCATGCACAACTAGGTGCAATGCATACTGAATAACACAACCATACCTGTACACAGCCCCTACGAAGAGCACCACCTCCTATATACTTGTTTGCAAAGTCAACCTCAAGAGCTCCACTTGACTGATCTTCTATGAAGCCTGAATTGTGAACCTAGAACGCCAGTTGACAAGTTATTTTGTGATTGCTAAACTAAATTTGAAAAATAAAAGGAGGCAACAAATTCATCTGCATGTAAAATATATCTGTAAAAGGAGGCCACTTGGCTAATTATTTAAAATATATCTGCTAAAATTCTACCTCAAAACGGCAGAGGGGGATGACTGAATTGCTCCAAAAACTAGCCTTAGGGTAAGAAATCATTAGAGGACTGGGTTCCAGAGGAAGTACTTTCCGCTCAAATGAGACAAAACCCTCAGGCAACTGGAAACTTATCCTTTCAAAATAGTGTATAATGCACCATAGCTTATTCTCCTGATTTTCGGTATAACTGTCATATAAAGTCCTAAAAAAAAAATTACAGGTGGTGAGTATATTCAAGTAAAATAACATAGGTAAGTATATATCTAGTGACATTAGGGGATATCTCATAACTTGCTATAGGTGTATGCAAACAACTATAGGTGTAACAAAATTAAAATTAAAAGATACAATTGTCATGTCAGGAAGCAAAGGTGACATACGTAAACAAATGGTCGAAGTTGATGGCTGGGAGATGTTTGGAACCTCTATTACGGGTTGGGAACAAACAAAATAACGAGCACACAAGAAGAGCACCAATTAGTTCCTGAAAGTAGCACAGAAATTGATCAGCAACGTAATAATAATACCACAAGTAAAACAAAATTGTTCTTCTTAGAAAGTAACAAGTAACAAGCAAAAGATTAATGAACTGAAACATGGAAGATATAGATAGATAGATAGCTCATACCTGGCTGAGGTACACGATTCCGGCTTCTTGTGAATCCAGTAGACGAAGACCAGTTTTGAATCCATTAATAATAATGGCATCCGCATTTTGATAGTGCAACTCTAACAGAGAAGGCAACCGCAAAAGCAAATTTGCCAAAGCCGGGACAACCTCTCCAAACCATTTCCTCGCTTCAGCCCTAGACATGAGCTGCAATCAATTCAGATCAAGAGAAGGAAACAAATTTTACGCGTAGATTGAACTAGTTTTCTTATTGGACACTTAGAAAGAAAATAAATTTGAAAAAGCAGAAGAAATTCAAAATAAGGAGGGTACAACATAGATATTGAAATTGAAATTGAACGGAATACGGATCGTGGAATGGTGGATTCATACCTCGTCGAAAAAGAGGGCGTAGCCGTGCGGGGCGGAAGGAGCCAAATGGTGAAAGGAAAGAGAAAGAGAGTGCCTGAGGTCCGAAATTACTATGAATAGAAGTTCCCCAGAATGGACCCCGCTGTGCTCCGGACCTCTCGCCAACGCCTTGAGAGCCTCCACCACTTGTGATGGCCAGAAAATACTCCAAGTCCGTGCTAAGACCGGTAAATACTCTAATATCGAATTCAAGTCTTCCCTGTCTTCCATTCTTCTCTCTCTACTCTCGATTTGCAGTGCTCGCCGATTGGAATGTGGGGAAGCCCTGCTCTCTATTCCTCCATGCCTGATGTACATGTCTGTAACAGGGCTACGTGTTCGGAGGTTTTTGTTTTTGCTTTTGCTTTTGAAATCCACGTGTAATTTGATATTTGACTTTTTATTTTTGGACAATTAATTTATAAATTTTTACTAATATATAAATTTATTCGAAAATTTCTATATACAAAAATTAAACTTATAGGTTATTTGACTAGTCAAATGATTATACAATTTAAAATAAATTATAATTTTTATATAAATTATAACTAATGTCATCAAATTATAAATTAATCCAACAACAATCTAAAAAGTACTTACCAAAATTTATCATGATTTCAATATTACTTTTTTTTATTATTATAAAATTATATTGAGAATTATGAAACATTACTCCTATTTATTTTTTTTTTCACTTACTCATTTTAAAAGTAATATGAATACCTAATCTAACTTAAAAGTAAGATAATTAAAAGCAATAATTTTTCAAAAATACTTTTAAATTTAAAAATTCTTTATATTCCGATATTAAATAATTTGGTTAATTTCGTATAATTTAGGATTTAATTCTTGAATTTTGGTGTCGTACAGTTTCCACCACCATCTCAACCCCCCCTAAAAAAATTATATACCCTACTATTGAATCCTAGATAATACGGATTTTATTTTTTATTTTATATAAAAAATTCAATTGTAACTATATACAATGTGAAAACATAAATCATCGGAAAATTGTGGAGTTGCCACGTAACTCAAAATTTCCAAAATATCCAAATTGTCCCTGACAATAATACAAATGACTAGCAGACACCCGCACATTAAATAATCTATGTACCAGCTAAATACGTTATTTAATCGGGTTAAAAGTCTCTATAATATTAATATTCTCCTTGAGAGTTAATTGTCATTATTCTTAATAATGTACAATTAATATTAATATTAAATAATATATTTTATATTTTATATTTTATTAATAATATATTATTTATTAATTAAAAATTCAACCGACCAATCAAAATGCTCCGCGGTTCCTAAGGTTTTCCTATAAATAGCGGAGCTCATTTTACTTGCAAGATAATTATGTTCAACGCTACTTAAACTCTTGAAATTTCTCTTTCAATGTTGACTTAAGTATTGGGGCGTTCTTGGTCGAACAACCCCCCGAGTCTCGATCATTGAACGAATGATAGCTTACTGTTTGCAGGGATCCTTATGTCTTTTAAGTTTAAAAGACGAATTCTGCTTCAACATACAATATATATATATATATAATATTTATTATATGTATAATATAATAAAGAGCCTAAAAGGCCAAAGAAATCAAACACTAAGGGCCACATAGGGCAAAGAGGACAAAAAATATATATATTATTTTTAATTGTTTAAAGAAATTATAACTTACCCATTCTCTTTATTGAGATATAAAAGGGTAGATATAGAATTTATTACTTATAAATTATGCTTAGGGACTTTTGAAAAAAAAAATTGAGGTAAGGTCTTATTTTGTTTAATATACAAGAATTAAAGGTTTTAAATAAAAGTAAAAATTGTTAAGGATGTAACAATAATTTACTTTTTTTTTCTGGGATTTGTTTACAATATTATTACACAATTTTGAGTTTCATTCAGTATCAAATTCATGAAGTGAATTGAAACTTTTAAGTTCCATTGTTAAGGGGCATATAGGTCTCTGTATTATTAATTGATGTTGATAAGTTTTATTTTTATTTAAAAAAAATTATCAATTTTTTTTTATTGAGTCCTTCAAATTAAAAATAATATTATCTTCTTTGAATTTTTGTTGTCATATATGTTTTTAGTGTTGGGCTTCTTTGACTTTTTGGTTCTTTTTTTTTATATAATATATATATATATATTATAATTTAATTTTTTTTATAAGGATAATTATAAATAGGTCCAATTTTTGAGTTCAACTTTTAAGTTAATCCACTATGATAAATAGAAAAAATAAAAAATAAAAAAACATTTTTTCTGTTTGTCAAATAATATCATTTTTTTAGCCGTTATTTTTTTAAACAATTACAGGTGTGACGACTCGGAAATTCGAAAAAGGAAAAATTGGAAGGAAATGACCATTTTGCCACTGGTTATAAAGGCCGAAAGTTGACTTTTTGACCGGGACCTTGTTTGGACTTTCCTTAAGTACCAGTGGATAGGTCTCGGGACGCTGAATCCGTAGATAGGCGGCATGCGTCAATTGGAAGTCGGATGTGAAAGTTATGGGTCTTCTGTAACAACCCGTCCCGAGAATTGGGATTAGTAGAGTGATTAAGGTGTGATTAGTAAGGTTAATCAGGGGTTAGGTGGTCCCGAGGGGTCTGGGAACCTAGAATGACGATTTTGCCCTCTGCTTTGGGCAAAAATGTTGACTTTTATTTCGGGTGGTCAATTGGGGGATTGACCAGTGACCGGAACGTAGTTGAGGTTGTCACGAATCCTTAGGCTGGTGGCACGCCCGATTCCGACATCCGAGGAGGAAGTTGTGATGTTCGGAAGGCTGAGGGCTTAACTGTAATTTGGGTAAAGTAAGGGGAATAGTTGACTTTTCGTATAATCGAGTTTTGGTAGGTTGACTTAGGATGGTTAGATAGTTCTTGTCGTCCTGAGTTCGATGACAGGCGGCACGTGTTCATCGGACTTACGAGGCGAGAGTTACGGGTCTAGAAAGTTTCGGTAAAACCGTAAAAATGTGTTAAACAGAAGGGTATTTTAGTCTTTTTGGGTTTATGGGGATTTGTGCAGAGAGAGAAGGAATGGACGGCTGGAGTTAATCAGGTGAGATAAGGATGGATTGGATTGTGACACATGGCAATTGTGTAGTGGGTTCTGGGGGGTTCTTCTGTGTGTACACGGTCCCAAATAATTGGGGTGCACTCGTGCAACCGTGCAGTCCTTCGATACACAGAGAAACAGAGTGAGAGCTTGAGGGGAAATCGACCGATCTGGGTGCAAGGGTGAGTGACTGGTGAGTTGTGAGAGTGACAGTGAAGCAAGGAGGAGTTGCTGGTTGTGTTTTGGCGGTGCAATCGTGCACGGCGGCACGGCGGAGGTGAGGAGAAGAATTGGGGGAAACAGGGAGGCCGTGAACGTTTGGCGGTGGCTACGCCGTGAGGCGGATCAAACCAAGACAAGGAGAGGCTGAGGAGGTTGCAGGGAGTCTAACGACCACAGTGGTGGGCGGCGGTGCGCACGGCGGAGCTGTAATCGAAGGGTAAGTCTTCCTGCTCTGTTTTCCCGTGGAATTTCATTTGGAAAGTCGTGACTCTGGGCTGAGAGTCGAGAGGATTGGAGGTTAGGGTAGTGATCAGGGAGGTCCTAGGTGTCGATTAGGGTGGTCGCCGTGACGGGACCGTACACGGCGGAGCTCAGTCGAAGATGGGTCTCTTTTACCCTGTTTCGGCAGTGAACTTTGAACGGTAAGTCGACGAGTTTGGGGGTGAGTCGACGGTGTAGGAAGGTTGGTCTGGGTTCAGTGAGGTCTTAAGGACCGTCTGGTGTCACCACCGTGACGGGAGGTGGCTGGAGTCGAGGAGTCGTGAAACAGGGGTCGAAGGGCTGTCTGGTTTTGAGTTCAGTCGAGGGGATTGGGACAGTGTCGAGGTGAATGGAGTTGGGGAATCGATAGGGTTGGCCTGGACGATGCTGTTTGTGAAGAAAGGAACCGTTTTGGTGGACGGAAGAGGAAGAACCAGGTACGCCGGTCTGAGTGCAGACCACTGTACTGAACCGGGTTTGATCGAGGAAGGAGGTGGTACTGTAGCAGCGCGTGAGGGCCACGCGCAGCCACTTTGGGCGGCGCGTGGGGGCGCGTGCGGCGGCGGATGGGAAAACGGTCAACATGGATTTTGGTCTAGGAGTCATGGTGAGTTCAATGGAGTTGGTTTCGGGTTAATCGGACATCGTATGAGTTTAGTTCCGCGAGGGTGAATGTTTAGGGTCCCGGGTTTTTCGGGTTTTGATTCGGGGACTTTTGAGGAATCTAGGTGATTGATTATAGCCGTATTAGTGACGTATTTTGACGGTGATTGACAGGATCGGGATTTCCCGAGGAAGCCGAGGATCGGGCTGGACGTTCAGGACGCGAGTAGGGCTCGGTATGTGAGTGGACCCTTTCCTTAAACTCGAGCATGCATAACTGTTTTTATATACGTATTTTATGGTTTTACTTATGAATCTATGTTTATTGAATATGAAGTGATGATTTTATGTGTTTGCACGTTTTTCGAGAAAAAGACGGTTTTGGCACGGTTTTCGAGAAAATGTTGGTTTTCGGATTTTGATGCCACATTTGGGGATTTCCACCGATAAAGGTTTCCTAATAATGATAAATGGGTTATGAAATGTGATTTGTGATTACATGGGGTTTTGGTATGAAAATGGATATTTTCCGGATTTGGGTTTGGAATGACGGTTCTGAATGCCAGAAGGGCATCAGACCAGTGATTTCGGATTCGGGTTTGGATATGGATTGGTAAATGGTTTTCAAATGATTTTGAGATTGGATTTGCTGGATCTGGATATTGGGTTTAAAGACCCGGATATATTGGAAGGGGGACCGGCCGGATTGGGTTTAAAGACCCGGATTGAGTTTAAAGACTCGGGAGTTTAAAGACTCGGATATATATATTGATTTTCCCCCGTAGGCCTTGAGTTTAAAGACTCGGGAGTTTAAAGACTCGGATATGATTAAGGCCTGGATTAAGTTTAAAGACTCGGATAGGTCCAGCAGGTTTGATCGGGAAATTATGATTAAATTTCATGGTTTATGATATAGTTTCCTGATGCATATGTTATGGTTTCTATAACTGTTTTATAGTGTTTCTGTTTCTTATGATGTTTTATGATAATTGATTTATAACTGTGTTCAGAACTAGTGGTTATGCATGTGGTTTCAAAACGGAGGGTAAAACTCAGTTTTCTTATAAAATGGTTTTGAACATTTTACACTTTCTGGTCCACTCACATTTTGTGTTTTAACTTGCCCTCCAGGTCGTGGAGATAGCGCGGGGTCTGGACGTCGAGGCAGCGTCTGAGGCATAGAAATACCGTGAGGGATCCCGGAGTGTTTACCTTTTTCTTCCGCGTGCGTGTAATTATTTTCACTTTTAGTTGTTGTACTTGTATCTATGCTCTGTGAACTTTAACTTCGGGATATGGTATTGAGGTTTTTCTCCTGCGTCTGACGGGTTACTGTTGGGTTGTCAGACGGGAGCAGGATTTACCTCGGGTTTCGGGGTGAAACCGGGGTGGGTCCTGACATCTGCGAAGGCTATGGGGCATTTCAGTAATTATGCAAGGAAGGGCAAATTGGTCTTTTTGCCAGTTTGATGACTCATCAGAAGAATTAACCTTAATTGGACATCTGTCCCTCGCTGATTTGGATAAGGATTGGTCACTTGGTGACATTTTTCACCATAATTGAAAGATTAGTGGCATGAATGCCTAATAACCGTTCAAAATACTAAATAGTTTTGTTGAGCGGGGAAAAACAGGGACAGAGACCAAACACAATCATACAACCAGCAGACCCTTCCTGATCGATAAAATTGAGAGGGATAGAGAGAAAGTGAGATTGGGAAGAAGGAAAAGAAAAGAACCAGGGAAGAAAGGTATTGAAATCGTGAGAGAATACCCAAACCCGAACGTTGACATTCAATTTGATCAATCTGGAATTCGGGAGTAAACCTTACAATTAACAGTGGATTGAGCTTATTGAGCTCAAACCGAGTTGAACCCAGTCAAAAACGAAGAGAATTGATGTTGTTTTGGCTCTGAACGGATTTAGTGACAGAGAAGAAATTCGAGGTTTGAGTTGTGACCTTGGAGAGATTAAACGATGGAATTGGACTCGAAAACAAGTTTATAGGAATCCTATGAAGCTTTTGGATGGACCAATTGAAGGAAAACGATGGAGAATGATGACCTTCGAAGAATGAACAATGTTCGGTGTTCTTCGAATAATCGAGTTCGAACTGACGGATTGAGGTAAGTTATAGTGTAATTGGGATTACAGAACCCTAATTAGACTCCTAACGATGTTATTAGATGACTCAATTGAAGGAATCAATGCATAATTGACAGGAATCGAGCCGGGTCAAGACGCGTGCTAACCGGACCTGTTTTACAGATAAACGGGTGAAGGTGGTGACACTGTAGCACGCGCGTGGGTTTCACGCGCAGCCACTCACGGCGGTGTGTGAGGGCGTGTGGGTACGATTCCCGAGTTGAGTTCAACATGACTTTTGTTCTATGCAATGTAACGAACATTTTGGCGTTAGTTTCGAGTCAATCGGATACCGTTTCGATATTGTTTCGAGGGTCCGAAGGCTTATGTTATGTTTTAAATTAATATTTAATTCCCGAAAAATTATGGGAAATTAATATGATGTTAATTAAGTCATTAGTGACCTTGAATCATGATTTTGGACAGGATTCGAGATTCCTGAAATATGTCAGAAATTACGGAAACGCGTGCAGCTCGGAAAGCGAGCGGTTTGGATGGTGTGTGAGTGGACGTTTGTTTTATAAACTGATATGCATGCATAGTTAAATGTTTTATATGATTGATTGCATGATTTGAATTGCAATGATGTCATGGTGATTTGGCATGATTATTTGTGATTTAATGATTATTTTAATCGGTATTTCGGGCACGTTTTACGAGAAATGTGCAAATGATATTTTGGGTTAGGCCCGGAGTCAAAATGGTTTCAAAATGGATATTTTGACTTAATTGGCGAGTCAATGATGATTTCTGGATTATTTTAATGTTTCAAATGAGATTTTATGGATTTACGTGTAAATGGTATTTGGGTTTGAGATCCGGTCGGGAATGATTTTGACTTGGTTTGAAGTCAAGGATTTGATGAAATGTTTTGGGATGTAATCCTGAGATGGTTTTCATTGTGATTGTGAGTGCCCAGACGGTCGGAGTTAAGGGATCACCCAGACGACTGGAGCTTGGGGGATATGATTGTGAGTTGTTTCTATGGTAAGCCAGCTTCTCGGATGCGACTGAGCCTGGATGTACCACTCAGATGTGTCTGAGTCTGGGGATGTGTTCGCTCAGATGTGACTGAGCCCGAGGGTTGAGCCCAGATGTGCCTGATCCCGAGAATGTGACTGGATGTTGGCCTACACGTAATGCGGATGTGACTGTGTGATTGTTTGTGCACCGATGAATAGTGCAGATTGATGGATTGATTGATTGATTGATTGTGCACTTGTGAGTAGTGTTGTTTGATGTTGATTGTGATTGCGTACTAGTATTAAGTATGAGTTCTGGTCTTTGTGGCCAGGTGATTATGTTTTCATATGTGTTGGCTTGAGAGCCGGGATTTGATACTTGTTATGTGTTTTGGCTTGAAAGCCGGTGATTCATGTGTTTGACCCTATGCATGCATGGTTTGATAAACTCGAGGGTAAATGAGGTATTTTGAAATGCGTTTTAAATGATATTATTTTTGTCCACTCACACCTTTTCTGTTTTGATGACCCTTCAGGCCGTGACACGACATTCTGGGCTGATCGAGAGGCGGAGACATGAGCGGAAATCAGTGCAGTTATCCCTTGTCTTACATGTGCTGAAGGGTAATTTTGGGACTTCAGTTGACTTGTCAGATGGGAGCAGGACCGAGCACGGTTATCAAAGTCCAGTTGGGACGGGTCCTGTCAACATGTGTGCCATTACATATTATATGTATATACCTACCAATATCTGATTCTGGACTTACATGTAAATTATGTAAGATTACCTACTTAACTCTTCCGTATAAATAAGATACTCATATATATATATAAATTTTAAATGTATCGTAATAGGTATATATTTTTTTAATATACCTCTCTCAAAAGAAAAGAAAATAAATAGATTATTACTAATTTACCTACAAAAAGTATTAAGATAAATAACATACTTGTAACTCTATGACTTTTCAAGAGTATTAGTTGTTATCCGATAAAATAAATATAAAATAAATCTTCTGAAATTTAATTAGAATTATCTTAATTTAATTAATTTTAAAAATAAATATAAAATAATAATATTTAAAATTTGAAAATTTCTTTCCTTATCTGAAACAATGATATAAATGACATTTAAAAACTTAAAAAAAAAAAAACCACAAAAAGGACATAGTAAAAATCTTAAAAAACAATAAATGTAATATTTTATATATTAAATGGACTAATTTATAAGTTAGGCTTAAAATTTAGACTAATTTATAATTAATATTTTTTTATATATTAAATCAATAATAAAATTGTATTAACTGGAATTCAATGGTGGAGTATAAAAAGTTTGTAGGAGGAGATAAGGTGATGGTTGAAAAGCCTACTTAGTGTTTAGGATTTAATTATTGAATTTTGGACACAAAAACCAAAAATTAAATTTTAAACCATAAGCAACTATTGAGGATGTTAAAGACTAAATAATGGATAGCCAAGTCTTCGGAGCTTGATTTCATCCATCCTTCGAAAGAAAAAATAAAACAAGTAAAAATCAGTGGAGAACCAAAAAAAATAAAAAAAAAATAGTTCCAAGTCTGGCAGAGTTAGGGCCGAATTAAATTGGTGGTACTTAATTTCTTATCTGTTTGAGTTCGTTTTTATTCACAAAAAGTGAAAAACAAGGACCGATCGTGTTCAGAGTAACTTGATGATTCCTAGCACATTCGACGGGCTCATCTCATATGAGGAAAAAACAGCCGCCAACATGTTCAAAGTAACTTGATAATTACCAGCACACACCACCGGCTCATCTCATATGAGCTCAAACTAGATCACTTGGTTGCAGGAATCAATATTTGCATAAGCACAACCCATCAGTAAGCTTATATGCCAAACTCAACAGCTGAGCCGGGCATCCGGCGTTTTGCTAACCTCACAAATCAGGCAACCAAGAATGCCATAAACTAAGAATGTATCCAACAACCTGGAGTGGACTACAGCAATAGACCAATACAAAGTGCAACTCCAACAAAAATGTACTTGTAACTGAAGAAGAAAACTAAAAGTAAAAAAAAGTGTACTTGTACACTTGACAAGCAGGAATGAAAAGATAACAGCAAGGGACATATAACAGGAAACTTGGGTCCCTATCTTCCTCAACCAGAATCTAACTACTTTAAGCCAATTAATATGCTAATAACAACACTCTTCGTACAAAGCCAACTATCATCGCATGTTACCCTCTCGCAGGACATCCATCATATTGTATATCCGCTTGTCTTCCTTCGAATGAATCTGCATTATCAACGCAAGTTTCATATCACAAAGTGGAGTGCATAATCCTACAAGTATTATAGCTGAACCACCAAAATGTATGTTAAATTAATTGTAGCCACATTATTGATGAAAATTCCAATCAGATACAGTAAGAACAAGAATAACATTCCAGTAGCAAAATTAGTTCTACCATATTGTACTAAACTTTCCACCAAGTTTCATTATTCTAGAAAAATGATAATTAAAGAAAAGATGTTAACGAGAAATACTTTGACCTATAAACCATCATAAGCACTGTAACAAGTAGTAAAGCAATAGAGGGATGGAAAAGCTTCAGCACCTTCTTAGCAAGGAAAAGCACAGCATCAATTGTGCCCTCTGCATATATTGACCGACCACAAACATTATGCTGAAACTCAAAAGAAACTCTGCAAAAGGGAAAATTAGTTCAATAGAATCAGATTAACACTATGATACACAAAAAATATCTGAGAGAGAGAGAGAGAGAGATAGATTACGTTTGGTCTGGTGACGTCAGATGATACATATGAAATGCATGACCAGACAGATGCTCTTCTGGAACTCCCACCAATTCTCGCTGTTGTTGGGGATCTCGGATTAATTGGATCTGGTTAAATTGTCAAAAGCATGAAGAAGAAAAATGAAATGGTGAAGGATGATAGACAAAATTCTCTAAGGTTCCATTTGTTTAGGTAGGGATTTGGTTTGGATTGATAACAAGGCTAAAGTTGCTATAGAAACTAGAAAGTACTATTGAATAATTGAAATAACTAGATCTAGTGCTAATGAAAGGGAATCAAAATCAAAATATACATAAAGTCATTTGAAATCTATTTGTTTTCTTCATTTCTCTTCTTATTCAAATCCTAGAATACATGCATTGTAATAGAATAAACAACAAATTTAGCCTTGTTATCAAATCCAAATCAAAACCCATATGTAAACAAACGGAAGCTAAGTTTATTTGGTACTTCATGTACGAGACTGACCAAGCTTAATCTCCAAGAACATGAAAAGGGATACTGAACTTTCCTTACCAATAGACAAATATGTGAGTAAACTAATAAGCCCTTAAATTTTTCCAATTTCAAATTATAAGGTGTAGTAAATGCAAACATTACCACTATTTCTTCTTTATGTTTACACCTATGAAAATGCTGTATGCCAAACAGAGGTAGTGAAAAGCAGATAATAACATTCTCATTTGAAAATCCTTGCCAGACATAAAGATACACAAATTGATAAGTGAATTGAATTGCTTCTAATAGACACCAAAAAAACAAGGGAAGCAGGGGGGAACGACGAAGAAAGAGATGCTAGAGTAAACCATTTCTAATTATTCAAAGCTATAATGAATATGTATCATTTGGCATGCCTGTTCCATATCAAAGGACACCCCCAACTTCTGGAAGGAAGAAATGACAGCCTTAGCAGTTCCAGAAGCATCAACTTTACTTGCTTGATGGGATTCCATCACCTGAAATTTGAAAACTATGAATCAGTCACATCAGCTAATCGGAATAGAAAAATAGAAATCAAGCACCTTAAAAGTTATAACATCCTGCTTTTTTCAAAGATATTAATGATGATGAATTGTGCAGAGTAATGCAATTCATGGGAGGGGATAAGCATGCACAAGCTCAAAGCCACTAAAAGCACCAACACTGACTACTGTAACTAAAATTCTAACATCTTTCCCTGGAATAAAAAGATACCAAAACAAAAAATCCGGAAGATTTCTTTGAAAAATGAAAGGTATTCTATTCTTGGTTAAGAGTTCATTTGGAAAAAAGGGAAAAAAAAAGCAAACTTTGTATATAGGAAGGATATAACTATAATGAAATATGAACTTTGTCTTGTAACATATTACAAGAAAAAAGTGAAGTACCTGTAAGGAATATCCAGCGAAAGATCCAGGACATTGTTCGGCCATAATATCCATGGCTGCAAGAAATGCCACAACCTATTCATACAAAAAGACAATTAGCATAAGGAAGGCAAGCCCTTGCAGTAGTAAGCAATATTAGAAACCATAAAGATACAAAATTTCATTCACCTGTTTTCCCATTTGTGGGGAGATCACTGCATAGCCATTTGAGTCTTCTACAGTCTTATACAATTTATCTCTGTCTCCACCAGTTGTTCCCATCACAAAAGGCACTCCAACTTTGCAATATAGCTCCGCATTATCTGGATATGATGGAAAAACAAAACGAAAGACTAAGTCACCTACAATATATACTATCTTCTGTTTGCAGCAGCAGCCGAAACGGCAAAGTTCTTAAGCAAACTTAAGTCAAAATAGAGTTCCAAACCTATGATAGTTACCATTTACTGCAGAAGGCACAGTGAAGTCGACCACAATCAAATTGGGATACTTTTCTAGAAGGGACGCAAGGGTGCTTTCTCTTTCAGAAGGACCATGCACTAGAATCTCGTTTGCACCAACCTGGACGGTTTGCCCAGAATCTTCAACAGAGCCAAATGATAAGGGAACCACACTAAGCCCGGCAGCATCTGCTGCTTGGATAATAGCTTTTCCCATCTTGCCAGTACATCCATTTACCTATTCCACAGCGTGAACACGAATTCATGGCATTTCGCATCAACAAATTACAATAATACGTACAAATATCCACATTTTAAACTTTTTGCTGGCTCTTACGATCATTCAAATTATCAAAGCAAAATAGAGAATGTTCTGCATTACCATGATAGGAATGTAAATATCGTTCTTGGACAAAGGCTTCTCCACACTTTGGTTGGTTATGGCTGACATTGACATCTTTGGGATCGTTTTGATAGCTGCTGACGAAACTCTTTGCTTCCGACTGATACTGGTAGCATTCACTGTGCTGAATCCAGCTCCAGTAAAGAATGCCCATTTCTGTTGCTGAAAAACGATACAATTGGCTGGGACTTTGAGCATGGACGCCATTGTCTGGAGTTTGAGAAGCACACCTTTTTTGGAGGTAAGGGTTTTAGTACAAAGGCTAAGAGCGCGTCCGGATTAGGGTTTTATGAAGTAAAAAAAAAAAATGTTGTCATTTTGTGGGAGCAAACGAGAGAGAGGGTAGGTGGGGCGGGTAGTTCTTTTACCTCGAAAGGGCTTTTAAACGGACCGTTTTGGTGTACCACAGTAGAGGTGCCCTAAATCGCTCCAAAGGTGTTGCTCTCAAAATTGAAAAATGGCTACTTCCGCTTCAACCCAGTGCTTCAACTCACGCCTTTCACTCACTGATAATTGTCACTATCATCATCGTCACGGAGGTAGCAGCATTCTACGCCTGCACGTATCTCAGATTCCCAAAGCACTTTCTCTTTCTTCGCCATCTTCTTCTTCCATAGGTTAGTTTTATTCGCTCTGCTCTGTAATGTAATTCAATGATTCTTCTTATTTCTTATTATTTTTTTTAGCTAGAATTTTCGATTTGGATTCTGATTAATTGAGAGGCAGGTGCAATTGAGAGGAAGGACCATCCCCAGCTTTCGTCTTTTGCACAAACTGCGGCTGTTCGTCATCTCGTGGGTTCCGTCACCAAAACACAGGGCCTTCGTTTTGCAGTGGTCAGTTCAATTTCTCAACTTGCCAAACACGCCCGCATTTTTATGTATCTGTGTAATTGACTATTCATGACTGCTTTCAATATTATGTGCTCTCCAACTTTTTTGCACCACACACTGTGCCAGTAGACTTATTTGAAGACAAACCAGAGCCTCAATTACACGTTTAAAATCTCGCCTTCAACTTGAATAGTTTCCATTTTTATGGGACATGAGATCTTCCTTTCAATTGATCCAATTGCATACTTAACATATGTGAATTATTTAAACAAATAAATAAAAGAAAAGGAAAAACCTGAGCTGTTCGTTGCCACAAGTCCTTAGATGTTGGACGGTTCTCTACCTCGTGCTACTGGCTTCCCTATTCTTCCTAACTTTCTTTGATTGTTGAAGATCTAATTTTCTATCTCCAAGGTTGTGGCGCGGTTTAATGAGTTTATCACAAAGCAGCTGTTAGAGGGAGCACTGACGACTTTCAAGAATTATTCAATTCAAGACGAGGATATTGATGTATGTAGCTAAGCATAAACTTCCAAATATCTGCATTCTAGTTGCTTTACTCTCGTTAACATTGCTAATTATTTTTGTTATAGTGAAAGGCGAATTGGTTGGCAGCTTTGCGGTTAAACTAATGTTTTTTGTTTTTTTTATCTTTATCTTCTATTTTCAATTCATTCAAGCTTAAAATGAAAAAAAAAGTGAAGAACATCATAGGATAATTTATTAATTTTTAGATAATTTGCTGAATTGAAAGGACTATGCACTCATGTCATCTTTTCCAGATTACCTGTTTCTGTACATTTAAAAAATAATTACAAATGAAATAGGATCAGACTTTGACTGCCCATCTGAAACATATGCTCCTATCAAATTCTACTTCTTGGCTCACAAAATGCCTTTCAGTTATCCGTAAGATGATAAAATCACAAAAACAAGTAAAACTGTACAGAACTAACTGTACTCTAGCATTTTCAATATCATTGGGAAACCATTCTCACCCTAAAGAACAATTTTTACTCAGCCTCTTGGTTAAGTTCATCAGAGCTGATATTTTGTCTTATGTTTGTAAAATAAAATGTCCTGTGGTCTTACTTTTGCACAAGCTGATTTTCCATCGCCTGATTATTCCTTTTGCTATACCCTCAGGTTGTATGGGTTCCTGGTAGCTTTGAAATTGGAGTAGTTGCGCAGAGACTTGGAAGTTTAGGAAGATATCATGCAATTTTATGCATTGGAGCTGTGGTATTTCATGCATTTTACTTATTTTTATTTGATATATCATCTTCATTAGAGGTTCATTCTTTCGCAAACTGTATTTAGAACAGTCTCGATGCTGGAACCCTAATTTACGAACTGCTTGTTGTCAGTAGATAAGAGGTGATACAACCCATTATGATGCAGTGGCTAATTCAGCAGCATCTGGAGTACTTTCAGCTGGATTAAAATCAGGTTGATGCCTTTTGTTTTGTTAGTTGCCTTATCAGTTTTATCTTGTATCCTTACTTAGAAGCAAAAGCACCAGGATGGTCTCAGAAATATTTCCTATTTTGGTTGTGGCGTCTCTATAGTATAAGGTTTTCTTCCAATGTGCTTGAATTTTGACTCCTAAGATTGAAACACATATCTTATGTTGTTGTAGGAGTTCCTTGCATCTTCGGTGTCCTGACTTGTGATAATATGGAGCAGGTAAATCTTTTATCAGATTACTTATTCAAATGTAGCACTGGAAACTCTACAGAGTTTTCTTCTTGCAACAGTAGGGGCAATGATCATACTGCTGCCTTTCCTTACAATCGTAGGCTATAAATCGAGCTGGTGGTAAATCTGGAAATAAGGGTGCAGAGACTGCTATGACAGCTGTAAGTTGATAACACAGTATCATAGTTTATATTTAAGATGGGAATGGAGGTGTTGCATTTTGATTGTTTAATTGCTTCTATTTATATTTCTTCTTTATTGAGTTGGGGTCAAGGATGAAAATATCGAACATTTCGTTCGATATTTCGGTGAAATATCGGAATTTGGAGGGGCCGACACCTAAAGAGGAGGGGAGGGGGTGTGTGTGTGTGGGGAAGGAAATTGACCGATATTTTGCCATATTGTCTTATTATGAGCCCATAGATCTCTTTATGGGATAGAAACGATCGATATAGGATGTTAATTAGTGAAAATTGGACGTAAAATGAAGGAGTTTGAATCGGATAAAGTCGCCGGGTCGGGAAACCCGAGTTGCAGACCCGTTGAAGGAAGAAGATGACTATCACTAATTATGAGTTATATATAGGCTCCTGTGTTCGAAACCAAAAGATGGTAACTGCTATTTAATTTATTTTATAACCATTCCTTCCCATTTTTCAACTAACTTTGGCCTTTTTTTTCATTTTTTTAAATTTTAAATATATCAATTCTTTCCAATTTTTGAACAAAATTTGACCCTATTTTTTTCAATTTTTTTCCAATTTTAATTATATTTGGACTTATTTTATCATTTTTTCCCATTGAAATTTTTTTCATGCTTATTATTATGTTTTTAATTATATTAACATTCAATTATAGTAATTCACTTAATTTATGTTTATATTTCAGATTTTATATTATCACTTATCGTCAGAATTATATTGCATCATATTATTCATCATATATTTATTATATCAAAATCATTTATAATTTTATTAGTCTTATATAATCATTATTATGTGCTTGAGTTTTTCCAAAAAATTTATTAAAAATTCTCAACTTTTAGATTAAATTTTCATTATTTTTGTTGATCGTGAACGATATCGATATCGATATTTGGGGCAAGATATCTGTAAATTTTACTAATGATATATCTGTCGATATTGATATTTCAATCTGTAGTTGGGGTTGATCTTTCTTTTCTTCCTCAACTTTTCTTCCAGAGTAGTTCATTGTTTGCCTAGATTTGTGAATGCTGTCTTCTTTGGTTGGGACGATAGTTGCCGATATAACTTGGCCTTTTTGGAGTTTATATTAACAGGTGCCATGTTGAGTGATGCCAAGTGATGTGCCAATTTCTTATTTGATTTAATTAAATAAAGCCAAAAGTAGGACCAAACAGAGAACAAATGGAAACGGTGACACATCATTTGGTGCCCAAAACTTGGTGTTTGTATGGTGATCCCTATATATATTTTAGCTTCATTCTACAGGGAGTTATTTTTGTTTGTATTTTGTTTTTTTGTATTAACCGTCTCATGGTTATATTTTGATCCGACTGCAGATTGAGATGGCATCACTGTTTGAGCACCATCTGAACTAGTGGTAATGCTACTTCGAGCTGAGGCAGATATGTTAATTTGGCCAGCATTTTCCTTTACTAGATGTTCTCGGTTCTCGCATTGTTCCATTTTCGAACTGCTAGAATATACGACTCTTGGGTGATAAAAAACTCCAACATCGTGGCCATACTATCCTTTAGCAATAGCCAGCAATTTGTTAGTTGCAATTGTTGAGGCTGAAGCTGAATATAAACATAAAGTATGTCTGAAATTTTGAATAATAAGTCTCTGTCTCGTGCTGGATACATGTGAGTTTATGTTGGCATGTTGCTATGTCGAATTTACAAACATTTGATTCTTTGACCTGTGCAGCTTCTTTACCAAGTATTTATTTGACTTTTCTAATTTGAGGTTGAAATCTAAAAGCAAACGAGGTTAGTACATATGGTATTGGTACTTGTTATAAATCTCCGCTTGGCCCTTGCCATGTTTTTGTTGCTTGTGCACGAAGCCACAGGAATTGGTGCTGTTAGTAAAAGTGGAAAAGAGGAGGCGCCTCCTCTAAACTCCCAAAAAATCTTGGCTTTTTAAGTTAAATGCCCTATGAACAGGAAATAATTTCAAAATGCCCCACGAATAGGAATTTACCACAGGTTGATACATGAATCGGTACATTGTCAAGTCCGTTGTCCAAACTAACTGACAGTTTCGCTAATGCAAGGTAGATGAGGGTAGTTTCGACTAAAAATTCCTACATGGATTTGTACCTATACCATAGGTTTAGAAGACCTCTCTCCCTGATCCATTAGACAATGGATGCTTTTCATTACAATTTTTATATTTCTTGTTCGGAAAATTATAGTTGAACGAATTCTGTGAATTGTCTATTCAAGTCAATCATACATTAATTATATTCATTCAATTTATTAAATATTAAATTAAATAAAAAATAAATATCAAAAGATTTTTATTTATATTAAATTTTTTATTAATATTTTTCTTTATATTAATTTAATATAATATAAAGAAATGGTTGTATAGTCGTCTCTCTTATAAGAAAGATTGTGCCTAACAATACTTTTGGTTTTGGATTATTTTCTCGTCCAATCTAATTCCGATAATCATACGAGAGTTTGTTTATTTTAAATGATTAATTAAAAATAAATGCGTAATTTATAAACTGAAATTTATTAAATCGTAATATTATTAGTGGGATAAATGTTATTATATTTAATATAATTACACTAGTGAAGTGATCAATTATAATAAAAATATATATATAATTTGACCATATTATAAACCATAATTTTAATAAAGGTGACTATCAATATCCAAAAATTATAATATATCACACTCCCGTCTCCAGTACGCGTGTGACGGTCATATCCAAAAATTAGGGAGACAATTACATACAATTACATTGGGCAGTTTAACTTTAATGAGGTGGACCTGTTGAAAATCATAATTTTATATCAGAAAAGGAAAATATTTAATCAGCCATTATAATACAAATTTTGTATGTATAGGCGTAGGAGATTTCGCGATTAGCCGGCCCCTAATATATATATAAGTCCAATCAACGGAAACTGCTGCCGGAGTCACTGCTAGTCTGCTACTGCGACTTATAGTTACATCTCGATTTGATTGTCTTTGAATCTTTGCTGCTTGTTTCGTTGGCTGCAGCTACATACAAATTAATCTCTGTTTCAGCTTCCAGGTGTGTAAGTTTTCATATTTTAGCTTTCTAGATCTGATCTTATTTAAAAGCTAGATTTTTATTTAGATCTGTCATGTTCTTGTTGTTGTTAGTGAGAGTTGATATTACTCTTTCTTTTTCCTTTCTGTCAAGATTGTACAATTGTTTAGTCGGTCGACCGTGTTTCGTGTTTCATGTTTTAGAGCCAAAATTATGATCAAGGGGCATCTGCATTTTGTAAATGATTAATTCAGACTGATATAATTGGATTATGTATGTATGTACGAGTTATGAACTGAACCATGGATCAAAATGTGTGACGAATATATAATATGTACAGGGAGGGTATAGATGGCATCCCATTCATCTGATTATAAACCAGAAATTGTGGATCGGGGTGCGGAGGAGAAGAAAGATCGCAAGGAGGAGGGGGAGGATGACGGTGGATTTTTGGGTAAGGTGAAGGATTTCATTCATGACATTGGGGAGAAGATTGAGGGAGCAATTGGGTTCGGGAAGCCAACTGCTGATGTTACTGCCATTCACATCCCTAGCATCAACCTTGAAAAGGCGGAGATAGTGGTGGATGTGCTCATCAAGAACCCAAATCCGGTGCCCATCCCTCTCATCGACATCAACTACTTGATCGAAAGTGATGGAAGGAAACTGGTTTCTGGCTTGATCCCCGATGCTGGAACAATCCATGCCCATGGAGAGGAGACTGTCAAAATTCCAGTCCACTTGGTATATGATGACATCAAGAGTACATACAATGACATTGAGCCTGGAAGCATCATTCCTTACAGGTTCAAGGTTGATTTCATTATCGATGTCCCCGTTATCGGCAGAATCACTCTCCCCCTCGAAAAAACTGGAGAAATCCCCATCCCTTATAAGCCTGATGTGGATGTTGAGAAGATCAAGTTTCAAACCTTCTCCTTAGAAGAAACCGTAGCAATCCTCCATGTGAAGCTGGAGAACATGAATGACTTCGACTTAGGCCTCAATGCGCTAGACTACGAGATTTGGCTCTCTGATGTCAGCATTGGATGTGCAGAGCTCTCCAAATCTGCCAACCTTAAAAAAAAAGGTATTACTTACATTGACGTGCCTATCACCTTCAGGCCTAAGGATTTTGGGTCTGCTGTCTGGGATATGATTCGAGGAAAGGGTACTGGCTACACCATCAAGGGAAATATCAATGTGGACACACCCTTTGGAGCCATGAAGTTGCCCATTGTGAAGGAGGGTGGCACTACACGCCTCAAGAAGAGCAAGGAAGATGGCGGTGATGACGATGACGATGATGAGGTAATCTAGATCTGTAGTTATGTATGCTCTAATCTGTACGATTGTTATGATTCTCTTAGGTGAGATAATCTATAATTCATTAATTAAGCCAAAATCCTGAAAGAAGGGGATTATTAGACTGTATACTAAATATTGATATATGTCACCACTATGGCCCATGTGGAATAAGCAACTATTTACTGTAAGATGGAACAAACTGGAGAAGGGGCCATGAATGATCCCAGAGAACTGATGTGGGTGCAATGCACTTGCCTGACATAGATTATAGAGGCACAAGACAGAATTAAAATTGTGATGTATAGATACTGCTCTCAAGTTGCCTAAGCCAAACTGATATATCTATCAGGATTCATTTATTTAAGTAGGGATTTGGATTTAATAACAAGGCTAAATTTGCCACAACACGAAAAACCACTAGATTGAATGCATTTGAAATAACTAGATGTGGTGCTATTGAAAGAGATTTGAGATTACTATATCAACAAAATCATTTCAATTCTATTTGCTTTCTTCATTATTCCTTTCTCAAATCCTAGCATACATGCATTGTAATGGTCCAAACAACAAATTTAGTCTTGTTAGCAAATCTGAATCTAAATCCCTATCTAAACAAGCGGAGCCTTAGAGTATTTCTCAGAGGATCAGATAATGGTGCAACTATTTGCATGTTGACGTGGTTGTATATAAACTATTAATGATAATGTACTCCTCTTCTGACTTAGCCCTGGAACAGTTTGCTGCAACCTTCATTTTGAGAAAGCATCATAATCTGGCATACTGATAATTATAGTTGACCTTGCACATGTTTGCCCACATATGTCTGCAGTTGCAAATGAAAGCCATGTACATACATGCGAAATAAGCACTCTAAATTGAAGAACACAAGGATCGTGACTTTTTTTTCCAGATGAACCGTATCAGAATGTTTTACCTTGATGCATTTGCATTGTCTTCTTGTTCTTTTATTTAATTTCATAATTTTTGGTTTGCAGGACTAGAGAGGGCTGGCTTTGGCTTGAACAGTTAAACTAGTTGCTGGTGTCTGCTTGTCTGTACTGGTATTCTAGTATAATAAATAGATAAATAGGCACTGGAACTCGAGGAATCGATTTATAATATAGCTTCTGGTGGTAGAGTATGAAGGTGTTTGGGGGAGAAACTGATATATAATTATTTATGTTTTGCTTGGATGGTAATACTGAGTGTGGTACTGGTGGTACACACTACACATGGCATCTCATGGAAGAGGGAATTAGGGGAATTGGGAGTGAGGTGCTGTGTTATAAAAATAGTATAGATGTTGCAGTTGGTGCTTTCTGGGCAAGTGATTGAAGAGTTTACTATCTATCCTATATTTATATGTTTCTATAATTAATGTTAAAGAGATTATGATGATGACTTATTGAGTTATGTATGTTTAAAATATCTGTTTCTAATGATCATATATTATCGTGTTTTGCATGCTTGTTTGGATGTATGGTTGATTTTTGGGGGCTGCTTTCCTCGGTGACTTGATTCGTTACTCGTTAGAAGAACAGCAGCACATGGCTTGAGGTATTTTCAACCACATCAAAGTTTCAATCCAAAAACTTGCCTTCATTTTTTTGTTAAAATCTGGATGGATTCATCACGTATTGAACGCCCGAACATAAGAAGGAAAGGAGCGGTGTCCATTTCGTTTGAAATTAAAATACAAAGTAAATAATGCTTAGGCAAGATCACAAAGAGTGTAGACTGTAGAGGCCTAAATTTGTATTTTGATTCTTCAAACCTTCACAGCTTTGTGGACCATAAACACTATAGGCTTATTACTTCCAATCAGTGTTGAAAATGTCGCCGATTCAAAATGTTGCCGGAATCGGCGATATATCGTCCGATATATTGCTTTTTCTGGCCACCGGCACGTAAACAAGGGGGAAGGAAAATCTTCCACGAAAATTGAAGATTTCGGCCAATATCGGTGGATATCGGCGATAATCGCCGATATTGGCCGAAATCTCCGATTTTGAGCCAAATCCCCAACCCACCGAACATTTGATGGAAGTTCGGAACCCATTGAAAAAAACAAAAACCATTCACGGATTGAACAAAAACCATTCAACATTCAAACAATTAATGATTTTAACATCAATCATACACACACACGAACAGACATTGAGAAGGAAACAAAACTCATCACTGTCAATTTTCAAACAATCACTCACATCTATCACGGACGAACAGAAATTGGGCTAGGAAAAGTATAAATACAAGGCAAACCACAAACCTCCAAGGAAGAAAACCTAAGGACGATCGACGACCGAAGCACAACACCACTAGAAGGCGGCCCCCGATTTCTCCGCTTGTCTCAGCCAACTCAGCTACTGCCTACTCCTCGACTGACGACTCTACCCTCGACCAGAATGAAACACACCGTTTCATTTCAAGAATTTTTTTTTAAATTTTTTTTACTTTTTTTAACCCATTTTTTAAGTCTTAAATGTTAAATAGTTTTTACTATTTATGCTTAAACATATATTAGTAAATTTTAAAGAATGTTTATGTTTACTTAATAGTTAATCCTTAACCTTTTTTTTACTATATATTACCAAATGTAAAAAAAAAAAAAAAAAATCAAACATATATTAGTTGGTAAAATATGTTTTAGTATTTGGTAAATATCAAACATATAATATATTACCAATTTACTATATATTACCAAATATCAAAAAAAGGCTAAGCCTTAAATATTTCTTTGTTTTAAAATTCAAAATTTATTATTTGGTAAAATATATTTTTAGTAATATATTTGTACTCATATATTTAGTAATATATGTTTTATTTTAGAATATCTGTTTTATTTTAAAACACATATTTTAATTTAGAATACATGTTTAAGTTTAATGTAAAAAATGGCTTCACTCGCATATTTGGTAATATATGCTTTAATCTATAATCACCAACTAAAAAGAGAAAAAAAGAAAGATTACAATTCATCTCACAATTATTTTATCAACTAAACAATCATTCGGGATTAAAAGGTAAAGATCCGAAGCCAGTATATCTAATTCTAAATTATCAACCCAATTAATCTGTTAAAATTCAGAATATTTAGGGTAAAATATGAAAATTGTTGATTAAGCTGATGTAGAATAAAGTGAGTTGCAAGAAATTCGAATTTCAATGACATAATACATGATAAAAATAATATATATAGAAATAATTAATTTTCTCTCCTCTATAAATATCTTTCAAGTTATCTGAAAAGAAAATTAATGCAGACAATTATTAGATAACATTCAATTGTGTGTATCATAGCCTCATAAGTCTTTATTTTTCACAGTATCTAGTCACATGCATGAACAATGAATATGTAACATATATGCAGAATAACAGAGGCGTATGCATATGTCTCTCGTAAGGAATAAGTTTTCTAAATGCTGTTTTATTTTCCAATTACTTTTTGTTTTGGTGCCTTGTGGTTTATTTACCTTGTTTTACACGTGTATTTGAAATTTCAATTGCACTAGTATAGTATTGTTTTATTAAGCTCAAATGTTATATTCAAAATAATTTACCATCTAAATTATCGCTGAATATGGCTTTTATAAAAATTATAAAATTAGAAATTATTGACTTTTACATATATATTACTTTTATACAAATCAACAATATTGGTACATAATAATAATTAAGATCCTTATAATGACATTAATACATAAGAATAATGAAATAATAAATAATCTTAAATAATTTAGAAGTTGAATAATACTAATTTTAACATGAGATAATGTGCTAAATTAAAATAATGGAACATAAAATTTCATTTTTTATACAATAATATTAAAGTAGAAAAATTACAATATATAATATTGTATATAAACGCTATTTATCTGAATCCAACGTAAAACCTTTTAAATAGTGTGTCAAAATATCGGTTAAATGATGACGAGGCCAAGGGAAAGAGGAAGAAAAAAAAAGTACGACGATGGAAAACAGACACCGAACCCCAACAGACGTAATAAAGAGTTGAGACATAAATGGAATGATTTAATGCTTGAATAGATATGCATATGGACCCCATACATATAATATAATACATTATGTGAAATTACAAATATCTCTATCGAGTGGGTGATAAAACAATGTAGCGAATTTTGGCATTTTAAGAATTACTTGTTGTATTTTGTTTTTTTATGATCTAAAACTGGAATCTATTAATCTAAGGTAGCATTCTTGAATTTATCAGTAGTTACCAAAGAACCTATCTGTTTTTATGATCGCTTGGGTCTTCTCCTCCTTTATAATTCCATCAAGTCTACAAAGGAGAGACATAGAGACCACAAGAACAATGAAGAGAAAGCTCGTGGAGAATCCTTTGAGGAGCATTGCGTGAAGAAATAGGCATTAGAAATTCGTAGAAAATTATAGAATATGGCTGAATTTTCAAATCAATGATGGTTAATATTATTAAATTATTGCAGATTTTTAAATTTTTACAAAATAAAAATAAATGAAGAGATAAAGGGTTTTTTTGAAATTTTGATTCATACAATTATAAGAAAATAAAAATATAAAATACAATAGGTAATTTATTGAATACTAAAATTAACTTCCTAAAAAAATAGCAGTGGGTTCACGTACTAGTTCTCGTATTTTTATTTTTAAAAAAGATTAAAAATTAATATTATTTGTTTCAATTTCATTCTTTCTAACAAATATAAAATAAAAAAATTAACGAGGGCTGAAGATTCTAGAATAAAAAGATAGAAAGGAGGAAGAGACCTCCCCTGTCCTGTGAGAGTATGGGCAGGGGTGAAGAACCTTGGGGGACACAACCCTGATTTTCCAAAACCAGCAACTTGGATGTCAGCCAGCCCCACTTGTCGTACGTCGGTACGTGGTATTCACTGAACCAAACCATTTTTTCACTTTCCTCTTTCTCTGTATCTCTCTCTTTCTCTCTCTACATAATATAAACATAACAATAATAATAATTTCTCCAAAGCGAAAACTGAAAACTTGAAAAGCCTTGAAGGAAAGGAAAGGAAAGGATGACAGTAACAACGTTACAATAATAATAATAATACAAATACAGTGCAACAACTCAAAATCCATCAAGTATTGATCCCATTTCCATTCCTCATCTCTATCAAGGTCCTTTGCATCGAATCCAACCCAGCTTTTTCTTCTCCTTGTCGATCGAAATTTTCCTGCGAGGAGACCAGTAAATAGCCAAGCGGCTTTTCAAAGTGGAAGGAAGAACCAGAAACTGAGATGCAAAAAAGACACAAGGGGGGCTCTCTTTCTTGCTGTACCTGCCTCATTCCAAATTTTCTATACCAACATCACCAGAATCAAGCACTAAACAATCATCACAGGTGACGTTCCTTAATTATTTCGTTCATTATTTTTTTTTGGTTGCGTTTGTTCATCTCATCAAAAGAAACGAACATGATTAAAAATTTCATTTCTGGGTTGGACTTAAAGGCAAGAGGCCCAAGCTTTCTCAAGGAATAATAGTATGCTTGTTTTCAATGTTTTTCGGCGGTTTATTTTGAATTTCTTGTTGTGAATTGGTAGTTGAGTAATAGAATGAATTTCAGTATTTGATTTAGAGGTGGTTCATTTTTCTTTATTTTATTTTTTTCAGTTTTCGATTTTGATTGAAATTCTGTATTCAGTTGGATTATTGGGGACGACATCTCATGGTTTGTGCATTGAGGACTGGAAGAAACTAATCCAAGTTTTATTGCGATTTTTAGTATATAAATCAAGCCGTCGGACCGCCGTTGTGCAAGTTGAGATCTCGGAAGTTAAATAGAAAAAAGAAGAATTTGGGAATCACATTACCGATTGATTTGCAGGTTTGGAAGATGCAGTGAGTTGTGGGCAGGCTGCATTGGCGTTCGGCTAAAATAAACGTAGATTGGGAATTTTGAGGTTTAGGGAGAATTTGGATCTTTAATTAAGATAGAGAATAATCTTGAGTGATAATTTGGTCAGGTACTCATTTGATTTGAGGAGTCATTAGTAAATGAATTTTGATCTTCTTGAAGCAGATAAAGCAAGACTAGTGTCGTCAAAACGTTTCATTGATTTTGAAGATCGTGGTTCAAATTGCAACATGGAGGTGAAAGCAAGAAAATTTTGTGGTGCGCCAGTAAAACCCCCATCGCCGTCCCCATCGGATCAAGGGCAGAAAGTGGAGTATCATCAGTTTCATCATCAGAGACAACGAAAGACTACAGAATACCGTCGAACCCTGTCACATGGTAGGGGGAGCGGCAAAAGACTGCTGCCGGCGAGCTACTTTAGCCCGGAGTCATTACTTTTGCTTGTATGCCTGACGGCAACTTTGTTGATCCTTCCATTGATACTTCCTCCATTACCTCCCCCGCCCCTCATGCTGTTGTTGCTTCCCATTGGCATTCTGGCAGTGCTTATGATCTTGGCATTCATGCATTCTAATGTCAGGGATTTGACTTATACATACGTCTAGGGATTTTGAATTGTGTTTATCTGTTTGTTTGTTGTTTACCATATACAATTTTTGTACTTCATCGCTAAATGAAATGTTCAATACAAGGAAAAAAAAAAACTTGGTTTTGTTATTATTTTCTCTTGCTACTAATTGCTAATGTGTTTTCTTCGCTCCATGCTTGAATGCTTAATTGGAGGTGGAGATGGAGATTTCATTCTGATAAATTCGATTGACGAATTCCTGCAAACCAACCACTTCAATTTCCAAAACAGAGGACTAGGCTTCGCCTTATTATGTAGAATCATGTAGATGACGAAGGGAAGAGCTATTCCTTGCTACTAATCATAGTGTCTATCTGTTTGTTTGTTAGCTTACGACATACAATTTTTATACTTCCATTATTAAGAGGCGTTTTGATGAAGGAAAATAATAAGATATTTGATAAAAAAATATTATAATTTTAAAATTTTTACGTACCAATTCCTTTATTTTTATAATAAAAATTGGAATTTACAAATTTCCACAAAAAAAAACAGAGGAATTTGAATGCTCCAAATCTTCACTTTAAATTCCATATAAAAAAATTGTCATTTTTAAAATTTCATCTTTATAACTGCTATTTATATATGAACATTAAAGATTTTAAAGACATTTTAAGGATCTTATATATTGGTATGGATATTTGAGTATTATCCAAATATGTTTTACAAATTTATCCTGAACTTTCTGTTTATTTGAACGAGGACATATTTTGGTAGACAATGTAATTTCTCCATTTTATTTTTTCTTCCAAATTCAATAGACCAAGTCCACAAACCGACCACTTCAATTTTCAAAACAGAGGACTATGCTTCGCCTTAATATGTAGAATCATGTAGATGACGTAGGGAAGAGCTATTCCTTGCTACTATTCATCCTAAATTAATTTTTACTTTTACTACTAGGCGGTCAAATGTCGTCGCGGTCAAATGTCGTCCCCTTGGAGTTTTGACTACCTTCAATGTTTTTGGTCTATGGTTCTCATCCTGGAGTTGGGGTTGGTCTACGCACGAAATGGCAAATGCAAAGCAACCCGAAGAAACGGCTGCTAAACGCAGGCTATTTGAAATTTCCTTTGACACATTAGTGTTCAACATCCACGACTAATAAGGCAATTGGAAAAACAATAACGGAGGGCAGCTCACCAGACCATACCAGCCCAGACCAGAGAAGAGACACAGACACGACACGAGGAGGAAAAATGAATTAAACAGGGAGTGAGTGAGGAAATGAATGTACAGGATGATAACTAAATGCTAGTCAATGACAAACATTATTCCAACTCTTCTCACAATATATCTGCTTCCATTACGCTGTGTCGTCTTAAACAATAGAACAACATGCAGCATGCACATTCACAATATTGATTTTCAATGTGTCATACGTAGATGAAAAACTAAATTACAACGCAACTACATACGATGGCAAGAAAATCGATAAACCTTGGCTTTGTCGTATGTCTCACCTGACCCCATCTAAAATGTTCTTATTATCCATTACATAAAGATTAATTGTGAGGAAGAAAAAGGGAAGCAACCATGACACAACAATAAGTAACATCTTGCTACCCAGTGCTGGGCGTACCAAGTAAAAATGGAGGAAGATGATGCTCCAGAACAGCCAAGAGCTCTCTGCACTGGCCCACCCGTTCTACGACCCCACCACCAAGCCTACTTACTGCTTCAATAAGCTGTCCTCTCAGCCTTTGAGACAACAAACAGCCACCTGCCTTGACACACTCCCTATACAGTGGCAGGTAAGCAATAGTTACCCTCAGAGGGGGTGGAATATCCCTTAAGCAGACAGGGGATCCACCCCATTTTAAAATTCTCATGAGGTTCATGTAAAGTTCTTGTCCTTGTCTTCTTCCATCCAAGAAAGCGTCCACCGACCAGTGATCCAGAAGAAAAGCCTTTAACTCAGGAGCTACACCCTCATCATCAGACCGAGCAATATTGTCCGCAACAGCATAAGTAGCTGCAGGATCACCTAAAAAATCGGAATTCAGAAGAAATGCAACACCGTCAAGAGAACCACCACTTCGTTCACCAGCAGCCTTCAAAATTTCAATGCTTAGTGCAGCGAGGATATGACGAGGTACATGAGGAAGGAGATAGGCAGCAACATCAACTTGGCTGCTAGAAGTTGCAGCTGTGAGAGCAAGGCAGAGCTCCATGTCTCGGCAACCCCTTTTCACAAACCACTCAACGACCTGCATACAGCCCCTCTCAGCAGCTCTCATCAAAGGTCCCATGAAAATTATGGCATTACCCTCTTCCACGAGACATTCCATAGTACCAATCTTGCAGTAGTGAGAAGCAAAACCCAAAGCCAGTTCAACATCAACATCCAAACTGTTCCTTTGAGCAATCTACCAACACGAAACCCAAATGCAAAAAAAAAAAAAAAATTGAGGGGAAAAAAGGTTACACAAACCATATATCATATAAGCAAACCTAGAGTTGATACATAAGCAAATCATATAATCAAGTATGCCTAATGGAAGCAACAATGAAAAATGCCAATGTCAGAAAAAATATTGACTTTCCAGATTTACAGAAACAATGGTAGGAAAAAGAAAATTATGGAAACTTAATCTAGAAATAAATATGTACAAATCAAACAATCAAAAAAGCATACAAGTGCCAAAAAAAAAAAGGCACACCACTAACACATGAACTTGAAACTTGAATATCATCAGTGTTCAAAAACATTTGTAGTGATACAACTATGCTGGTTATCATGCACCCTGCTTTTGTTCAGTTTGGTGCAGGGTAAAGAAAAAGATTCCACAATGGATTATCACTCACCTAACATTCATAGGGTGCTTTACTTCCACTTCTAGCTTTTTAGAATGGCAGGACCATGGGTACTGACTTAAAATTTGGTAGACCTTCACATTGGATGGGTTATACTATTGTGGCTTACTGGACCACTTGGACATATTAACAATTTAGTTTAACAGGTTATAGCAAATTTCGCCTTATATGCATTTCCAAATGGCCTCCCCTCTGGCAGCGATGAATGAATGAATGAAGTAGGTTTCCTTTGTTTTCCAATAATTTCTTTTAGCAGTTCCGAGTGTCCCATTGGTATATTCAGAAAGTACTTTCACAAAAATTGCTCATTCCCTCACGTTATTTTGTATGGTATAGAAATATAATTTACAGATTTCTAGTTTCACTAAATGAACTTGACTAACTTTCCACATAAACAAACAGCAGAGAAGTACTCGGGTAAATAATATCCAAAACCTAGGAAGGCAACTAAAATTAACATGATGCGTAGACATAATATCGAAGTCACCTGCAATAGGATGCGAACAAGCTCTGTACTCCCAAAACGAGAGGCTTCAAGGAAACACTGATTTACATTGTCGGCACCCCCTTCCACCAGCAAACCTAGAAATCCTTGAATTGCAGCTGCAGAGATCCCAGATGACCAGCCAGAATTGAATGAACTAGAGAAGAGAGTTAGAGGAAAGCAAGCAGCATCAAAGGCCTCTGTGAAGTCCTTGCCAGAAAGCTGATTACCAGCAAGATCTATGAACGTCTTAAAAGCTGATAACTGGAGTTGGATCTCAAACAAGGAGCTGTTGTTAACTCTATCGTTATTACGCTGACAACGAGAATGGAAGCCTATACATTTCAGAGCCCAATCAGTAAACTTTTGAACCTTAGCACTAGCTTCTGCCTTTAAGACCTCATCTCCATTGCATTCCTGCAGGCGCTCATGCAACCTATTCAAAAATAAGAGGATAACAATGAAGGAAATCGCACATCAAATAGATAAATCAAAAGAAGGGGGAAATCAAGGAAGAAATTTGATACATCTTTAAGCTTTTCATAACATAACAACCATATTAAAAACCATAAGGAGGGAAAAGGCCAAGGATTTAAAGGAACAGAATATATGTTGCATGTCCATAAACCCATAATTGCGAACCATAAGATACGCATTTATGAACAACTAGAAAACAATGTATTCCACTAGAAAGAAATGGCTATGCACTTAAATGATTATAGATTCTATAAGGTAAACCATGCAACAACAAATCATCCTTCCACGATAGTTGAGGCACTGTAACACGCTACATGCCTCTAGATGATGCACACTAGGAAATCAAAAACCAAACCAAATAAGATTGATTAAAAGTAATCAGATTCTACCGCTCAGGTGTTTGGTTACTGAAGCCCGAAAATAGTAACTAAAATATTAATAATAAGACAGGGTTTCAACTCTTGATAGATGATTACTCTTGAACTATGGAAAATATAACAGAACCATATATGTGTTGAAACGAATTTATTCTTATGTAAACAAAATACATATTCCCCATAAATGACTGCACACAGTAAGCTTTACCTTTGGGCCATTACTGTGACTGTATCTGCAAGACTCATGGTTCGGCTCTGACAAGCAGAAACACACGAAGAAAGAAATGAAGTCCTCAAGGCAGCTCTTGTGAAGTCATATGCACCATTGACAATTATCTTTTCAATCAATCCTGTTATCCCATAAAGCTCTTGTTGTGTGCTCAAAAACCATATTGAATCCAGGGTGATGCACAAAGCATCATTCAAGGTTTGTGGATCAGCTAAGGAAATCAAACTCTCCGCAAGTTCCCAATCACGAGAACTCACGGCAACCTGAATCAGGCCACCCAACTCAGCCCTATCTTGTCTACTGAGTTTCTTCTCCTGGCCAATTTTCTCCTCCTTTTCCAGGTTGGGATTCACAACAGCCACCCGAGATTTGAGTTTCTTGGCAGTACAACTGCAACTAGTGGACATCCGCGACTCCTTCCTCACAAGGTGCCCTTCTCTAGAAAAGACCACATTACTTCCCTCCCCTTTCTCTGATACAAAACCTTGCTGATAGCCATTCTTTGGACTATCGACTCCAATGTCTTCAGCTTCCATTTCAACATATATGGGGTCTTCAGAACTAATGTCGCTCTCGCTCACCATAATCCAACCACCATTATCCTCGACGGCCGCCATCTTCCTATCCATCCTCACTCACTAGGGACTAGAGAAGAGTATAGACTATGGCACTTGTTATTCCGTAATTTACATAAAATAAACGGAAGAAGAAAACCCCCTGTCCGCTCTCCTAAATTTCCAACCAGGCAGGCTATAGCACAAATTTCTTTCTCGAACAGCACCATAAATCGAACTGCCTGATTCGTAAAGACATAACTAACTATAAATAAGGGAAGAAAAGAAACCCACCCACTGCCGACGGCTCCTGTTCCAACTTCCAGCAGACACAATGAATAATAATTCACCAGCCGGTTTACAAAAGGGTTTATCCTCTTTGTTTACTTTCTCCTCCTTCGATCACTGCTCCACTGCGAGTTAGATGTTAGAACAAGCCCCAAAATCTGGAATTCCTATACATGATGTTAACAGACAATCCAAAACAAACAAACCAGAGGCAGAGATATAAGTTCAAATCTACCCGCTAGACCCGAAGGTAGTCAAATGTCAGTCGCAATGAAACTGGAAAACCCTAGAATCCCTCCTTCCACCAAATACAAAGGAATTCCAGCAATAAATCAAGGATCGGGCACCAACCCTACAATATCAGGGACCTATTTCATCAACAAGTTCGCTCTCATACCTACCTATAATAAAGTTTAAAAAAAAAAAAAAACAAGAATATCTAAAAGTGAAACAAACTAACAAAGCCTGTTGGGGTAGTGAAAAAATAAAGGAAAGGAAAGGAGAGGAGAGGAAAGAGTGAGAGAACGGATACGAGTGCATAAATAGTAACAACTTAAATAAAGAGTAAAAAGCAAAACGAGAAAGACATTAAATGAATAGATACTTAAATAAAAATAGCAAACCTCTGATTAATTGTGGTGGAGAAGAGAAAAAGGCTCATCTCATCACTCATCAGGGACCAAAACCCTGTGATGTCGTCTATTCGTTCATTCTCTCTACTTATTTTTCTGTCTGTAAAACCATTATTGGTGTTTTCTTTTTATATTTACAATGTGTTTTCGATGGGGTAGGTTTTGGTTGAAAAAGAAATTTCGGAAAGGAAGAAGCGGACAAAGGATTAGCCGAGAATGATTCATTTTGGTCTGAAAATCATGAAATAAAAGTGTCTAGGACCATACCTTACCCCTTTAATATTCAACGCACAAACATGTGTTTCGGGTTGGTTCGGTCCATTAAGGCCTCACATCAAAACTAGATCAAAACAAATCGATATAATTTTGCTATTTTAATTTAGATTTTTGTTTTCAGTTCTGGATGTTATCGAAATATTTTTGATAGTTCGACTGGTAATTAGGTTTTGCAATTGGTATTTCCTATTCAGCAAATACACCCTTTAACGTATCATCACATTTAACTTATTCATATAAAGTAAAATCTCGAAAAGGCTATTATAACAACACTTTGATATAGCTTCGCAACTAATTTTGGTTTGAACCTACTAATTAATTCATATTTGTGATAATGATAATTACTCTTATGAGTTCTATTTTCATAGATGTTGGTACATTACTTAATAGTGAGAGAGAGAAATAAAAATAAGGAATGAACAATGGAAATAAGTTGGATCTCATGAATAATACTACTCGCTCTTGTAACTTTGTAAGCACAATATTACAGGAATTTTGATATAATTTTATGGGGAATTGCTTAAGAATAATAATATACGAATTAAACTTAAATAACATAACTCTTATTATTGTGAAAGACCTTAAATGTTGTGTACTTTCTGCTCCTGGCTGTAATTAATGGATATTTTTAATTACAACATATATTGATGTTGCATGAAACATTCGTAGAGCAAAATATGAAATTAAGATAAGATAAAATGTAATAACTTACAATAAATATGGATAAATACTTTTAATAATCAGACTCGATATATGTTGGAACGATTTTAAGTGAATAACGCACCAAATAATATAATTTAAATTCTCTAAGCATCATCAAGACAATTACTGTCTAAACAGCTAATTTTTGCAATCTCACAAAAGGGAAATCCCAAGACAGCCAACTCGAAATCACAGCTGCTGAACTTATTTGCACAAACCAAAATAAAAAAGAAAAAGCACAAATAACCTAACAAAAGGTATGAATGGGTCACTTTCACTATTGTCGTTGCCTATCACTTTCGCTATTGCCGCCTCAGCAAAATTCCGAAGACGACAAGTATATCATCCATCACCATATGATGGATGTGTCAATCATCTGTGATTAATACTACGACCATCAATGAAGTACCGCGATCACTTGATCAAAATTGACTAAACTGTATCATGAGTTAAAACCCTATGAAGATAGATTAGGTTTCTTAATACAAGAGTTTTCACCAACACCTGACCCTTTGGGAAGCCAAAACCTGTGACCATTTGATTACCTACAAAGTGGGTAGTTCAACATTAATTTTCCTTTAAATATGTATTGATCCATTAAAGTTATCACCAACACTCAAATTTAGTGATATTTTGTTCACATATCTTACATAACTATCAAATAAAAAAGACAATATGAATTCTTTTGAATTTTCTTTTTATTTATTTCACTTTCAGCGAATATCAACAAAAGAATGTGACTTTCTGTCAAGACCCGACCCTCCTCGGTCGGAACTCAACTCATCTAGCACGATATTGTCCACTTTGGGCCTCATTGCCCTTGCCCTCACGGTTTTGTTTTCAGGAGCTCACGGTGCAACCCTTGAAAGGTTTTTTTATGGTTCATGACGATTTATGGGGACCGGCATGAACTCTTGAAAGATTTTTTATGGTTCATGACAGTTTATGGGGACCGGCATGAACCCTCGAAAGGTTTTGAGAATGTTTTCAAATAGTTTTATGAACGTTTTGATAAATGGTTTTTGAATGCATGCATATGCTTTTAGTGAAGGGCATAAATGTCTTTTTGTGAAACGTTTTATTAAAATATTATTTTTGTCCACTCACGACTTTTAATATTTTGAATGCCCTTCAAGTTGATCGCGGATGCGGGCTGTAGCAGAGATCGAGACATCACATTCCTCCTCCTACGATCCTGGCGTACTCTGGAAGCCCCTGTGAGGGCTAGAGACGAAATTATCTCTGGTCTGACATTTCGTGTCAGGCGGGATCAGACGCGTCCCACGTTAATCCCGGAGGATTTAGGACAGGTCCTGACACTTTCTTCCAACCTTCATATAAGATCCACCACTGAATCCCCGACCATATTTATGAACAGTATTAATATCGAAGAGGAAGCCTAAGTAACTGAAATCTTGCTAAGGAGAGGAGAATAAGCAGCCCTATCCGGCCATCACTCTATTTTATTATATAGGCTTAGCAAAAAATTGTTTATTTTATCCTTGATTAATGATAGTAGGCGCAATTCAAATAATGGATGCAACTTTAGAAAATGTACGGTATAAGAGTGTGGAATCTAAATTCACTCAAAATTTGTGGAGTTGTCATGTGTCCCATAATTTTAGTAACGTCTATATTGTCCATGATAATGATATTAATGGCTCACAAACACCTACACATTTTATAATATATTTATTAACTAAATGTATTATTTAACCGGGTTAAAATCTCAATAATAATAAATATTTTTCTTAAGACTTAAATATTATTATTAAATAATATCTTTTATAAAAAATATATTTATTAATTGCAAATTAAACCAATCAATCAGAACGCTCAATGACTTCGAAGGTTTCCCTATAAATAATGGAGTTCATTCCACTTTCTAGATAATTCGATATTTGCTTCTAAATATCTTTTTGAATTCTCACTCTCGACGCTAACTTAAACATCAAAGTGTTCTTAGTTGAATAACCCCTGAGGCTTCAATCTTTAACCTTTCAACTTTTTATTTGCTGTTTGTAGGGATCAAGAAATTTTTTTCAAGGACGAACAATTTATACTTCAACAAAGAGAAACTAAAATACATAGGTCTAATTACTTATTTATTCCAGATCAACAAAAAAAATATATAAAAATGACCCATTTCCCAAACCTTACCCTAGTTACCAAATAATAATGAGAATAATTTTTCCCTTATAGGAAAGATTCACTTTTCTTTCTTTCTTTTTTGGGTAAATAGCCTCGTATGTTTGAATTGCGGCCACGATTTATATATACATGGTATTGATGTACAAAATGTGCCAAGTTAGGGAGCTGCTGCTCGGCTTCGTGTCCTCGTACAGACTTGCAAAAGAGGGAAACTGGTTCGACAATCCGAGATAAGCACCGGTGTGGTACCAACCCAAAGGTACTTTAACGCCCAAGTCAGTGGTGGGTCTGGTGTATAAAAGGTGTGGTGAATAGTAAAATTGTAGAGTAATAGTAAATAGTCAAAGTTGCATTACCTTTACATAAAAAAAGTGAACCCCTTTTGTATGGGTGTGTGGTGTGTAATAAATTTGCCCATCCAATGCGAGACAAATGTCATTCATTACACATGGAAAGTGTTGGTCAGACCTTACTAGAGTTTTCTTGTCTAAGTGGGCCTGGGCCCTTGGGCTTGTGGAGGTGCGTTGGTGTAGAGATGTTAGGCCTCCTGGTCGGTATGGGCCTCCCAGTCGGTTTGGACCGACGAGGTATTAACAGAGGGGATGGGCCTCCTAGTCAGACGAGGCCGGTTTGATATTGGCAGAAGGGCTGAGCCTTCCTTTAAAACCCGTGTCCTAGAAGGAACGGTGAACGATCTCACATTTCTACGAGGGGAATGATGATGTGCCTTATATGTGTAGGCACACACCTATCTAGCACTAGACCTTTTGGGAGCTCATTGGCTTTGAGTTTGGCTTTGAGTTCGGTTGGAACTCTAAAGTTAAGCGAGTTGAGGCTGGTGCAATCACATGATGGGTGACCCACTGAGAAGTTGCATGTGAGCTCCTGAGAACAAAATCATGAGGGCGAGGCCCAAAGCGGACAATATAGTGCTAGATAGGATAGGTTCTGACAAAATGGTATCAAAGCCAGACTCCGACCGGGAAGTGTGCTAGTAAGGACACTGAACCCTAAGAGGGGTGGATTGTAAGACCAGTCTTTTACAGGGGACGGTGAACGATCCCACATTCTTGCGAGGGGAATGGTGATGTGCCTTATATGTGTAAGCACACACCTATATAACATTAGGCCTTTTGGGAGCTCACTGGCTTTGAGTTCGGTTGGAACTCCAAAGTTAAGCGAGTTGAGACTGGTACAATCTCATTATGGGTGACCCATTGAGAAATTGCATATGAGCTCCCGATAATAAAACTGTGAGGGCGAGGTCCAAAACGGACAATATAGTGCTAGATGGGATAGATCCTGATACTTCGGGTCGGTCTGGGCCGATTTGATATCAACACATGGTGAGTTTGATATCTAGTTGTAGACTACAAAAAATATATCTAGTTGTAGTTAGCTCATTATATAATTTAACACAAATGACTTATTTCAAAGTTAGATATTAATTGTTATACAAATCATAGGATTTTCTCTTTGAACAAATGTCACTATATATACCTTGTGAACAATGTGGCTGGAGGAGTTATACTACATAGACTCTTTTAATATACAAAAAATTGTTGTAGCCCTGATTCGAGGTTATATTTTTGTTTTATATAAACCCTTGAGCCCCTCCTTGTAGTTCTTTTGGGTCCTTTAATCCCAATTTACAAAAAAAAAAAAAAAAGTTCTTTCTATATATATGGTTTTCTTTTTATTATTATTTTTTTTTATGTATAGTCTTTTTAAGTTTATTATTTTTGTAAGTGTTTTATATCTTTATATAAATATGTAAGGTATAATTCAAATTTGACTCAATGTACAATTAATTTGATATAAATTTAATTATGGAAATCTTTGTAAATTATCAATATGAAAAGAATAATATTTTTCATTTTATATTAAGTAATTTATATATTAATTGAACTTACTAACTATGGTTAGCTTGTATAACACATGAGAAACAATGAAAATAGTGGTAAGCATCACCACCAGTCCTTTATATGGTGAACAATTTACTCAAGAACACATGCAATGCAACCATTTCTCAAATACAATAAAAGAACATATTATTTTATCATATAGATACAGTCGTTGATCATAATATATATATCTTATAAGAACAAAATTAATTGCTTCAATATGAGTATATGTTGCAGTTGTTCTTTGACAGGACCCGTCCCAACTGGACGTCAAAAACCGTACCCGGTCCTGCTCCCGTCTGACAAGTCAACTGAAAGTCCGAAACTACCCTTCAGTACCTGCCAGACAAGGGAATTTTTGCGCCTGTGCCCGCACATACCTCCACCTCTGGAATAGCCTCGATCAACGCGCCACGACCTGAAGGGTTAACAAAACAGAAAAGGTGTGAGTGGACAAAATAAAGTTTGATAAATACATCTACCAAAACACATTTTTACCCTCCAGTTTTCACAAACTTGCATGCATATCGTAAAACATGAGTAATAGTATGAAATCATTCAAGTATGAACAGTGGACCGATAAAATCAAAACATATTTTCCCATGGTCCACAAAAACTCATGTTCACCAAATCAGTTTAACATCTCAAAAAGTTCACAATTTCTTTAAATCATTTTAACCGCTAAACCACGGTTTCCTCAAAATCATTTTCCATAAACCACGGGACTTATTTCCATATCCTGTTGCTTAGAGTCACGTTTATCCCTGCAACGCGTGCATATCAATAGGCTCAAGGACCGCTCAAAATCCGAGCATCCGCTGCTGTGAACACATCATCAGTCAGCAATCCGTCGCTGGGAAAAACCTCACCAGCCGACGATCCGGATCTCGTGAACACATCACTTACCGATCCATGTAATCCAGCACATCTGATCTGAGTCAAGCCTCCCCTGGGCTGCAAGACAAAGATCGTGCTACGTGACCTCTTCGGGGTAAACACTTCCATCCCGAAGGCGAGCGTTATCTCCAGGGTGCACTCCGGGGAAAAACATATTTTCTCCCGAAAGCCCTAAATATCCGCAACATATCACCATCACAAAAACCAGTGAAAAACAGTTGCATTAAAAACCAAATCATATATCAATACAGGGTCTCAGCCCCAAGTCCCGATTTACTTTATAAATCCGAAAATCATTAATATCATCATGTCATCACATGGAAATACAATTCCAACCAAAATCACAATTCCATTGGGTCTCAAGCCCAAAATATCAATATCACGTAAATCCGTGCAACTGTAAACCCGAGTTGCCACGATCACGTAAATCCATGAAATCAATCACTGACTCATAATCCGAGTCCAAATATCATTTTCAACTTCCTGACTCATAACCCGAGTCAAAACATCATTTTCAATCCGGGCTTTAGCCCAAAACATCATTTGCACGTTCCTCGTAAAACGTGCCCGAAAGACTGATTAAAATAATCACAAAAATCACGAGAATACCAAAAATCATCAAATTCACATGTAACTCCAAATCCGAGTCAAAATCATTATTTACTTGGGTTCTCACGCCCACAATATCATTTTTAATCAATTTCATAATCTCTCGAAAATCGTGCCAGAATATAATAATATTATAATCACAAAATCGAGAAATCACCGAATTGAAATACCAATCATGCCAAAGCATATCAAATCATATAATAAAGCATTTTAAATCATATATGCATGCATCACGGTTAGAAAACAAGGTCCACTCACACACACCGTTCAAAACGGTTCGTTTCCGAGCTGCACGTTTTTCCGTAAAATCTGGAAATCACAACTCCTGCCCAAAATCATTATAGAGGGTTACTAACATCTCAAAATACATCATATAATTTTCCCCAATTTTTCCGGAATTTAAATACGTATTTAACTCGTAAAACAAAACTTCGGATACGCGGAACATTATCGAAACAATATCCGATTTCACCGAAATCAACGTCAAAATGTTCGTTACACTGAGAGGATCAAAAGTCATGTTGACCTCACCTTGAGACTAGGCCGGACGCGCCCTCACGCGCCGCCGTGAGTGGCTGCGCGTGAAACCCACGCGCCAGCTACAGTGTCGTCGTTCAAGCCCGTTTGTCTGGTAAACGGGTCGTTCAACCCGCGATCAGACCCGGCTGGTTTTCAGTCAATTCCACACTGTTTTCATCAATTGAGCATCCAGTTAGTTTCGTTATAAGTTCAATTAGGGTTCTGTAACCTTAATTACTTGAAACATTACCTCAATCCTCACGATCAAGGATGAACAATCGAAGGACCTCCGGCCACTGTTCATCAGTCGAATTACCTCAATTCCACAAGATTTCCCCAAATTGATTCATCAGGAAGCTTCATTGATCACAGGTAAACCTTTCCCCCAACTCAATTGGATCAAATCATTGCTCAATCCTCACGACTCAAACTCGAACATCCGAACAGTGTGCAACCATGGAGTTTCCACCTTGGCCACTGATTCCTCCCAATTGACGAACCCAGAAGCATCAATGGACCATGAGGAATTGTTTCCCCACCTCAATTTCGTCGTTTGATCACGCATTGATCACGACTCAAGCTCGATATCTCCCATTGTTACCAAACCCGTTCAGAGCCAATTGGGCATGAATTCCTCTCGTTTTTGATTTGAAACAACTCGTCTCAACCTCAGGAAGCTATTTCCAATGTCCAATTCGATCATCACAGCTCAAATCGACCAATTCGATTTTTCCTCCAAATTTTCTAAAACCCGAAATCCCAGTCCTCAGCTCTCAATTAATCCCTCGTTTTTCCCAGTTCAATTCACTCTCAAATGCTCACACTTTGGTTCAGAAATGGAAGAGTGACACGACCCATCCCAATCCCCCCGGGATTACCATGGAATGTGACGTGCTCCCGTCTGACAAGAGGCGCCAGACAAGGGATAACCGATTGCCATTGCCCAAACGGGCTTCCAGAGTGCGTAAGGATCGATGGAGGAGGTGCGCGATGCTCAAGTCTCTGCTGCAGTCGTATCCGGAATCAACCTGAAGGGCATTAAAAACCAAAAGCTGTGAGTGGACGAAAATAAACAAGTCTGCTTAAAACATTTATAAGACATTTATGCCCCTCAGTAAAATCATATGCATGCACCAAAACCAATAATCCCATATTTATTTAGAAATAACCATTAGGGCCTTAGCCCGGAAACCAAAGCATATTTTCAATTTCCAAAAGTAAATCCAAGAGTTATTTCATCAATCCAGTAATATTCATTTATTATTTTTCCATCTCCGGCATCCCCGATGCCTAGCGTCCTAGACGCTTGACGTTCCAGACGTCATATCTCACGGTATTAAGCAACGCGTGCTGCCCGGGGTCTCACCGGGTCCATATCTCTGACATCCCCGATGTCTGACGTCCATGACGTCTAGCAATCCTGCTCCTGGATCACTATACGGTCCGGTAGCTCCGTACAATGAGCCCTCGCAGGCAATGCACCGTGACTTCTCCAGTGTCCCCGACACTTGGAGGAGACCAGGATATAAATATCCTCATATCGAGATGGTTTTATGGAACACATTTTATTATTCATTTCCAAAATATCACAAGGGCCCTGCCCCGAATTTCCATAAAACCGTCATAAGTCCAAATAGTTGAATCAAATCCGAAATAGTTCATTCAATTCCATTTTAGGGTCCCCGACCCGAAATCACATACATAAGTCAACTGAGCCCTTGGCCCGATTCATAAGTTAACTGGGCCCCTGGCCCGATTTCATAATTCAATTGGGCCCCTGGCCCGATTCAACAAATTAACTGGGCCCCTGGCCCGATTTCACTTTATCAAATCCGTAACCGTTTCATGAAATCATATCCATCCATATTTATGGAAATCAGTGCAAATCCAGAAAACCTCGATTCACGTGCAAACACGTAAATCGCCTTGAAAAGCGTGAAAACATATAAATTCACTGATATCCAAAATAAATCATATAATCCCAATTATAACAATCATGAAACAGTTATGCATGCATCGAATTTATAAAACCAATGTCCACTCACAGACCGTTTAACCGAGCGCCTCGATACGCGTGCCATAGGCCCTCCCGGGCCACCTCACTATCACCGGGACTCCCAATCCTGTTCAAATCAATTTAGAGGATCACTAACCTCATCATTAACATCCTATTCAAGTCCCGTAATTTTCCCGAATTTTTAAGTATTTTTAAATTGAATTTAAAACCTTCGGACATCCCGAACAATATCGAGACGGTGTCCGATCGACACGAAACCAATCCCAAAATGTTCGTTACAATGTATAGGATAAAAGTCATGTTGACCTCACCTCGAGATTCGTGCCCACGCGCCGTCACGCGCCGTCGTGAGTGGCTGCGCGTGAAAGCCACGCGCCTGCTACAGTGCTCCTTCTTCACCCGAATGACTGGTAAACGGGTCAGATTACCCGCGATAGGATCCGTTTCAAACACCCTCAATTCGATAACAATTCCATCCGTTCTTGATCCTACAACAATCATCAATCCCCCAATTTCAGTTCTGTGTCCATGATTAGCATCAACCATCGATCAATCTCATCGACAACCCGTGATCACCCAAAACGGGTCGATCACCAGAGCTCCTCCAATCCTTAACCATAATCAAATTAACTTCACAGGAAGTTAATAAGGACTACTACGAACTAATTAGCATAATTAATTTAACTCGACAATACCTCAATCGTCACAACTCAAGCTCGAGTTTTCCGGCCGTCCACCATGTCCGTTCACGGCCCTAGGAGCTCCCAAGCTTGCCCCATTTGATCTGGTTCGACTCGTTGAAGTTCCAGGAAGCTCAATCACTCATCAATTAGGCTTGGGCTGGCCTGAAACTGGAAATTCGAATTTGAATTCCCCAGAACCCAGTTTCGGGTTTTTGAACCTTCCTCTACCATTTTCACTCCATTTTTCCACCTCTCAATCTCAGAGAATCACTCTCCCATTCCTCTTCTGTTTCAAGTCATCAATTCCCTCAAACGACCGTGTAGGTGGTTGATCGTGTGTGGGGAACATCCCCTGTTTTCTTCCATTTTCATGTCCACCAGCCAAGGTTTAATGGCCAACTCACCGTCCACACAGCCTTGCATCGCACCAACGTCAATAAACAATCCAACAATCCCATAAACAATAGTTTAGGCCAGCAATTTGCTCCATAAACGCACCACCCGTGCGCTGGCCACGTTCCCTCCACGGTGCTACAGTAACCGTTCAAACACCCGTGAAATTACCATTCTGCCCTTGTGCAGTAAATTACCAAAATGCCCCTCACGCATCCTGACCCGTAACTCGGTCATACGAACTCCGATTGATGCGTGCCGCCTGTCTACGAACTCAGGGCATCGAGACCTTCCTAACGATCCTCGGTCCTCGGCCATCGGGCATCCCGATCAAAAAGTCAACATTTCCCCCTTATATCGTCCAAATTACGAAAACGCCCTTGAACTTCCGTACATCAAAACTTTCACCACGAACGTCGGAATCGAACGTGCCACCTGTCTATGAACTCGTGACGTCCCGAACTACGTCACGGTCATCGGTCAAAGTCCATTTGACCATCCGAATTAAAAGTCAACGTTTTGCCCACACCCAGGGGCAAAACGGTCATTTTGCACAATTCGTCCCAAATCGCCCAACTAATCCCAGATTAGTAAATCACAATTAAATATTATTAAATCCCGATATTCGGGACGGGTCGTTACAACCTTCCCTCCTTAAAGAATTTCGTCCTCGAAATTACCAATAACCTTATTCCACAACCACCTTGTGGAAACAATTCGACCACACATCTGTGTACACTTGTACACCCACATACTGGGACAACACCAGTCTCGTTTGTACCCAGACATCCCATCACAGTCATACGTCACAACAACAACACTCGACCACCGCGAGTGGAAATGATCACCTGATCCGCGATAAAATCGCCTAACCATTTAGCTGACTCCTTCAGCTAGATGGTTCCTTTCCATTGCCAATAAATCCTTACATTTGCTCCCGTCGGGAGTCACCAAATCTCATTTGTCAGTCCATGCTGACACCACTAGTCAAACTGTCATCACAAAACTTTACCACCCTGATAAAGCCCCAACCATCTGTCTATCCGTGACAACACCACGTACTACATCACTCTCGATGTAGCGCAAGATCAACCACATGATCTCAATTCGCAGGGCAAGCCCATCCTGCGACATAAATAAATCTCAATGTCCATAATCGCCGACTCCCTCAGCGAACCAAAACGCTGGAAAATATGACGGCGTAGTAGCATCACGCAAGGCTACTCGTGGTTACTCAAACCACCAATTCACTCATCCTGAGTGTACGTATACCATCAACTTACTCCATCAAGTGGTGTAACTGGAACACATTGAATACCAGCCCAGCAGTGACACACATCTCAGTACTAGGGTTCCATAAGCCAACCATGGCTAAGAGCACCTGCTCATACAATCACTGAACCCTGACAAAATCACTCTGCCCAGCGCACAGTATCCAATGTCCAGTCCACAATATAGCCAAACAAATGATATCAGAACCAATCCGATTACCAACACATTAGTTACACACCACTGGTACATCCCATGTACCGCCATTAGGCACCACTCAGCCTAACCAGTATCAATCCTCGCACAACGTACCCTGTACGTACCTCAATCCATCAATCTGACTATAGCCACCCGGGTCATAGCCAAACACGTTCTAGTAATGGAGTACATTTGCTCAAACCAACATGAGACAAAACGAACTCCACCCGTCATCTAGTTCCAATTCCGAATCCGAATCCGCAATTTCGTAAGAAATTCCGAATCCAAACCCAAACATCACATTTTTAATCCATTTCCAAATCCGAATCCGAAATCATTATTCCGTAAGCTAGCATTGGAATAACCATTCCGTACCCAAATCCAGTAATCCATTTTCGAGCTTCGCAATCGAATCCTGAATCGTCACCCAGAAATTCGATTCCAAAACCCAAAATCTCGTTTACGTCCATCAGGACGTAACGTAACCGACCCTATCGGTTACCCGCTCAACACTCGATTGACTTCATAGGGAAGCCAATCCCAATATCCACACGTCAAAGGTTGACAAAATCCGACCACATCGGAAACCTACTCAACCGAGTAACAAGCCATATGGACTTCACTCCGAAAAGAAGTTCAGTCCCGTCATCTACGACTCACATATCAAGGTAAGAGTGATAAACTCTCCACCCATCTGGATCATCAAGATCACAACCCAGATCCATCGCTACGTCACCCGACAAGTAATATCACGATCCTAGATCGTCACATCGACCAAAGTCGATAACATCACAAATCAGATCCACCTAGGATCCACACATGCTCACCTAGCTAACAGTCCATCCGAAAGCTGATCGTAGGGTCTTACACCCTCAATTGAATCCTTCGCCAAGTTTCCCTTGGTGGAAAGATGACCACGCATTTCACCACCAAATCCAAAATCATACACAACTGCTTGTGTCCAATGACCCCAAGCCAAACATGGGTCCACCAACCAATACACACTCAACGTACTGGTAGCAACAATCATCATCTGCCACGGCAGGAAATATGAAGTCAACCCTAATGACTTCGGAATACCAATCACTGATGCGGAAACGAGCACTCCTCTCGTTCCCCCAATCACAACTCTCCCCGGAACGGGAGTTCCAACCATGTTGGAAACAGACATGCTCCCAATGAGATGTCAAGTCCAACCACTGGACTGCCCATGTCCATACCTTACTTGGACCACCACGTGTCCAAGATCGATTCAATACTCGGACCTCACGTCCGTCAATAATCATGTATGCACACACCCCGATTCCGAACGGAATATCCACAACTCTGCCTGGATGTGCATACCATACTGCCTTCGTCTCACATCTCGACCTTAACAGGTTCAATCCTCAGGTTCCAAGTGATTCACAATCACAAAATCCCACATCAATACCACGAATGGTTTCCTCGACTTTTCCAATTTCAATAATTTCCTTGTACTCTCAGGGGATATAAGCAGTACACAAACTTACCAATCTCGGAGTTGATCACAACTCCCCAAATCCACCAACTCGCATGACATAGGGAACATCGTCCCTAGATTCCCCAAATTTTCAATCATACCTTTTGATCCATTCATCACTTGTCGTCATATATCTGTTAGGACTTATCCCAACACGACACAACCTCCACTGGATCCCATCCAGTCCAAGACTCAACCACCACTGAGTCGCAGATACCAATCATCTGTCCATCATGACAGAGTCACACCCCAACTGGTGGCTCATCGTCATCACAAATACTGTCACCAGCACCAGCGCTAGTACCAGCACCAACGCACCATCATCAACACTAGTATCAGCACACAGGCATCCATACCAGTATTGGCATAAGGGTATCACCATACCAACATCCATACATAGCACACGAACATCCATGCTAGCACACTGTGTGCAAAGTTGTTACCCTGGATCTCCGTTCATTACGAACGACGATCCCGTAACAGCACTCATACCCCACGACTATGGGTACCTCCAATTTTTGCCATCGGCACATCAGGATAATGAACGTTCCCTGAACGTCCCCAAGTATTAAAACCACACTAAATATCCTCGATAGCCAGTTATCTCGACACAACTGTCGACCAACAGTCATCGTTGTCAAGATCCGTATCCACACATCATACTACTATTCGATCCAACACGGGATTCCATATTTTATCTCATAACCGCATCCGTGGATCGAATCCCATAATCCAGACTAGACTCACTAGAGTCATCCACATGGTCATCCATGACCTCAGCCGCTCGTCGCAGCACAAGTTCTCACTTAAGGTTCACCTTCCGGTCCATCAATTATAAATTAGGGTTCCAAAATCACACCCTAGGGTTCCACCGAACCCAACTGCCCTCCGTAGTAAAATCCACAACCTGACCGACCCCGCGGTCCTGACATCGTATAGACGTCCAATCCAATCCAATCCAATCGTCAACTCAACGTGGGTTCCATCGTGGGTTCCACCACGACGGTCATCGGCTAACTCCGATGCACCAACACCCCGTACACTAGCCAACACTACCAGGGTCCAAAACATAGACCAATACTCAACCGAGTTTCACATTTCCAATCAAATGGGGTTCCCTGAACCTAGCTGTGCCCAGTGGCACAACAATCCATCATCTCATGACCGAACCGACGGTCCCACATTACCAGTTAATCGTATACAACCCCACCTGGGTTGAATCGCATCAATGCACGGCGTATCGGGCCAAACACACCCAATTCACCATACAACCCAAAACTATCTATCAGGTTGACAACGGAACAGCAGCCCAAAGAGACATCACACCCTCGACCTTCGCGCACAAAAGAGCAAAACCTGCTCTGATACCACTTGACACGACCCATCCCAATCCCCCCGGGATTACCATGGAATGTGACGTGCTCCCGTCTGACAAGAGGCGCCAGACAAGGGATAACCGATTGCCATTGCCCAAACGGGCTTCCAGAGTGCGTAAGGATCGATGGAGGAGGTGCGCGATGCTCAAGTCTCTGCTGCAGTCGTATCCGGAATCAACCTGAAGGGCATTAAAAACCAAAAGCTGTGAGTGGACGAAAATAAACAAGTCTGCTTAAAACATTTATAAGACATTTATGCCCCTCAGTAAAATCATATGCATGCACCAAAACCAATAATCCCATATTTATTTAGAAATAACCATTAGGGCCTTAGCCCGGAAACCAAAGCATATTTTCAATTTCCAAAAGTAAATCCAAGAGTTATTTCATCAATCCAGTAATATTCATTTATTATTTTTCCATCTCCGGCATCCCCGATGCCTAGCGTCCTAGACGCTTGACGTTCCAGACGTCATATCTCACGGTATTAAGCAACGCGTGCTGCCCGGGGTCTCACCGGGTCCATATCTCTGACATCCCCGATGTCTGACGTCCATGACGTCTAGCAATCCTGCTCCTGGATCACTATACGGTCCGGTAGCTCCGTACAATGAGCCCTCGCAGGCAATGCACCGTGACTTCTCCAGTGTCCCCGACACTTGGAGGAGACCAGGATATAAATATCCTCATATCGAGATGGTTTTATGGAACACATTTTATTATTCATTTCCAAAATATCACAAGGGCCCTGCCCCGAATTTCCATAAAACCGTCATAAGTCCAAATAGTTGAATCAAATCCGAAATAGTTCATTCAATTCCATTTTAGGGTCCCCGACCCGAAATCACATACATAAGTCAACTGAGCCCTTGGCCCGATTCATAAGTTAACTGGGCCCCTGGCCCGATTTCATAATTCAATTGGGCCCCTGGCCCGATTCAACAAATTAACTGGGCCCCTGGCCCGATTTCACTTTATCAAATCCGTAACCGTTTCATGAAATCATATCCATCCATATTTATGGAAATCAGTGCAAATCCAGAAAACCTCGATTCACGTGCAAACACGTAAATCGCCTCGAAAAGCGTGAAAACATATAAATTCACTGATATCCAAAATAAATCATATAATCCCAATTATAACAATCATGAAACAGTTATGCATGCATCGAATTTATAAAACCAATGTCCACTCACAGACCGTTTAACCGAGCGCCTCGATACGCGTGCCATAGGCCCTCCCGGGCCACCTCACTATCACCGGGACTCCCAATCCTGTTCAAATCAATTTAGAGGATCACTAACCTCATCATTAACATCCTATTCAAGTCCCGTAATTTTCCCGAATTTTTAAGTATTTTTAAATTGAATTTAAAACCTTCGGACATCCCGAACAATATCGAGACGGTGTCCGATCGACACGAAACCAATCCCAAAATGTTCGTTACAATGTATAGGATAAAAGTCATGTTGACCTCACCTCGAGATTCGTGCCCACGCGCCGTCACGCGCCGTCGTGAGTGGCTGCGCGTGAAAGCCACGCGCCTGCTACAGTGCTCCTTCTTCACCCGAATGACTGGTAAACGGGTCAGATTACCCGCGATAGGATCCGTTTCAAACACCCTCAATTCGATAACAATTCCATCCGTTCTTGATCCTACAACAATCATCAATCCCCCAATTTCAGTTCTGTGTCCATGATTAGCATCAACCATCGATCAATCTCATCGACAACCCGTGATCACCCAAAACGGGTCGATCACCAGAGCTCCTCCAATCCTTAACCATAATCAAATTAACTTCACAGGAAGTTAATAAGGACTACTACGAACTAATTAGCATAATTAATTTAACTCGACAATACCTCAATCGTCACAACTCAAGCTCGAGTTTTCCGGCCGTCCACCATGTCCGTTCACGGCCCTAGGAGCTCCCAAGCTTGCCCCATTTGATCTGGTTCGACTCGTTGAAGTTCCAGGAAGCTCAATCACTCATCAATTAGGCTTGGGCTGGCCTGAAACTGGAAATTCGAATTTGAATTCCCCAGAACCCAGTTTCGGGTTTTTGAACCTTCCTCTACCATTTTCACTCCATTTTTCCACCTCTCAATCTCAGAGAATCACTCTCCCATTCCTCTTCTGTTTCAAGTCATCAATTCCCTCAAACGACCGTGTAGGTGGTTGATCGTGTGTGGGGAACATCCCCTGTTTTCTTCCATTTTCATGTCCACCAGCCAAGGTTTAATGGCCAACTCACCGTCCACACAGCCTTGCATCGCACCAACGTCAATAAACAATCCAACAATCCCATAAACAATAGTTTAGGCCAGCAATTTGCTCCATAAACGCACCACCCGTGCGCTGGCCACGTTCCCTCCACGGTGCTACAGTAACCGTTCAAACACCCGTGAAATTACCATTCTGCCCTTGTGCAGTAAATTACCAAAATGCCCCTCACGCATCCTGACCCGTAACTCGGTCATACGAACTCCGATTGATGCGTGCCGCCTGTCTACGAACTCAGGGCATCGAGACCTTCCTAACGGTCCTCGGTCCTCGGCCATCGGGCATCCCGATCAAAAAGTCAACATTTCCCCCTTATATCGTCCAAATTACGAAAACGCCCTTGAACTTCCGTACATCAAAACTTTCACCACGAACGTCGGAATCGAACGTGCCACCTGTCTATGAACTCGTGACGTCCCGAACTACGTCACGGTCATCGGTCAAAGTCCATTTGACCATCCGAATTAAAAGTCAACGTTTTGCCCACACCCAGGGGCAAAACGGTCATTTTGCACAATTCGTCCGAAATCGCCCAACTAATCCCAGATTAGTAAATCACAATTAAATATTATTAAATCCCGATATTCGGGACGGGTCGTTACAAAGAGAATTGGAGGTTGGGAGAAAACTGATTTGTGGGTTGTACACGGTTGAAGAAAATATGGGAGATTAATGGAAATTAGGATTAATTAATTAATTTAATATAATAAAACATAATAATTAGGTCTCCCCCAAAATCATGGATCCATGTTTTGTGCCTGATTTTAAGGGATGAGTGACACTTGTCACTCATCCAAGTGTGCTCAGTCACCGGGTACTGTTCATTATTAAAATATTATTTTATTCCCGGTTCGTTCGGTTAATCGAGCCCGATTCCGTGACCATAACTTCGTCGTCGAATCTCCGATTTCGGCATGCCGCCTGTCGTTGGATTCGTATCGACGAGACCTACGTAACGGTCCTTGGCCCTCGTCCGTTGGACTTCCCGGCCAAAAAGTCAACATTTGGCCCCTACTATGCCAAATTACCAAAATACCCCTCAACTTCCGAACATCATAACTTTCTCTACGAATGTCGGAATTGAACGTGCCACCTGTCTATGAACTCGTGACGTCCCGAACTACGTCACAGTCATCGGCCAAAGTCCATTTGACCGCCCGAACTAAAAGTCAACATTTTGCCCACGCTAGGGGCAAAACGGTCATTTTGCACGTTTCGTCCGATTTCACTCAACTAATCCCCGATTAGTCATTCTAATTCGTAATTAATTAATATTCAATCCCGATATTCGGGACGGGTCATTACAACCTTCCTTCCTTAAAGAATTTCGTCCCCGAAATTCCAACTACTCGTATTCCACAACTACCTCGTGGAGAACAAATGGCCACACAACACGTGTACACCTGTACACCCACTAGCCAACACAGAACTCGTCTGCACTCAGACGTCACATCACAGATGCACGTCGTACTGACTACACTCGACTACCTCGAATGAAATTGATTACCAGAAATTGGCAATGTCACCGTTAAGCTGACTCCTTCAGCTTGACAGCCCCACATACTCACTAATGTGCCCAGATCTTCGCTCTCATAGAGAGTCACCAAAATTCACTAGTCAGTCCAAGCCGACACCACAAGCCATACTGTCACCACCAAGCTTTACCACCCTAGTAAAGCGGCAATCCACAACAAATCAGTGACAACACATCATACTACAACGTCCGTCAATGTAGCATATGATCATCAACATGATCTCCCCTCGCTGGGCAAACTCAATCCTGCGACAAATACCTACAGTAGTTACCACAATTGTCACCCCCTCAGCAATCCCAGATGCTGGTAAGGTCACGACAAGGTAACATCTCGCCGCAAAGCAACTTGCGGTCACACCAACCACCAACTCACTCATCCTGAGTATACGCATACCGTCATCACACTCAATCAGACGGTGCATCTGGAACACGTTGAACACAAGCCTAGCAGTAATCACACAACTCAACACTAGAGTTATACTTGCCAACCTTGGCTAAGAGCACCTGCTCAAACAATCACTGTAATCGTCAGAATCACTCTGCCCAGTGCATCGTGTTCAATGTCCAGTTCACGTTCACATCCACAACCAATGGTATTGGAACTAAGCCAAAACACCAACACGTTTATCGACACAACACTGGTACATCCCACGTACCGTCACTAGGTATCAAGTACCCTCGTCCATACGATACCGTACATCGTACACCAAGCATGATCCTACAGCTGGACCCTAGTACTCGACCCATAGACCAATATGGTCGATCCCAAACCAGGTAAGGCAAAAGTAAAAAGCCTGAGGGTTTTGCTAACATCGACAATCCTTGTCCTATGCTACCCAACACACCTCGCCAAATGACAACACTCAAAATGACACATCAACGTGTCCACAGGGAAAAACACCGAGTTCTCCCGGGATTCACATCAACCCCGGCCACCACAAGTCTGCAAAATATCGTACCCCAAACCACGTATAAGGTACGTACATCTATCCCTTGACCAGACTACAACCACCTAGGTCATAGCCAAACACGTTCCAATAATGGAGTCCATTTGCCCAAACCAGCAAGAGAAAAATCGAAACTCCACCAATCAGCTAGTTTCAATACCAAATCCGAATCCGCAATTTCGTAAGAAATCCCGAATCCAAATCCATACATCACAGTTTTTAATTCATGTCCAAATCCGAATCCGAAATCATTATTCCGTAAGCTAGCATTTGGAATAATCATTCCGCACCCAAATCCGGTATTCCACTTTCAAGTTCCTGAATCGAATCCTGAATCGTCACCCAGAAATTCGATTCCAAAACCCGAAATCTGGTTCACGTCCACTCGGACACACCAAAACCGAACCTATCGGTTACCAGTTCAAGAGAGTAACACATTACATCTGATGGACTTCATAAGGAAGCCAATCCCATCCGTCACAACTCTAAGGCTGAACAAATTCAACCCCGTCTGAACCCTACTCGCTCGAGTAACATACCATAAGGGGCTCCACTTCGAAAAGAAGTTTCAGTCCCGTCATTTATGACTCACATACCGACGTAAGAGTGATAAACTCTCACCCAATCTGGATCATCGAAATCACGACCCAGATCCATTACGACGTCAGCCGACCGTGAACATCACGATCCTAGATCGTCACAATGCCCAAAGTCCACAACATCACTAACCCGATCCTCCTAGGATCCACACAGTCGACAACTAGGAACCACAGGGTCTTACACCCTTACTGATTACCTCGTATCTATCCTTGCCATCCCACCTAGGGAAAACCAAGGATGATCCAAAACAATGACACCAATATTCATCCTACGTGGATGCAAACAAAACTCACTGCACTCCCCATGCCAGGTAACCCAACATTGTCTGCCACCCAGTAGAAAATAAGAAATCACCCCTGATGACTTCAGAATACCTAATCCCCATGCGGAAAACCCGCAATCCTCTTCAAACACAACCTCTCATGATTCCGTAGGTCCAACCATGTTGGAACCATCGGACTCGGACACCAACCACGTGTCCCCTTTGGACTGGTTACTGACACATACCCAACTCGACGAAGTCACAACCCGACTCGTGACCCATCGTCAGCACCACACCGGCACCCACACCAGTACACAGACAACAGTATCAGTATGAGCACACCGTGTGCAAAACTGACAACCCTGGATCTCCGCTCATAACAAGCGACGACCCCGTACCTCTGCTCGAATAGGAGAAACTCTGCCTCCTTCGCACCTAACAACTCTGGGTACAGTCACCCTGACAACTCATGTGAGAAAAAGAAACGTCCCCTGACGTCCCCCCCGATTCTCAACAACCACTCTCGGTATGAGTGCCTGCCACAGACTTGTGCAGACCCAACCATCAGACATCACTATCGAGACTCCACATCCAATGGAATCAAGTACTCGTACGACTACCCTGTATCCCCACTCTGGGATTCCTTCGACAAGTACCAACCCCGACTGTGGATTGCAGTTCCACCACTAAAGCTGACATGACTAGACCTGACACAATCGTCACTCGGTCCCGACTTCGAAAAGTCATTAAGAGTCAAACCACCCGCCAGCACACATTTCCGAACCAAACATCCCACCTTAGGTTCCGCGATTATTACCTAGGGTCCCTCAAAACCCGACAGCTCCTGAGACTTAAGATATTACCATGACTCATCTCGAGTCCTAACCGAATTCTTGCCCCAATCATCCACGCCATCCCTGGCATACCCGGTCACCCAGCAAATTACCGCTGGTGAACCACATCAATACCACATTCCAAACCTAGGAATACCCCCAACACACTCTAGACGTTGGGAACTCACATTTCGCACAAGGAATTACTGAGAATAATCTCATCCTGGGTCCAACCTACCCAATTGTGCTACCTTCCAAGCCTCTGGATCCAGCAAATCCTAGGGCCCACAAGAATACCGATTCGACAATTAGTAAGCCATAGCTACACAAATTAATATCTGACCCACAAACCAAGGTCAATTACATTCCGAGATTCATCACAAGGTCTCAAATACCCTAATATACCCATCTCACTACCAGGTCGCGCACGAGGCTCACGTTCCGGAGGTATGGCATGGCAACAGCATCAGCAACCTAGTGCTCTGATACCAATTTGACAGGACCCGTCCCAACTGGACGTCAAAAACCGTACCCGGTCCTGCTCCCGTCTGACAAGTCAACTGAAAGTCCGAAACTACCCTTCAGTACCTGCCAGACAAGGGAATTTTTGCGCCTGTGCCCGCACATACCTCCACCTCTGGAATAGCCTCGATCAACGCGCCACGACCTGAAGGGTTAACAAAACAGAAAAGGTGTGAGTGGACAAAATAAAGTTTGATAAATACATCTACCAAAACACATTTTTACCCTCCAGTTTTCACAAACTTGCATGCATATCGTAAAACATGAGTAATAGTATGAAATCATTCAAGTATGAACAGTGGACCGATAAAATCAAAACATATTTTCCCATGGTCCACAAAAACTCATGTTCACCAAATCAGTTTAACATCTCAAAAAGTTCACAATTTCTTTAAATCATTTTAACCGCTAAACCACGGTTTCCTCAAAATCATTTTCCATAAACCACGGGACTTATTTCCATATCCTGTTGCTTAGAGTCACGTTTATCCCTGCAACGCGTGCATATCAATAGGCTCAAGGACCGCTCAAAATCCGAGCATCCGCTGCTGTGAACACATCATCAGTCAGCAATCCGTCGCTGGGAAAAACCTCACCAGCCGACGATCCGGATCTCGTGAACACATCACTTACCGATCCATGTAATCCAGCACATCTGATCTGAGTCAAGCCTCCCCTGGGCTGCAAGACAAAGATCGTGCTACGTGACCTCTTCGGGGTAAACACTTCCATCCCGAAGGCGAGCGTTATCTCCAGGGTGCACTCCGGGGAAAAACATATTTTCTCCCGAAAGCCCTAAATATCCGCAACATATCACCATCACAAAAACCAGTGAAAAACAGTTGCATTAAAAACCAAATCATATATCAATACAGGGTCTCAGCCCCAAGTCCCGATTTACTTTATAAATCCGAAAATCATTAATATCATCATGTCATCACATGGAAATACAATTCCAACCAAAATCACAATTCCATTGGGTCTCAAGCCCAAAATATCAATATCACGTAAATCCGTGCAACTGTAAACCCGAGTTGCCACGATCACGTAAATCCATGAAATCAATCACTGACTCATAATCCGAGTCCAAATATCATTTTCAACTTCCTGACTCATAACCCGAGTCAAAACATCATTTTCAATCCGGGCTTTAGCCCAAAACATCATTTGCACGTTCCTCGTAAAACGTGCCCGAAAGACTGATTAAAATAATCACAAAAATCACGAGAATACCAAAAATCATCAAATTCACATGTAACTCCAAATCCGAGTCAAAATCATTATTTACTTGGGTTCTCACGCCCACAATATCATTTTTAATCAATTTCATAATCTCTCGAAAATCGTGCCAGAATATAATAATATTATAATCACAAAATCGAGAAATCACCGAATTGAAATACCAATCATGCCAAAGCATATCAAATCATATAATAAAGCATTTTAAATCATATATGCATGCATCACGGTTAGAAAACAAGGTCCACTCACACACACCGTTCAAAACGGTTCGTTTCCGAGCTGCACGTTTTTCCGTAAAATCTGGAAATCACAACTCCTGCCCAAAATCATTATAGAGGGTTACTAACATCTCAAAATACATCATATAATTTTCCCCAATTTTTCCGGAATTTAAATACGTATTTAACTCGCAAAACAAAACTTCGGATACGCGGAACATTATCGAAACAATATCCGATTTCACCGAAATCAACGTCAAAATGTTCGTTACACTGAGAGGATCAAAAGTCATGTTGACCTCACCTTGAGACTAGGCCGGACGCGCCCTCACGCGCCGCCGTGAGTGGCTGCGCGTGAAACCCACGCGCCAGCTACAGTGTCGTCGTTCAAGCCCGTTTGTCTGGTAAACGGGTCGTTCAACCCGCGATCAGACCCGGCTGGTTTTCAGTCAATTCCACACTGTTTTCATCAATTGAGCATCCAGTTAGTTTCGTTATAAGTTCAATTAGGGTTCTGTAACCTTAATTACTTGAAACATTACCTCAATCCTCACGATCAAGGATGAACAATCGAAGGACCTCCGGCCACTGTTCATCAGTCGAATTACCTCAATTCCACAAGATTTCCCCAAATTGATTCATCAGGAAGCTTCATTGATCACAGGTAAACCTTTCCCCCAACTCAATTGGATCAAATCATTGCTCAATCCTCACGACTCAAACTCGAACATCCGAACAGTGTGCAACCATGGAGTTTCCACCTTGGCCACTGATTCCTCCCAATTGACGAACCCAGAAGCATCAATGGACCATGAGGAATTGTTTCCCCACCTCAATTTCGTCGTTTGATCACGCATTGATCACGACTCAAGCTCGATATCTCCCACTGTTACCAAACCCGTTCAGAGCCAATTGGGCATGAATTCCTCTCGTTTTTGATTTGAAACAACTCGTCTCAACCTCAGGAAGCTATTTCCAATGTCCAATTCGATCATCACAGCTCAAATCGACCAATTCGATTTTTCCTCCAAATTTTCTAAAACCCGAAATCCCAGTCCTCAGCTCTCAATTAATCCCTCGTTTTTCCCAGTTCAATTCACTCTCAAATGCTCACACTTTGGTTCAGAAATGGAAGAGAATTGGAGGTTGGGAGAAAACTGATTTGTGGGTTGTACACGGTTGAAGAAAATATGGGAGATTAATGGAAATTAGGATTAATTAATTAATTTAATATAATAAAACATAATAATTAGGTCTCCCCCAAAATCATGGATCCATGTTTTGTGCCTGATTTTAAGGGATGAGTGACACTTGTCACTCATCCAAGTGTGCTCAGTCACCGGGTACTGTTCATTATTAAAATATTATTTTATTCCCGGTTCATTCGGTTAATCGAGCCCGATTCCGTGACCATAACTTCGTCGTCGAATCTCCGATTTCGGCATGCCGCCTGTCGTTGGATTCGTATCGACGAGACCTACGTAACGGTCCTTGGCCCTCGTCCGTTGGACTTCCCGGCCAAAAAGTCAACATTTGGCCCCTACTATGCCAAATTACCAAAATACCCCTCAACTTCCGAACATCATAACTTTCTCTACGAATGTCGGAATTGAACGTGCCACCTGTCTATGAACTCGTGACGTCCCGAACTACGTCACAGTCATCGGCCAAAGTCCATTTGACCGCCCGAACTAAAAGTCAACATTTTGCCCACGCTAGGGGCAAAACGGTCATTTTGCACGTTTCGTCCGATTTCACTCAACTAATCCCCGATTAGTCATTCTAATTTGTAATTAATTAATATTCAATCCCGATATTCGGGACGGGTCATTACATTCTTCGTATAAGAAACTAATTTTTCTACCTTTTTATGTTGGATAGGTAAACAAATAACTTTTATTTGATGAACAATTAATTCAATATGAGATTCAAGACAATATTGACTGAATAGAATAATAAAAAGATATAATGAACACAAGTATGAAATGAATAATATTTCTTTTTGTTGATGCAGAAATCGTCCGAACTTGTAGAATTCTTTCTTGATCCTTACATACAATAACAATAAATAATCGGTGCTAAGGTTGAAGCCCGAGAGGGGGGTGGTTCAGCCAAGAACATTTTGACGCCTAAGTCAGTTTAATCGAGAGAAATAAACCGACAGAGTTTCAGTATGAATTTTGAATTACCACCTGAAGTGAATAGGCCTTGTATTTATAGTGCAATTTTGTGGGTCACCGGAGCGTCTGATTGGTTGAAGAAATAACTTGCCAATAGATTATTTATTGTTGACATTAATCTGATTAATTAATATATTTAATTAATAAATATATTAAATTAATGCGAAGATCGTGGGATGCCTTCATCTTATTTACTAGGGGTAATATCGGCATTATGTGAGTTACGAGTCACGTGACAACTGCATAATTTTTTCGGTGATTTATAGTTCTACAACTTTTATTATATTAACAAATTTATATATTGATAGAATTGTTAACTATAATTAACTTGCAAGACACATGTCGAATACTTAAATTGATAGTAAGCATCACCGTGGCGGTGAGCAAAATCAAACTCGGCTCCAACCCACTAATCAACTAAAGAGACTTGGGTAAGCATTTTAGAAATCATTTGCAATCGAATAGACAACGCTTAATCCATAATTAGGTTGGTTTGAGTGATAATTTCGATTTGATCCAAAATATCCATAGTAATCCAAACTTTAAAGCGTATATTTTCTCAATAAACATACACTTGAAACTTAACATAGTTATATGTGGGTGAGTCGGTTGATTTGGATTCAAATATTACAAACTACTTAATTAACAAAGACTGCAGTAGAATTCATATCCCACTCTATAATTTTGAATTTTGTTATTTTAGAAGTTTTGAATTTCTAAATTTAACAAATACGAGAGAGAGTAAAAATTCTCTATCTCCTCACAATTGCATGAATCTGTATAAATAATACATTGAGAATATTCAAATGTTTAATTTGAAACAAATAATAACATGTGTGAAATTTATAAAAGTTAGAATAAAAGGAAACTTTTTCTATAATAATTTGTTAAAATAATTTTTCAACCATTTAGCTAGAATTTAACTTAATCGACTGAAATGCTCTAAATCACTCACTTGGGTCGATATCCATGTGTTGAAAAAAATAAAAATACCACTTGAAAAAGAGAAGAAAAAATGATGAGTCGAGGAGATGGTAGCAGAGAAGAAATTGAAAAGTCCTTTTAAGCTTTTCCCTATTAACACACAAAGCATCTCTCAGTAATAATCCTAATATGCAGCCAGACATAAAACAATAAAAATTCCATAAAAAAGAGAAAGAACAATATATTAGAGACATAGATAGACTTGCGTCGTGTGAAAAGAGCTGAGATCAAAACTCTAGAATTGTGTGAAATCTGATCTGCTTGGATCAAAGGAGCGAAGGAGGCGATGGATGAAGAGTATGACGTCATAGTGTTAGGAACAGGTCTCAAAGAATGCATCCTCAGCGGTCTTCTCTCCGTTGACGGCCTCAAGGTCTCACCTTCCACCACTCCTCTTTTCTTCCTTTTCAATCTCATCCATGGATAATTTTTTTTTTTTACTTTTAGTATTATGTGTAATTGCTTTTCCACTCGGGGCGGCGAGATCTATTCGAATTTGCAACCGGACGGATGGGAAATTACTTAGAACCTTTGCTGTGTTTAAAACTCGAGGAATTTTATCCTACTTCTGTAACTGGCTTGGGCTTGTTGATTACTTAGAACCTGAGCTTCTTTAGTACATTATTATATGTAGGCTTTGAGTTCCCGGTTGGATGGGAATTTTGTGCCTGTATAGACTGAAATTGCTTGATGGCTCTTATTTCTGCTCCCCTGAGCATACTTTCAATAGTTCAAACTGGAACAAGCATTTGAGATCATTATTCGCTTGATTTCGAACTCCTTTTCTCTGAGATGTTGTTTGCTCCCTCGACCATGTAAAAGGGATGGTCATTAAAACTTGGTTCATTTCTGGCGCCTTTCATTGTTTTCTCATTCTGTTTTTTCACGGTCTTTCCTTTCACAATTATTTATTCTGCTGAGGCCTATGGGGCAAAAACTCTGGCACTTCTATTGATTGTTAACACTTCAAGCAATATTCTTTTTACTTTCTGTATTTCTCTTTCTTCTCTGATGAAGATGATTTAGTTTTGATTACAATGCTTGGTACTTATGTATTGATACCTGCATCTTGTGAACCAGGTTCTGCACATGGATAGAAATGATTATTATGGAGGAGACTGTGCATCACTTAATCTTGTTCAGGTCTCACTGTGCTACATATTACTTGAACTTTAGAGTCTTGATGAAGTGTCAGTTATATACTTCTATTGCTCTCTCTCTCTCTCTCTCTCAATCAAACTTCGTACTAAATTGTTTGTATTTTATCTTTGAATTATTAACTTGCAGCTATGGAAGAGGTTCAGGGGAGAAGATAAGCCCCCAGCTCACTTGGGCTCTAGTAGGGATTATAATGTGGACATGGTCCCTAAGGTATGTTTCGTGTTTCCTTGCCTTCTGCATTGCGTTTGGCCCACTATTTGTGGGTCATTTTTTTATATTTGTATTCAATTTTTCCTGAAATGTTGTATTTTATTGTCTAGTTTATGATGGCCAATGGCACTTTAGTGCGTGTCCTCATTCACACAGATGTCACCAAGTATTTGTACTTCAAAGCTGTGGATGGGAGTTTCGTCTATAATAAAGGGAAGGTAAATTTTGTACTTACTTGTTGGAAGTCTACATTTAGTAACTACATTTACAGTGTCATGCATATGTGTATAAAGGTTGCCTTACTCTTGCAAGTGGTATATGGAATGTTGCAATAGGTTCACAAGGTTCCAGCAACTGACATGGAGGCACTTAAATCTCCCCTCATGGGTTTGTTTGAAAAGCGTCGGGCTCGCAAGTTCTTCTTATACGTTCAAGATTATGATGAAAGTGATCCCAAAACACATGATGCAATGGACTTAACAAGAGTGACAACCAGAGAATTAATTGTGTAAGTGCTTGGTGTTACCTTTTTTTGCAAATGAGCTATAATATGTTCTAAAAGCAACCCTTATTTGCAATCTTGATGGTTGAATATCTTTTAAAATATGTTTGAAGCATCTGTCTGTACATTAGTTTGGTTGGCATAATACTTTTTGGGTGTCCAAACTATATGGAAAAAGTATTTGGGGTACTAAGTGTAACGTTGGGTTTGACAGGGTTATTTAAATAGAGAGCAAATCTCATTGTATTATAGCTTGCCTCTGTTTTGTATCATAGATGGTTAATTTATCTAGACAAGAAAGGTGATTTTGATAATGTTTGTTTTCTGAACTTAGTAGACTGTGAGACTGTTAGTTTATTTTTTGCGTGTTTGATGTATCGACAGAAAATATGGCCTTGATGACAACACTGTTGACTTCATCGGGCATGCTTTGGCACTTCATAGAGATGATCGCTACCTGAATGAGCCTGCACTGGATACTGTGAAGAGAATGAAGGTAAATACTAGTTGGAGTTTATGGTTGACTTCAAAATCTCATGCATTGAGCATTCATTTTTTTCATGCACTTGAGTTTTACCCCTTGGTATTCTCATAGCTTTACGCGGAGTCTCTTGCACGTTTTCAAGGAGGATCACCATATATATATCCTTTATACGGATTAGGAGAGCTTCCTCAGGTATCTTGCTATCTATTTAAATATTATATTGTGACTAAAGCCATAGTTGATAAATATATTCATTTTCGTCTGTGGCACTTCATGTAGGCATTTGCACGACTAAGTGCTGTTTATGGTGGGACTTATATGTTGAATAAGCCTGAGTGCAAGGTACTCCTGACTCATGTTTTTTGTATTTGCACTCTTTCCTTTATGTCAATGCACTAGTGTTATTCTACTATATGTTTAGAACATTGTGTTATGTATCTTATTGTTTGTCTGAACTCTGAATTTGATTTGCATGATGCCAGGTAGAGTTCAATGAGGAAGGGAAAGTTATGGGTGTCACATCTGAGGGGGAAACTGCAAAGTGCACAAAAGTTGTCTGCGACCCTTCTTACTTGCCTAACAAGGCAAGCCCTTCCGAGTCAAGTATTTGAAGTTGGCAGGATTATGGTTATCAATTTTCTATTTATATTGTGAAATATAGCTACGCATACAGTTCTATGTTACTATATTGGAAAAAATATCTTCTCTTTTTTTCTGTATCATGCCTGAAAGATGAAGAAAAATGCTAATCATTCCACAATTAACGGAGAATTGTTGCATTTCAACAGGTTAAGAAGGTTGGTAAGGTTGCGAGGGCTATTGCAATAATGAGCCACCCAATTCCAAACACCAATGATTGCCAATCAGTGCAGGTTATCCTGCCACAGAAGCAGTTGGGTCGCAGATCCGATATGTGAGTTCTCATATATTTTGTTTGTGATAAACATTAATATAACAAGGAACTTTCTATAGAAACGGATGTAATTTTTTTTCCCTCTTCTATGGAAGGCTTGGGTTTAAAGAGACAAACTAAATAGTAAAGATCTTTCATGTATGGAGCAGCATATGGTTTCCTGATTGTAGTTTGATTAGTGGTAGAGTGAGGTAAAAAGATCTAACTTAATTAGGTCATCAAGTACTATGGTCTCTGTAACTCTGGTAATCTTTCATATTCTTTTGTAGTAAGGTCAAACTTTGATGTGGTTCCTCGATGGTACGACCAATTTCTTGGAATTGTTGCTTTAAGCTTATGCCAGGAGAAAAAAATGGTGTTTGTTTAATTGGATATGCAATTTTGTTTTTTGTGGATTAGTTATCTATGCATTCTCTTGTTGGTATCATGGTAACACCATTTTTATTCACAATTCATCCCACTAACCACTTCACACCAAAAGCAATAAGAAAATGGAAAACGGTAGTATGTAGAGAAGGCATCTGGGGCACTCATGTGTACTTTAAAGCAACGGGTTGTTAGTGAATAGTTATTTATTTGGTTTATCTCTTTTCTTTCCTTTTTCATTACTTTGGGTTAATTCTTGTGTTGCTTTAATGACTGAGCAGGTATCTTTTCTGTTGCTCCTACTCTCACAATGTTGCTCCGAAGGGAAAGTTTATTGCATTTGTATCAACAGAGGCAGAGACAGCTGATCCCCGAACTGAGCTAAAGCCAGGAATTGACCTTTTAGGGCCTATCGATGAGATATTTTTCGATACTTATGACAGATATGAGCCAGTCAATGAACCATCTTTGGACAATTGCTTTATATCAACTGTGAGTCATATTCCAACCTTCACGTCTATTGCTTATCCTTCATTATTAATTTTGCACACTTCTCAAATGCCTTGTTATGTTTAACAGAGTTATGATGCGACAACACACTTCGAGTCCACTGTCATGGATGTGCTCAACATGTATACTTTGATAACAGGGAAGGTAAGATATATCTATATGTATCCATACATGGCCAAATTGGTTCTTTATTTTCCATTTCATGTCACTCCTTAATGTTGGCAGCAATTCATCTTGTTTCATTGTACTGTTTGAAAGAGGTTTTTTTTTTTTTTGGGTTGGGGGATTCAATATTGTTTCCAAAGTTATGTCAATTGTATGTAGTTTTAATCCAATTACCTGGAATGTTTGAGCAGATTCTTGACCTGAGTGTGGACCTCAGTGCTGCTAGTGCTGCAGAGGAATGAGCAAAAACAACCTGGCGTGCTTGTAGTGACAATTGTGTTTTGTTCCTAGTCGTTGAGCTGCTTAAGTTGCTGGTGATAATCCTCACCATGGAGAATCACGAGTTTTCACATTTAATCAATAGACTTCATATGTGATATAAGGTCGTTATAAATTTACCTTTAAGTCGTCCTTTTAAAGAAATTTGTACTTTGAAACCTGAAGATTTCGAACACGCACTAGTGGCAAATGTTATTTTCAGGTTGCGAGCATCTCTGGAGGCATTTAAAAAATTCACATTTTAGGGAACTATTTCTTTGAAGTCTGAACCAAATGATGCCTGTTAATGCTTGCTTGTTAAGCATCATGCCCGGTATTAATATACAGCGATAGGATCGTTCTCTCTTTTTTTTCAGTCATTTTTTTTTTGTATTTTCAATCATGCTTAATATGCAGTGAACTCGGTGTGTTATGACGAAAGGTCATCGCCAAGATTTAGTAGACGATAATTAACCTTTACTTCATTGACTCCATTGCAAATTCAATGGAGAATAATTAAACCGTAAAAAATCACCGAAGGGGGCTTTTCAAGGACCTTTATTCTCTTTGGTTTATTTTGATAGGTTATATACAGTTTGGACGTACAACTCCTTCGATTTATCCTATTTTTACACCAAGTTGAATTCAACTACTCTACTCTACAGAGTCATAATTCTCCACAAGAAGTCATAAAAATTGTAAAAGGGAAATAAACATGCCAAGAAAAATTGTAAAAGGGAAAGAAGCATGTCATACAAAATTGTAAGAGAAACAACCAACTAGTTAAAAGGGAGTTTTTATTTACACAATGATATGTGATGAGTTAATTTTTTAATGGTATTTGATTTCGTTTTTTTGTCAACTAATGTTGATGCAGAAATCGTCCGATTCTGTGAAATTCATTCTCGATCTCTACACACAATAACAAAAATCAAACGGGGTTAAGGTTGAATCCTAGGGGGTGGTTCAACCGTAAACGCTTCGATGCTTAAATCAGTTTTCTGAGAGAATAAATCGACAGAGTGTTTGTAGGAGTTTTTGATTGCCTTTAGAAGTAAGATGAGGTCTTCTATTTATAGTGAAGCCTTGAGAGTCACCGGAGCGTCTGATTGGTTGAAGGATAAAATATTAAATAAATGATTCTACCGAGTGTAATTACTTATTTATTAATGAATAAATAATTCGCTGTGAAGTTATTTATTATCGACATTGATTTGATTAATTAATGTATTTAGCCGGTAAATACATTGAATTAATGCGGAGATCGTAACGTGTTAATGTCAATTTTACCAAGGGTAATATTGGTATAATGGGAATTGTTGGCCACGTGGCAGCTCCAGAATATTCCGGTAATTTATGGTTCCACAACTAAGAAAGTCTCGAGGTAATTCGATGTTATGGTCCGTTGAGAAATCAAATTAACGTATTTATATGAAAGATTTATTGAGAAATCAAATCAACAAACTTATATAAGAGAATCGAATCCACACGTGTTTTCATAAATCAAATAACAAAATTATATGAAATAATTGAATCCACAACTTGTGGAGCAAGTTATTTAAAATAAATTCTATTGGGTTTTGAATGGCAAAACAATAATTTTTTAATTTTAAATTTAGTTCGGTACCAATATAGGGTTTGGGTAGTTTTTTTTTTTTTGGGGTCAATTGAGATACTACCCTTTTTTTTTTTTGGGGTCAATTGAGATATTCATTATAAGGAAGAGCGACAACTCAGTCTCCACTCTCCAGTTACAGCCCATGCATCCCTAGAAACAAAGATCAAATATATATATATATATACTAAAGGAGAAGTAGAAAAATTACTGTAGATCTACTAATTTTTTTTATACATATCAATTTTTTTTCTCTTTTCTTTAAATATTTTTTTTTCTTTTCCTTGATTTTTTTTCTTTTATTTTATACATATCAATTTTTTTATTTACAGTGATTTTCCACTTCTACTTTTTTTTTTCTTTTTCTTTATACATATCAATTTTTTTTTCTTTTCCTTGACTTTTTTTTTCTTTTCTTTTATACATATCAATTTTTTTTCCCTTTCCTTTAATTTTTTTTTCTTGATATTTTTTTTTCTTTTCCTTTATACATATCAATTTTTTTTTTCTTTTTCTTTATTTTATTTTTTTCCTTGATTTTTTTTTCTTTTCTTTTATACATATCAATTTTTTTTCTCTTTCTTTTTTTTTTCTTTTCCTTTATTATTATTTTTTTCTTTATACATATTAATTTTTTTTCCTTTTCCTTTATTTTTTTTCATTTCCTTTATATATACTTTTTCTTTTTCTTTATATGTATCAAAAGAAATTTTTTTTTTCTTTATACATATCAAAAAATTATAAAAGAGATAAAAAAAAGACATTATTTCCTTATAATATTTTAGCGTTTCTTACTTTTTTTTCTACGTATACTTATTTATAAAAAATTAGTAATCTTCAATTCAATAATACTGCGTCAACGCGCCCGCCCTAATTCCTAGTAGAAAACTAAAACCCAAACCCAAACCCAAAAACAGCAGAGCTGAAGCGTAGCAGCTTCGACAATCTCGAAGGAAGTCTCGGTTCTGAGGAGGGCCGGGAAGACCGTCTTTGTTCAGTAGATATATATTTGGGGTGGTCTCTTCTTCGCGCTAAAAGCCATTGCAGCCGCCGAAATAAATTTCAATTTTTTCACTGTTCTGGACGAAATCGAGATATCATCGTTTCTTTTATTAATAATAGCTGAGGGAGGTGGGCTAGACTGGACTATTTATACGTTGGTAAGTTTTCTTCTACAAAATCTCGGTCGGTCTATAATTTTTTCCAAATTCAACGTGGTGCTGCTGTCTCCGTAGATGAGAGTTTGAATTTGATAGAGTTTGAATTTAATATTGTTTTTCATAGGTGAGAGGTTGAAATTTGATATTGTTTTCTTCCTTTGAATTTGCTTCATCACGACTAACCAGTAACTGCTGATTGACGTATGCTACTGTGGTATAGCATCAAACAGGGTTGATTTGAATTTGATATTGTTTTCATAGGTGCGAGTTTCCATTTGATATTGTTTTCTTCCGTTCTTATAAATGATGAGAGTTTCAAGTTGATATTGTTTTCTTCCTTCACCATAACTGGTACCGGTCGATTGACGTATGTAGTTGTGGTGTAGCATCAATCAGAGTTGAAAAAATCACAATCCCAGACTAAATTAAGCAGCGAAAGCAGAGAAGGCTTGCCAAAATGAAGCTGGATGTTAACATGTTGAGATACCTCTCTAAAGATGATTTTAGGGTTCTGACTGCTGTGGAGATGGGAATGAGAAATGTAAATGCCTCTATTCTTTTATTTGAAATCTTTTAAATCCTCAGCATAGCTTAAGCTTATATGCTGATAGATATAAATATCACATTTACCGCTTTCTTGTCTTTCAGCATGAAATTGTACCTTGTGAACTGGTGGCGCGCATCGCTTCTCTCAAGTACGTATTTAATTTTGAATTTGAAATTCTCCATCTTTTTCTGTAACTCTGATATTATCCTCAAATTTATAGGCATGGGGGCACCTATAAAGTTCTCAAGAATCTGCTCAAGCATAAGCTCTTGCATCACGACTCTTCTAAATGTAATACAGATGATGTCACCGCTAAAAATATATAATAGATATATAAATTGTACATATTACAATCCTCTTACGTTCTTTGCTATTATGTGCATTTAGATGATGGGTTTCGGCTCACCTACCTTGGTTATGATTTTCTTGCAATTAAGACTCTGGTCAACCGAGGAGTCTTTGTGGCTGTTGGTCGTCAAATTGGTGTAGGAAAAGAGTCTGGTAATTTTTCGTTCTTTTTTACTTATGCAACACATGCTTTTGCCTGCTAGTGGTAGTACTACAGTTCCAATATTCCATTGTCATGCTTCATTGAATTTCTTTTTCAAGATATCTTTGAGGTGGCCACGGAAGATGGCACCGTCTTGGCAATGAAGTTGCACAGGCTTGGTAGAGTTTCTTTTAGGGCTGTCAAAGCAAAGCGTGATTACTTAAAACATCGTAGTAGTTATAGTTGGCTTTACTTGTCCCGCCTTGCTGCACTCAAAGAATTTGCTTTTATGAAGGTTTGTATCCTGTAGCATTTTAATATTTTGTGTGTTAGCCTATTATTGTTTGTTCATCATGTTGATTTTGTTCATATGCTTTTTCCCTGCTTGAGCAGGCTTTAGAAGAGCATGGTTTTCCTGTTCCAAAAGCTGTGGATTGTAACAGGCATTGTGTGATTATGTCACACGTACAAGGCTACCCACTGTAAGCTTATTCTTCTAGAAATTACCATGAAATAATTGTATGAGAGATCATGGGAATGGAATGTTATGCAATGAAATCAGCAGACATAGTCTCTTCTTGTGATTTCCGTTAGAGCTGGTTTGCTTAAGATAAAGAAGATATATAAATTATCATGCTGGTTCATGGAGCTAAGCAATTCACTTCTGTCCAATAAAGTGTGCAGGTGAAGCAATTGCAAAATCCAGAGATGGTTTTTGAAACCATCATTGGACTAGTTGTCCGCCTTGCAGAGCATGGTTTAATTCACTGTGATTTCAATGAGTTTAACATTATGGTAGGTATAATTATGTTTCCTTCTTCTGCTCTCACTTGGTACAACTTTCTTGTATGATGAATTAATATTTGATTAAAGTATGCACTCCAAATGCATTATTAGCTTTCTCTTTTAACTAGTTTAATTATTTTCCAATTTTTTCGTTCCTTTAGATTGATGATGACGAGAAGGTCACCATGATTGATTTTCCACAAATGGTGTCCGTATCACATCAGAATGCACAGATGTAAGATCTGATTCTAAAAAAAAGATCTGCTTTTACAAGTTCTGGTCATTTTCATACTTTCTATAATGACTTAGTATTGATTATCAAAGTGATTTGAATTCTACTTGCCTGTTTCTTATTTAGCTGATATCATATTCTCATAATTATGTTCCCATGTTTCAGGTACTTTGACCGTGATGTTGAATGTGTCTTTAAGTTTTTCAGCAAGAGGTCAGTATTATTTTTTGTTTGAGCTAGTCTGAATTTGAAGTAAAATGCAATTCTTTTGCATCTTTGTGGTTGTTTATTGCACTTTTTTTTATGGGATTTGTTTATTTCCATTAAGGTGGTGAAACCCGTTACCAGCAGTTTTTAGTCGGGTTGACAGAATGCATATAGATGCTATTTGTTACCTTCTTCTTAAGAATTGCAGTGAATTTATAAGCAATACACTGAACAATAACATACCATGAATCTTAAATATTAACTTGGTTTATGTGTGAAAAACTAATGTGCGCGTGTTTTTTTGTTTGTTTATTGAAGAGCTAACTGGTCTATGTAATTGACACCAATGTTACCTGGAGTGTGGGCCGAGTTGGTTTGTAGAACCTCGTATGAGATATAACAGTTTCTTCTCTGTGTGATGCGCCAGGGTAGACTCAGTTGGTACTGTGTCTTCGTTCATGGTTTTGGTTGGTTTCTATTACACTCTTCCCAGTTAGAGAAGTAATAGTTGAGCATATTCTTGAGTTCTTGAGTAAGGGCTCCTGGTTTGGGATGGTTTCCATTTCTATTTTCCTTGTAACATTTAGAAGAGCTGAACAGGACTAAGTGTTGTATATTTGTAATGGGTAACAGACTATGTTCAACTAACAGTTCTTATTTCATCATTTGCTTCAAGATCACTATTATATGAATTAGCTTCTGCTTTTTATTTACCCTCCATAACCCTTGATATCAGGGTGTGTGTCAGTGGCATGGGAAGAAAAGAATGTTGGGGATAAAGGTTTCACCTTGGTCGTTATGATCAATTCTTTTTCTCTCAGGTTCAACATGTCTTTTCGAGAATGCACAGATGATATTGATGGAACAGAGGTAGACACAGATGAAAGTGGCAGGCCTTGTTTTTCTTCAATAGCCAAGGATGCTGTTTTTCTGGACAAGGAACTTGCTGCCAGTGGGTTTACTAGGAAGGATCAGCAAGACATTGAGAAGGTATCATATTGTTGTGAAGCATGGCAGCTTCAATTGCCACATCCTCATGTGTATTTGTGGAGTCAGATCTATCTTTCTTGCATTGAATACAGCCTCTTGGATGTCCTCTTATTGTCTCCTGCTGCTTAAAAATTGCACCAATATTATCCTTTTGGACAAGCATTTCATTGGGACATTAATTGTACACTCCATGCTATGATTACAGTATGGCTTGTCCAATTGGTTTATGATAAAAACACATTTTTCTTCATTTACTATGACTCTGATAATGTTTTTCAATATCCTGTTATGCAGTTCATCGAAGGAGTTTTAGAGGAGGATGTTAGTTCTGGTGATGAAGGTAGTGGAGATGACACGCATATCTCTGTGTTAAATGAAGCAAACATAAAGGGGGTTAATGCATTGGACTTGCTAGATCAGGTATATTATTCACTTGCTTTTGATGACAAGATGACCTGGAAGAGATCCGGGTCACAATCTAAGGTCTTAAGTGATTATGTAGAAAATGAAGATTAGGGAAGTCATAACTGATAGTATATTTGAAGAGTACAACGGAAATCTGTTATGTTTGTATAATGATAAAAATTGGGGCGTGATGGAAATGCCTTTTCATACATCATAAATTCATATTTATACTTTGTTGGAATTGATCGGGATCTGACTTTAAATTTAATCCAGGGAGAGGAAGGAGGAGAGGATGATCTGAGAAACTGTGAAGCAGGTCCAAGAAGTAAACCTGAAGTAGGATTTCATGTGAGTGACAAGGTAGGTCTTCAAATTGTCTCAATCTTGTGTTTTGTACACGGACTTGAAGTAGGATTTATTAGGCCTTGGAATGTGCTGTCAATTGTGGCCTGTGTGACTACCTTAATGCTGCTGCAGTAGCAGTTGTCTTTCTTTTTGGTACCGAGGTTTGATGTGCAGTTTTCTGTACAATGGCTACTGTTGTATCAAGGTCCTTATGTTGGGTGTCTACAGGATGCTGACATATAACGGGGAACTTCATCCTTTGTTTAGCACCCTTATCTTCTTCTTTTTGTTGCACATTACCCACTCTAATGATATGGAGAGCCCTGACAGTAGTTTGTTACCGCAGGAGGGAGATAATGAGACTTCAAATGACAATGATGCTGAGCTGGTAAAGCGCTTGAACAAGCAGAGACGACGTGCCATAACAGCTGCCCGTGGAGGACGAAAGGATCTTTCCTCCAGAAATAGCTACAAAGACAAGGGCGGTAGATCCTCTAACAATTCCAAACTCCAGAAACAATTAAGCAGCTGGTAGAATATGTGAGGTCGCACCGCATAATGTGTGTTAGAGCTGCATGTTTAGGGGCGGGCCTCTGCCACGGCCAGTATCGTTCCAGTTTTGAACTAATAAACACGTATTGTGGAAGAAGAAATTGCTCGCGCAGCTTGTGCACAGGAATCAGTCAGTATTCCAACAAAAAAAAAAAAAATTGTATGTTTTGCGATCATTGTACTGCTAATGCTTAAGATATTTTGTGGAGATTACATAATTATAAAGACAGGTTACAACTGAAGAATTCGTCGATTTCAGTGTTTACTTCCAGTACGTCGCGCGCTGTATATGATATAATATATGCAGTGTGTACATTGAAGCACTCTGAATTAAACTTTTTTTTGTTATATTTTAATGAAGTTTACTAGTATGACTATGACTGCTATGGGTTTGAGTTTGGTTTTGATCCATCATCAGTCGCACTTCGGGCTCTATTTCTTCTGCAGCAGCAGCCGTAGTAATAGTGCCACCGTGTTGTTCCACTTGCGGTGAAGATCCTTGCAGGTTATTTATTCCTACTTGATGAGCCAATTCAACTGTTACAGAAGCCTCGTTGTCTTTGACACGTACTTGGCTAGAACCAGAACCAGAGCCAGAACCATTAGCAGCGACAGCAGCTTTTCTCAACCCCTTATTCTTTTTGGCCGAGCGAGCCCACCCAACGAGCCCCGCTTGTATATGTTCTTCAAATATAGCCTTCTTGAATGAACTTCCCATCTTCATTACATAACAACATAACGTGAGCAATACTAGTAGTAATAATTAACCTAAGCCTGCAAATATATAATTACGTACGTATATATATTCTCACCTGTGTGACAATTGCGTACAGTGGTAAGGTACTGTAGCTGCAGACGAACTGGACGAATGCTCTGAAAATAGATTCGAGGCATTCAGATTATTAACACGCATAAAATCAACTTAAAAAACTTTTCAGATTTGTGAAGCTGATTGAATCAACATATATACAAGCATCTGAATGGTCTGAGTAGACATGTGCATATTGCACAAATATATAAACTTATATATTGATTAGCTACGATGATGGAGCATGGTTTTTAATTTACTTACCCAATAATAAGTCTTGGGATGATATAACCAACTTTCCCCATTATGCAGGAATCAAATGTATACTGAAGCTGCAAGAGATGGAGGCACCAAATGTGTATATAATATTATAAGAATGATGGATATGTCATACATATGTTGATGTGGTAGGAAACAATATTGAATATTCACATAAATTCACATGATATATATTTATATATATATACATATGTGTGTGTGTGTAAATAGTTGAACAGTACATACCCATATCCAGAAGAAAAACGCGAGTTCAAAAGAATTTTGGAACAATATGATATGAATGAGTAAGAGAACCAATTTGGGCCTGTGGAACCAAAAGTGATCATCGGAAGGTTGAACAACCAAGTCCCCTTCGACTGCAATGTGTTTCTCAGCAACCTCATGGGCCAGTTGGGTAATTACGTGCTCCAATTTGGTGCCGACAGCAAGTAACAGCTGTTGTACGTAGTATATTAATTATAAGTTAGTAATCAATTCATCAATTTTCCATCCAATTCAATTCATGAGTATGACTAGCAAACCCATATATGTACGGCATGCACTACAATTCATTGTAAGTAAGATAAATCTGTCAAACTTACAATGAAGGGAACGAATGATATCCAGAAATAGGCATGCCAACCTGCATATACATGTATTATTAATGAATTTCATGATCAAACAGATCAAGATATATTATATATATAGCTAGTAATTATAATCAGCTTGTGCGTAGCTAGTAGGTAGGCTTAATTAAGTTATGATTTTCCAACCATGTGAAAGCTTACCCGAGACATTCAACAGCAAGAAGATGACCACAAAGATCCAAAGATACCAGCTGTGGATGATAAGTAATCATTAATAATAAGTTAATAACAGAGACGCCATATCCTAAATAAGCAAGAACAATGAGCTAGTTATGAGCAGATCGATCAGGAACAGTCCAAAGTGCCAAGATTACAGAGTTGGGTTAGCAGCTCACTCCCTTCAGCATCGATGTTATCTCCAACTTGTAAATACTATCTGTATAGTACGTCATTTGTTGGGTTTTACATCACAAAAGTTCCCGATATTGCTAGAAGTAGAACTACCCATTATATATGGCATATATTTTCTTTTTTTATTATTTCAATGTGGGATTCTTCAACACAAAAACATCATATCCTAAACTTTGACGAACGCAACAGCTAGCTGAGCCATTTCACATGCACGTACAAATGATTTCGGAAAATGCTATATGTTTTGCAAATCAAGCACTAATTCAAATGACCTTTTTTTATGTTAGTGGATATTTTTTGTACTCATGTGTGATTCGAAAATCATGTGATTTTCTTAGTATTGTTCAACGATTACAGACATATATGTGTTTAGCTAGGTTACAACTAGATCATCCGCATTCATTCCTCGATCGATCAAGAGCAAGCATGCCATTGATTTTATACGTGCTCGATCAGTTTTAGCAACACAACTAAAAAGATGCATGCCACTAATTAGAAAATAGGCTTTTTAGTTGAAATACATTCAAAAATTACAACTTTAATCTCACTTTGCATCCAAAATACTCATTTGTCTCACTTGCCACCAAAGACTCACTTTTTTATATCAAGCTATGCACCAATTTCGTTAACTACATGTAATAATCGTCAATATAAAAGGGAATTTTAATATGAATGGGGCACTAAATACACCTCACACCGAAAATTGACACGGACATGAATAAATTTGAAACCATTCATAACCTATCATAATTTGTTCATACCCGTCCAAATTTGCCGTGTAATATGTATTTACTATTCTATTCATAACTTTGCGTTCTGAGATAACAAAATTGTACCTCATATATATTGACGATTGTTTGATGAAATTAATAGAACTTGTGTGCAAATTTTAGTATGACAAGGTGAATTTTGGATAGTAAATGAGATAAATGAGCATTCTGGATGTAAAATGAGATTAAATTTGCAATTTGAGGTGCATTTCAACTAAAAAGTCTTAAATAAATGAAATTAGCAATATATTAGAGCAAGCAATATTGAGCATGCGTCAATATTAAATATCATATCGATCAATATGATCCTATAATAAAGTGAAATGGAAAACGAACCTTATTCCAACGACTGTCTTAAAATCTGCCTCGAGGGCGCGTATCATGTACTTGTGGAAATTAAAATTTGGATTTCCCCTGCAATGGGTCTACGAATATATACGTGTATACATGAAGAAGCAACAATTAATTCAAATGTATATATATGAGCCAGGGTGTGTTTATTTAATCCAAAAATGAGTAAGTTAAACTTACGCTGATGAAGCCTAGTCGCATGGTCATATATTCTGTCTTGGTCACAGAGCCATAAAATTGCTTGAAAAATGCTTGCTGAAAGCTAAATTATTATTAGAAAGAAGGTGTAGCGTATATATATATGACCATTGATTAATTCACGAGTCATCGTTAAGAGAAGAGAAAGTGGGTCAAAATCACGAATTAGTAAGAGTAAATTATTGGTATATCCTAATTAACAACTTTTATTTTTATTTAAAATTTTTCTATAAATTTATTTTTACTGAAAAATCTTTCAAACAATTAAAAACAATATCGTTTTCTTAATTTAGCTCTCTTTGCCCTATGTGCTTCTTAGTGTTTGATCTCTTGGGCCCTTTATTATATTATATATAATAATAAAGTATATGTATATATATATATATTATATTTAATTATAATTACTTTTTTTTTTCTATGAAATAAAAAATAAAGTTTGTATTATCTGGGGTTTAACGGTAAGGTATAAATTGTTTTTGGAAGGGGGTGAGATGGTGGTGGAAAATCGTACGACGTAGGGTTTAATCCAAGAATTAAACCCGGAACCATACACAAAATCCAAAAATTAAACCTTAAAACCATACACAATTAACCAACTTATTTAAGTTCAATTAGATACTCATATTACTCTAAAATGAACAAGTGAAAAAAAAAATATATAGATAGGAGTAATATTTTCATAATCCTCAATATAATCTTATAATAAAAAAAAATCAAATTTGAAGTTTAAAAGTATTTTTGAAGAAAAATAGTCAATTTGATTGTTTGACTAATATTATTATGATGGTTAGGGACTAGAAATTTTAAAAAATATAGTTAATGAATTTTAGATAAATATCGATGTTGTTAAGTACTAACTATACATATCGTATATGTTACAGTTATTTAAGACTTAAAGTGTAGGACACTCACCAACCAACCGAGAATAGCTAAATTCTTTCCGATACCAAAAAAGCGACCCCTAATAAAATCATGATCTTGGACGTGGGTGAACTTCGTTGCCAAAGCTGCAAGTACATATGACATATCATATACACGTACACGTCCCGTTTCATATCAAACCTACGTACATATCTAACAATTTAATTTATGAAATACAAATTCCCATACATAACTTCATAACTACTAGCTAAGCTGCTAATGGGGATCATTTATGTTTCAAATGGATGCGTATACCCATCAATTCTTATCCAATGGTTTAAATATCAAGTAATAATATTGTAAAAAAAATTAATTTTATAATTTTTCGTTTAAATCCGCTTTTGTTTACCATAAATACAAAATAATAGCGTCACCTAACGATAATTACTATCATTTTCTTTAAGCATCCTACAATAATTGAGATTGTAAAATTATTGATTAGTTGTCCGACCTGTTAGTATTCCTGCTAGTACTCATATTAATTATACATCAATACAACCTACCTTCTTTTGGATTGTACTCCTTTTTTGCGATAGAATCTTCCCAATGTTTCCATTGACGTATCTGGATACCAGCCACATATGCAAAGATATCCGTGAGAAAAAACATAGACTAAAAATGAACCAAATTAATATAGGAAAGGAGTAGGTCGCAATTAATATTTAGAAAGTAGAGATTTCTTAAGTAGATAGCTAGGCACCTTTGCTCCTCCAAAAAGAATGGTGAGAACACAGAAGGTGACATGCACCACAGCTAGCACAAAAATGAAGATGTGAAGATGATGCAATGCGGTGGTGGATAACAATGGGACCTTCCCCTGCAAATATATATATAGATGAATCAATTAATTAATTCACGTACGTACTACTACTAGATAAATTAATGATGAATTAGCAGCCCTGCCTGCCAGTAGCTTGTACCTCCGAACAGTAGTCGGCGGCGGTGGTGGAGGTGGAATCTTCAGCAAGAAGGCGAGGGGTAGTAGTCCAGGTGGGAATAAAAAAGGATGATGACGTGGTGAACAAGGTCTGAAAATGGGAGGTGCTTTCATGGTGGTCATCATCTTCTTGTTCTTTCTTACAAGGCAGCCATTGACTCGCCTGTTTCTCCGTTATACAAATTTTGGCTATACGATCTTGGAACACCGTCAGCAGTAGGGATATAAATCCTAAAAGCATCAACTCTTCTTTGATCTTCTGCAACGCCTGAAACAGAGGCTTCTGGTTCTTTTTCAGCAGATACTGCGGGTACCCAAACAATTAATAAAATTAATCATATACTATATATATACTGATACAGCTGTAGCTTAATTAGATATAAATATGCGTGTCTAGCTAATAATTGCTGATGTGATGGAATGACTAATAATGGCGGGCGGGCTTGCCTTGCCAGTGTAGTGAAGTATTCTCTCGAGGGCTAGAGATATGAGCACTATGACACTACACACCAAAGCCACAACCCATGTCGGCGTGTACTCCAACGTTGTTCCTCCTCCTTCTGCCATAGATATATAGTGATGACGATCGATCCACCTTAGTTGATTTTGCCAATTTCCCAATTTGCCTCGCCTAGTTTGATATGCGCATATCCATGTTATGTCTTTGGGCCTGGTGCTTGATTTGGGCCAGGTAAACAGTATGAATACGAAGTTTTAATTTCTATCTCCGGTTAGCTGCTAGATGCATCCAATCCCTTCTCCAGCTGTGAGCGAGCTGCCTGCAGAAACTGCAACTGCAGTAACTGCAGTCGGATGGAGATCGAGAAAGAGAGACTCCTACCTCCTTCTCCGCGACTCAACGTACCTGAAACTGAAAGCAAATTAGCAGCTAGATATATATTAGCTAGGAAGGTCAAGGAGGTGCAAAGCGCGGCATAATTAGCTAGCTTCTCGATCCTCAATCCTCATTGAGTATTTGTGAGTTGTGACTAGTGATCGAGGAAACAGGCATTATGTGAATTTCCGCTGACAAATCGCATACCTTTCTTATCTCCTAATAATGTAGTATTTCTGCTAATAATGTAGTTTTTGCATTTATATTCCTACCTGCTACCTGTAATTCTCCTTTAATCAAATAATATCGAAATTACATTGTGAATTTAATGAATCACCAATTATATTTTAGGGAAACTTATTGCTACAGTCCCTAAATTTTACCTCAATGTTAGCAAGGGTCCCTGAACTTTAATTTTAGTTCCAAAGGTCCCTGAACTTTACCCCGTCTATACTAAACATCTTTCTATTACAATTTTCCGTTAAAATTAAGGATAAGATTGACATTTGACTGTTTAACAAATTTTTTCATTTCAACTCTCCAAAGCCATGAAAATGACAACCACTTTGGAAAAAGCCTACACAAGAAAATGACAACCACTTTGGAAAAAGCCCCCACCCCCAAAAGCCATGAAAATGACAACCACTTTGGAAAAAGCCTCCACAATCTTTTGCTGCGACTCCAAAATCATCTCGGTCCGCTTCATCTCCATCTCCATCTAAGGGTGGCAATTTTTGACACGACCCGATACACGACTCGAAACCCGCACGAAATTTATGCGGGTCAACCCGCACGATTAAAATTTCGGGTCATTTTCGGGTCAACCCGTTATGACCCGTTTATTAAACGGGTGGGTTTCGGGTCAACCTGTTAACCCGTTTAATAACCTGTCAACCCGTTTAATAAATGGGTAGATTTCGGGTTAACAGGTTAACCCGTATATTGGCTTATATATTGACCCATTTAATAAATGTGTCATTACTAACTCATATATCTACCCATTTACTACATAAATATCTATTAAATTTTATAATTTAAATAGGTTAAACATGTTAAATGGGTTAAACGGGTCAAACGGGTCATAGGTTAATTGGGTTTTGAGTATGACCTGTTTATTAAATGGGTTAAACGGGTTACACGGGTCATTAACAGGTCGGGTTCGGGTTGAACATTCTTGACACAATTATTAAACGGGTCGGGTTCGGGTTGGGCATAAATGGGTAAAACAGAATTCATGACACGACACGACACGACCCATTGCCACTCCTATCTCCATCCACTCTTTCTTGCCATCTCTATCTTCATCTCCTCCATCCTCACAAACCCATCTCCCAAAAGCTTAATTACATCATCTCCGCCACCGGGTCTCTTTCTCTCTCTCTCCCCTCCCTATCTCTCTTGCCAATCGAGGCCTCCCTTGATTACCACTGTCCCTCATCGCCTTAGCAGCCCCATAACTCGAACCCGAATTCAACACCGGACTTGAATTCATTTCGAATTTTTTATCCATCTTTGGATAGACCTTGGTCCCAGGCTGAGCTATACTAACCCTAGTTGGAATTCGGATCCTAAACCCACTCCCCCCTCCACCACTACCTCCACCACTCCCTCCAACACCAACACCATTCCTATACATCTTACTCATACTCTTCATATTCGAACCATATCTCAACTCTTCATACAGCTCTTGATCCTGATCATCCTCTTCTTCATTCTCTTCATTCTCATCCTCCTCTCCAGGATTCTCTGAATTCTCCCTCTTCGACGCCGTCAGACCCTTTTCCATGGCATCCATCCGCTTGAAGTGGACCCAAGACGAGGTGAATCTCGACAAGGGTTGCTCCTGCAATGGTTGTCATTTCGCCTCTGTTTGAAGGCCGGAATTTGGAGAGTTGAAATGAGAACATTTGTTAAACAGTAAAATGTCAATCTTATCCTTAATTTTAAAGGAAAATTGGGAAAATTGTAACGGAATGATGTTTAGTATAGACGGGGTAAAGTTCAAGAAACTTTGGAACTAAAATTAAAGTTTATAAACCATTATTAATATTGGGGTAAAATTTAGAGACTGTAGCAATAATTTTTCCTATATTTTATTAGGAGGTAGCCGCGCATGTCCGTTCCAATATGCCCGATCCCCAGTCCAGACCTGCCTTTGTTTTTACTCTTGACTTTGCAGTCCGGAAGAATTTAAGAATAAGAATACGCGGGTTCCATTTAATGGTACTAATAAAAAATAAATGACTTGTTCTCTACGCAGCTGGCTAATATTGTATTGTCCAATCCGAAAATATTAAATATAGAATCTATAAATAAACATGATCATGTTCATCAGTGATAATGACGCGTTTTCGTCCCTATTTCTTTCTTATAATTTCAATTAGAAGCTTCTATATATTTGTTTATATATATATATATATATCTATATATTATATATATTATACATATAAGTCTCTAAATCCTGGCCTCCAAGCGATGGACAGGATATATATATAAATATATAATCGATATGAGTCTCTTGTTTGTTAGCTTCTTTCACAGTTACTATTACTATATGTGCCTTGTAATTGTAATTATGGGTTATTCTAGTAGGTAGAATAGTTGGAGTTTTGTTGGGAATTAAATTTAAAATGTAGGTAAAAATTGTGACAGTAAATTATTACCCTAGCTATCTTATTGAAATAATATATATATATATATAATGAAATGACTTTATTTTTACTATTCTAAATTTTCTAAAAGTTTAACTCACATGTAAATAAAATACTTGAGCTCAAACTATTTCTTCCTTACAAAATTTCGTCATTTTATAAGAGCATGAGAGAATCCAAATTGGGACATAGTGGCATTATACTGCTTTATTATAAAATAAAATAAAGTGATTTTATCAAATATTAATATATTTATATATAGCTAGACTAAAAGTCTTTTAATGCATTTAAAAAATATATATATGTTGAGTTAGAATTCGAGTGAATTTATAATACATTTACAAATAATATCCAACATATGCTAGAATAAAATAATATCAATTAGAATAATCTTTATTAATATTTTTCAAGAATAGAGGCCCATTTAATTCATAAAAAATTTAATTTAAATATTTTTTTTCAAAAAATTAAAACATGCTTTAATTTTTCGCTCCATCAAAAATAAGATTGGTTGCCCTAGCCGGCAGATATCATCTGTCCAACGCCATCCAGCGCATTTATGCTCCTTCTCTTCTGGTTGTCGGACTTTACAACTTAATTCTTCGAACTTGAATTTCTTATTAACTTACGATGACGAATCCCATTTAAATAGCATAAAACTCATGCATTGATTTCTGGTTGTTGGGTCCCAATACTTCTCCAAAGTCTTTGTTATTAATTAATTGTTTCTTGTATAATTATTTTCTTTTTCTTAGTTGCACTATTATAATGGGTATCTTTATTCTTTCTCTAGAACAGCGCTGGTCTGCAGCGTCTGCTTTGGTTGACTTTGAATAAGAGCCGGTCCAATAAATTTAAGATTTATAGCAAAAATTATAAAAGTATTCTTATAATATATATTTATATATACAAAATTAATAATTTTTTTAATTTTTAATTTTTTTTCTTCATATCATTTTCGTAATATATCAAAAAAATTCAAAAATTTAAGCATATCAATCATATATAGAAAATATAGTCATTTTTGCAATATTATATTTTTTAAAACGGTGAAATTTTATCAAAAATATGAGGCCAATTTTTTAAATTCAATTTAAATATTTTTCAAAATTTTAAATATTATTTTATTCTTTTTTCATAAAAATAAAACAAATTTAAAATTTTGGAACCTCCTTGTTTGTGAACCTAGGGCGATCGCCCTTGACGCCCTAGGCCATGGCTGGCTCTGCTTCGAAGAATTAAGAATTGTATTCTTTAAAGTAACCACTAGCTAAACGAAATTCAATAACCGTGCGAAGAAAGTAAACTATTCCTTAATAAGATGAGGGCCCAACTGCATGATAAAGAAATTGAATAAGTTGATGCAGGTTCAACTCTTGCTAAAAAAAAAAGGAAGCAAACAAGCTGGATATGACTCTTCTAATCCAGATAATCATCCCTCTATTTTTGTACTGGACTTTTTGCATTATAATTTACTATTTCTATCTTTTTGGTGACTTCATAATGTATTAGCAATTTGAGTGGTGATTCGCTTGTAAGCCTCTCTTCTTCGGAAAAGTGGAAGATCCAAATTTTAAGAATAATATGACAATATAAGTCCAGCAGTTCCAAAAGGCTGATTAGGAATGAGTAGGAAGAGTTAGGCAAAATATATTAAATAAAAAATGGGACATAAGACCTTCTTCTTCCGAGACCTATGTGCTCATATTCAAAAATCAGATTCCAACATAACCGACGATAAGGCTTTGAAAAGCCAATTTTTTAGCCCTCCATCGATTCCTTATACTCTAATGCCTTATATTATAAAATAAAAAATGCAACAGAACTCAAGCTTCCTTACTGAGTAAACAAACGTACGCTTGGATTCAAAATCAACAATGCAACGGATTAAGAACTCGCAAAAGCCGTTGTGCTAAGGCATATATGTTCTTTAGCTCGTTAGCGCTTTCAATACGAACTTTTTTTTTTTTCGGTCTTATAACATAGGACATAGCAAAGGTTTTTCCAACTAACTTGGATTATGGTCTAGCACCCCTTTATTAGTTTAGTGGTATTTCTCTCTATACATAATATGAAAAATCTAGAGTTTGACTTTTAAAAAAAAATAAAGACACACTTCATAATCATGTATAAATAAATATTTTGAGTATGCAATATATATTTATATATACATATAACATCAAAGGCACTACTGGAGTTGTTGCGAAGCTTAGATGTTTCATTTTGTAGAGTAGAATCACCCACATCTATCAAGAGAACATGGTGATTGATTCTCTCGCTATACATAACAACGTTATTGATTTCGGCTACACTCCTGCCCCTGTTTATGCAATTTCGGTTTTGTTGGATGATCTGTGTGGGTTGTCATTTGTCAAGGCCCGCAACATTTGTGCGGACCCTTGCTGTTGTTCTTTCGAAATAACTTTGGAATACATCAAACGGCATGACATATCATAGGTAAGGACAAATTTTTGTACATATAAATAGATGTATAAATCAATCATAAGCTAATTGGATATAGCAGTATCCAGCGATCAATAAATCACAAGCGCAGATGGAATTTGCACCATGAAACTGGGAGATATCAAAATCCCAACGAGTTATTGTTACACATCCCAATCGCAATAAATTTATAATCCCAAGGACTTCCAATAAAAGCACCAGTTTAGTTTAGTATAATGACTTAGGTGACTTTAAGAAATGGAAGAGCTGACTAAAAACATCAGCTCATTCAGACATCGGCAAAAACGGCAAAAACATCACCGTGAATGTAGTCATTATCTACCAAACTGACCAGGAAGTAGGTGTTCTTCACCTGCAAAAATCAAGAGAACCAAGAAATCATTTCAGCATTAGTAAAGTCAATGACCATCAAAAGATCAACTAGGTAGGTGCCTACAGTGTTGTTTTGTAAGCAGACATTTCAACAATCAAATCACACTTTCGGTATAAGGCAACAAGGGATACTAGAAGAAAGCAAACCTCTTCGAGCAATTTTCTAGATGAGTCACCCTCGGGGTATAAGCCAGCCCAACCTCTGGACCAGATTTCAAATGCCTCATCCTTCCAAATCAAGAAACTGGCAGGATCCACAACAGTTGGTTGGATTATCTCGCTTGCTGGAAAGACTCCCCATGTTACCGCATTCACATCATTCTGGCTAACGTTAGATATCCAGCTCCCATCTCTGTTCACAGCCATGTAGGTTAGAGATGGAAAGGCCTTGCATTTGTCGACAAGAGCATTCAGCTTCTCCTTTGAACAGAAAAACTCTAGATACGCTTTCTGATAAACATATCCTCCAGGACTCCCCCACCCTGAGAAACAAGCCAGTTGCTAAGAGTCGAAATAAATATGAAGGTATCTATATCTGGTACAAGGATACTCATTCCAATCTAAATATCAGTTGGAGAAAAAGAACACAAAAATATTATCCATTAGAAACAGAGGGAGAGGGGAAGTCAAGTGTAAAAGCAGAGATTTTCGCAAAGCATGAGATCAGTTTCACAGCCAAATATACAAAGATATGATGGAAGAAAAACAGATGTTAATTGAAGCTCAAACAGGTTTCTATACAGACCTGAAACCCTCTATGGAACTACCAGTAAAGGTTAAAGCTCAATCTTGAATTTAAAATCTTTCTTTCCATAAAAGCAAGACATCCGATCTTCATGAACGAAAATGAAATCATATACTTGTTGAATGTTTATGTTGTCAAGTTCAAGTAAGATTATGGCTCCATTGAGACTCATGCTCCTGTTGTAACTAAGCGACTGCAGTAATTCATGACCGAAACTCTCCATGATAAAAATTAAATAATCCGAAACAAAGCCGGGCTCATAAGAAATATAGATATAAATTGATATTTTCTTATAATTAGCATGATCATGAACCCACAAGCATACTGGTACTGATTACTTACCAACAAACGGAGAATCAGATCTTTCCCCGTTTACTGCTGGTTGGCTGTTGATGGAAAGGAAGCCCTTAGTGTTAATTTTCCCTAGCAGCTCATTAATGATTTTCGTTTCTGGCTGAAGCCCATCTAGTTCTGACCAAGGGCTGCTTCTCAATTTTCCAAGGCAGAATTTCTTAAATTTCTGATATAATAGCAATTCCAATATGTAAGTTTATATCTAGATTGCTAACCATGCAGAGTCAAAATACAAAGAAGGAAACACCACCTCATGAATATCTTCAATGGTTCCCAATGGGGCAACCCATTCTTCAACAAGTTTATTGTCACGTGCACGTGGTCGCATGAACTGTTGAGAAAATTATGAAATAACATACCCAACTCTAGGTAAAGATACAATAAAAAATAAGAAAGGACGTGTACCTCAGCCAAATGGTGGCTAAAAGCTTAAATCAAATGAAAATAAGTTGGAAATGATTAAAGTAATTGTTTCTCTGAGATAAAATGATTGGAATGCTCAAGTATTTAACAACACATTTTTTTGATAAAACCAAACCTAAATCATCAAAATTCCTCATAGAATTGTGGGCACTAAGACTAAATGTGTATGAATATATGTACCTGATAATCAGTTAGTGCTCCGTATGAAGGATTACGAGAATCACCCCACCGCCCATGTGGGTACAGGTCCCATCCTGTGGTCCTTGATATGTAGCTCTTGGGACGATTAGCCCTATTATCATTTGCTAGGACAATTAGATATTTTGAAAGACGTACAAGAAGTCAAGTAAATCCTCTTTGTTTTCTTATTTCTGCTTCTTTTTTTTTTTAATTTTTTTTTGGGAGGGTTTTTGAGAACAGTTGGACTGCATACCAGAATATTGGACGAACATCTTCTTTAACACGGAAAACATTTGCAGGGCGTCTCCAAGGTAAAGGCCTTGATATTTTGGTCTCTTCAATCAAACCAAGATTCTGCCAAGGTAGTATGATAAGAAGGGAACAAATTCGGTCATACATGATCCAAAGCGTATTGCATACAACTCAAGTAAAAAAACCAGAAAGGTATGAGAAAAAACCATTAATATAGCCAATGCTGATTTCTCCATGTTAAGCGTATACAGATGCAGTGTCCTAACCCCATGTGCCAAAATCTTCTTGCACATCTCAGTTCCAAGGTGAATTCCATAAGCTTTCACAGCTTCTTCGTTGTCCTTGATAGGGTCCAAGGCAGCAGTAACCTCAGCTGGTATCTACAATATTCAATTTATTGCAAACACTGAACTAAAGTAAGATAAAAAGAAAAACTACTGAAGAACTGAGAAAGGAATACTGCTATGCTCTTTGTAACTTTCACAGACCGTTATCATTTATTCTTTTCCTATGCATGGAATCGGGCGACTAACGTTTCATAGGGATTTGTTGGTTATATACTTATATCATAAGGATTTTAGGGTAAAATCGGTGCTTGAATTTAATCCTCAGGTAAAAAATTAAGCTTTTCTATGTGGCACAGGCAAATCTGGGATGTAAACAAATTCTAACTTTATAATCATCAATTATGTTTGAGTCAATAAATTTCTACAAGTTTTGAATTTATCTATAGTGCTGGTGAGTGTTTATGTGGCCTTAACTTTAAATAATCCGTTGTTAGGCTGCTTTCACCCAACCTTTAAGATACAAAATAATTTTAAAAAGCCCCAGACCTTAAAAATGCAAGTCCCACACCCTAAATCCACCGTGATATGCACATTAAGGGTGGTAAATTGCCTAACTTGTCCTACATAAACAGCCAGAGCACTTTACAATAGTTGAATATGCAAAGAACATTATTCTCAACCAATTAATATTATCCACATTGTAGTGCTTTATAAGGCATTATACCATAGAATAGAGCCCTATGAATATATAAACTAGGATAGAGGATATATAAATAAATGCATGAAAAATGGGGAAGAGGATGAAAATACCTTTGTTTTGCAGAAACCAGTCATGCGTATGAAGCCTTTGTAGTTATTAATGGGCATAATTCCAGGAACAATAGGACAATTAATTCCAATTTGGCGACAGTCATTGACGAATTTGAGAAAAACATCAGTGTCGTAGAATAACTGTGTGACGATAAAATCTGCGCCAGCATCAACCTTTTTCTTCAAATAAGCAAGATCACTTTGGTAGGCTTCTGGAGAGGCAAGGCCATCGGTTGCAATGGCGTCCGGATGTGCCTCTGGTTTCAATGCCAATTGGTGACATTTAAATTTTAATTTTTTAGCTCAGAACGTAAGGAAAAAACCGAAAATGCAAGAACAGTTAATGAGTAAAGCAGTGAGTGGGGTACTGGAGTGAGTAATTGAGTATGTAGGTATACCTGGATAACCAGCAACAGTGACGCCAAAGTAGTCACCATATTTAGCTCTGATATGGATGACCTACGATTAGAGAGCACAATTGCAAGCAAAAATCAAATTAAATGAAATCACAAATCAAATTAAATGAAATCACAAATCAAATTAAATGAAAATTCAAATAAGAAAAATTATTTTGTTACCAGGTCGAGGGCGCAGGCAAAGCCTCCCTGGATCTGAACAAACTTGTCCTGGCCATGGGGCGGGTCGCCCCGCAGAGCGAGAACGTTTTGGAGGCCGTTGGACTTGATGGTTTGGAGGGCGTGGTCGATCTTCTCGACAGGCATATTGGTGCAGGTGAGATGCATCATGCTCTCCACGCAGATGATGTTCTGCATCTTGCTCGCAATGTCCAGCGTCAGATCCGCCGTCGACCCACCCGCACCCCAGGTTATGTCGCAGAACGCTGGGTTGTGGGCCACCATCCGATCCATCCGTTCCAACAGGTTCTCCACCCCATCCTCCGTCTTTGGCGGGAAGAACTCAAACGAGAACACCACCTTCTTCTCATCCACCAATGTCTCCCGGATTTTGTCAATCACCTTCATTTCCAATACTTAGATCTTTTGCTTTTGTTCAGAGACCCACCTACCACTGGAACAAAGATGAGAGTAGTGCGACTCACCACCGATGCGGCACGCCTATGGGCTATGTGCTATGGCTGCCTAAAGTAACAAAGATTCATTTAACTTCAGATCCAGATTAGGAAATCATATGATGATCAACAATCAACAATGTGGTGGCATCAACAATCCAGATTAGGAACCACTCACCAACCCCGCCATTCCCTTCTTTCATCTTTACTGCTCCCTCCATTTTTACTAGATGCACGAATGCGTGGAACGGTTTAGATTTGACAGTATAAAAGTCAAATAATTTGAGAATTCAAATCGTTAAATCGTTAAATCGTTAACGGAATGGTTTGGATTTAGATTTTCATTTTGAAAATCCTTTAAATCCAAACTGGATCGTTAAATAATATATTAATTTTTATTAATTTTTAAATTTATTATTAATACAAAGTAAAAAAAATAAAAATAAAAGAATATCTAAATATACTCATATAAATATATGTATACTCATATGAGTGTAATAAAATATTATTAAATAGTTTATTTGTTTGATAAATTTTAGTATAGTGATAATATTTGCAATTCAATACTTAGCAAACTTAATATATAAATTTTTGAGTATTAATTATTCTCCTTTTTTTGGTAGCCTTGTTATTTTTTTATATCCTTGTTTTTTTTCCTTAACGGTTTTAAGCCGTTTCGATCCAAACCGAACCGTTAGTAACGGTTTGGATCAAAACGATTTTATTTCTAATTTTAGAAAATTCAAACCATATCGAACACGTTAAGATTTTAACGGTTTGGATTTGGATATTACCAATATCCGTATCGAACTGCATCGTACCCACCCCTAATTTTTACTTTGTACTTAGGAAAACAACCCTAATATTTAAGCTTGCGATACAGATAATATTACTATATTAGCAAATTATATTTTATTACCTTATAATTTATATCGAATTACATATATGTATTTGTAATTTCAAATTTCGCATTTATTTACTTATACTTTTTAAAACGTTACACCTTAATTCCTACATTAAATTTTTTGGTAAAAATTCAATTAAATAATAATTGAGATAAAGCGAAATCTATGTTTAGTTTAAACAAATGCCAAATAAGCACCACGTGGCATAAAATAATAATAAACTTAATAAAATAATCTCCTCTCGTATTATTTTATTAAGCTTATTATCATTTCATGCCACATGGTGTTTATCTTATATTCATTTAAATTAAATATACGTTCGATTCATTCAAATCATCGCTTAACTAAAATTTTAACAAAAGAGGATAAAATTGTAATATTTTAAAAAATATTTAATATTAAATGTAAAATTTAAAATTTAAAATTATGAAATTTGAAATTATGAAATTATGAAAATATGAAAATATGCATATAATTTGATATAAATTAAAGAATACATGTAATTTTTTATTTTTTTTAATCTAATACAGATTAGACCCACACGATAAATTCTTCTCACCCACAAGATTGGGAAGAAAATAAGACTCAACCCACTTGCACGGTTGCACCAACCATAAACGTTGCCACCGCCAACCAGGACACTCCATGTCGCAGTACAGCAGTTGTCACGTCCTTCTCTAGTCACCCGATCACGTCTTATTTGAGAGGTACCATATCGATGCCTTAAACCGCTACATATAGTAATGTTGTAAAAAAAAATTAAGCTAAATAGTGAAAATCATCCTTAAATTTTATTATAATTTTAAGAATCGTTGTCATTCTTCAATATTAATATTTTTTACCGTCGAATTTTACCCCAATATTTATATTAATCTTTCCTTTTATTTTTCAAATAAATTCCATTAAAAAAAAGTAAAACTTTCAATGTATGTGCATTTTACGTGGCTTATGTTAACGAAATTCATTTCAAAATTGAATAGAAAGATTAATAAAAATATTAGGATAAAATTCAAGAACTATACACATTTACATTGAGGTATAGACACAATTCCTAAAATTATAGTACAATTCAAGAATAGTTGCATCTTGCAACTATTTATCCAAAATTTGATTTCTCTTATTATTGTACTTTTTTTTATGAGAAATGATATCATTATATATCATAAAAAAAAGAGTGCAACTATTGTAACGACCCGAAAATTCGAAAAAGGGAATTTTGAAGAATTTGAAGGAAATGACGATTTTACCCCTGGTTTTGAGGGCTGAAAGTTGACTTTTTGATCAGGACATTTTTGGATCTTCCGTAGCGACCGTTGGGTAGGTCTCGAGACGCTGATTCCGTAGACAGGCGACATGCGTCAATTGGAGTTTGAACGACAAAGTTACGGGTCTAGGAACATGAAGGGCATTTTGGTAATTTGTTAAGGTAGGGGCAAAATGGTAATTTGGGCAGGTATTGGCTGATTCAGCCATGCTTAGTGTGTCATTGGGTCCATTAAGTGACATCTGTCACTTTATAATAGCGCTTAGTGGCAAAAGGATATGTGTGTGCGGTGAAGAGGTGAATGTTAAATCACTTATGCTATATCTTGACAAAAAACAGGGTATGTCCAATCCTTCCCCTTTCCATCCAGCCAACCACGACCCAAATAATCAGATGCCTAAGAGATTTGAGAGTGAGTATAGAGATCAAATGAAGAATGAATTAGGAAGGAAACCATAAAACCCGAAGAGAAACCCGAAACAAATCCATGAAATTCGAATTTCACCTTGCAGCCCTCAAACGTTGAAATTGGACTTAGATTAACACTTCTGGGACTCGTATTAGTCGATCCACATCGAGAAACTCAAGGTTCGAAGCTCTTTGAGCCAAGAACAAACATGGCGAAGTTTGGAAATTCGAAGGATTGAGTTGTGTAATTGGAGGAGTTGGACGATGGAATTGAGATCGAAAACAAGTCTATGAGAGTCCTACGAAGCTTTTGGATGGATCAATTGAAGAAAACAAGTGGAATTGATGAACTTCAAAGAATGAACAGTGTGCGGGTACCTTCGACTATTCCTCTTTGAATCGAATGGATTGAGGTCAAGACTTGTGTAATTGAAATCACAGACCTCTAATTAAGGTTTCAACAATGATGTTAGATGAACTAATTGAAATAAATGATGCAGAATTGATGGATATTGAGTCGGGTTGACACGCTGGTTGCAGGACCCAAAATGCAGAGAATCAGGTTGGGACGAACAGTGTTCATTGGCGCGTGGCTCCCACACGCAGCCACTCACGGCGGCGCGTGAGGGCGCGTGGAGCCTTGTCTCAAAGTGAGTTCAACATGAAACTTACCCCTTTTGATATGATGTACATTTTGGCACTGGTTTCAAGGAAATCGGATATCGTTTTGATAGTGTTCAGTGTATCTGAAGTTTTAATATATGTTTTAAATACGTATTTAAATTCCAAAAAAATTGGGGAAAATTATATGAGGTATATTGAAGTGTTAGTAACCCTCGATAATGATTTTGGACAGGAATTGTGATTTCCGGAATTTATGGAAAAACGTACAGCCCAGAAGCGGGTAGTTTGGACGGTGTGTGAGTGGACTTTGCTTTCTAAATTTCAATGCATGCATAATTGTTTTATATGGTTTCTATTTATGATTTTTATGCTTATGATTATGGTGATTACGATTTTCGTATTTACACGTATTTCGATATGTAATATGTAATTGCACAAGACTATGTTTTATGCTATACTTTGATGATGGTTTGATGGATGATTTTATATGGTTTACACATATCATGTTTTGATAATGATTTGATGATGTGACATTGGGTTTGAATGTGAATTCGGGTAAGAGATCCATTTCGATAAAATATGATTTCAGACTTGGTTTTGGGTTTAAAGACCTGGTGCTATTGCTAGATCTGGTTTTTGGTTTAAAGACCTGGTGCTATTACTAAATCTGGTTTTGGGTTTAAAGACCAGGTTGATTGATGACGAGGGAGGGCCCTTAATTGATATGTTTTGAGTTTAAAGACTCGGTTATTGTGATATCCCCCGAGGCCTATTGATTGTGTTTTGAGTTTAAAGACTCATTGATATCCTAGGAAGGTCTGATATATGTGGTTTTGAGTTTAAAGACTCGGTAATTGAGATCCAGCAGATTGATTGATTTGTGATTTACTGTTGATTTCCGATAGTTTCAGATGTTTTGGGCAGTGGCCCGGTTTATATGGATTTATGGATTTTTGGGCTATGTTCTCGTAGTTGGATTTTAATTTATGGTTTTGGGATGAGGCCCTGGAATTATGGTTTTGGATATGAAATAGTTTCCGATTTTTCATAAGCGGTTTTCTGATCGTGGAACTAAGTGATTTTCGAATGCATGCATTGGTTTTACGTGGAGGGTGGAAATGTCTTTTTTGTAACATGTTTTATAAACTTATTTATTTTTGTCCACTCATACCTTTTATATTTTTATTGACCCTACATGTCGTAGCGCGATGATCGAGGCCAATCGAGAGGTGGAGGTATGATCGGACACATGTATGGTTATCCCTTATTTAGCAAGTGCTGAGAGTAATTTTGAAATTTCAGTTGACTTGTCATACGGGAGCAGGACCGGGCACGGTTATCAATGTCCCTCAGGGGACGGGTCCTATCAACTATAACATCAATATGAAGTTATGAAATTAATACCCTCAAGCCGATTATGTAATACTAACATGCATAAAACCAAGGATGAAAATATCGATATCGACGGATATATCGTTAGTCAAATTTACGGATATCTCGCCCCAAATAGCGGTATCGATATCGATATCGTTTACGGTCAACAAAAATGATGGAAATTTAGAATGAAAATTTGGGAAAAACTTAAGTACTCAATGATGGTTATATAAGACCAATAAAAACTATAAAATGACTTTAGTATAATAAATATATGATGAATCATATGATAGAATATAGGTCTAATGATAACTAACAGTATAAAACCTTAAAGATAAACTTAAATTACATGAAAAATAATTAGAATTTGATAATGACAAATAATAATAATAAAAATACAAATAATAATAATAATACTTCTAAATTATAATCATATTATTTAATTTTTTTCAATTAAAACTTATATTCCTAAATGAAAACTTATATTACCAAATATATAAAAGGAGCCAATTTTTAGATTAAACAAGTATTCTAAATTAAAATATATGTTCTAAATTGAAACATAAATTGTAAATTAAAACATATATTCTAACTATGTGAGTTAAGCCTTTTTTCACATTAAATATGTATTCTAAATTAAACATATGTTCTATATTAAAATATATATTCTAAAATACAACATAAATTGCTAAAATATATCTTACTTCATATTTAAAATTGTGAACAAAAAATGTTAAATAGGAAATTTAAAAGGAAAAAAAAAACAGTATTTGACCCAAAAAAAGGGTAAAGATTAAATGCAAAACGGAGCGTTTCACTTGCTTAAAAACGATAGGTTTGGGTTTGGGTTTGAGAGAGATCGATCAATCGATCTCTTCTTCCTGTGTGAAGGCTGCAGAGGTGTCTGAAATATTCTCCAGACCTCTGGCTAGTGCGACGGTGAGAGGTGGTCGTTGTAAGGGGATGGCGAGACTGGTAGAGCAGAGACGACTAGCGGGCGGGGGGTGGAGCCGTCGTTGTCGAGGGTCAACGAGGAGGCTAATAGAAGCGGAGGGTCGAGGCCTGCTATCGGTCAAGGGTCGCGCAGGAGCCGTCATCGAGGGTTGAGGAGTGATGTGCTTCGTGCGGTTCGGCCGTCGACGGAAGATTCGAGGATGAGGACTGCAGTTGTACTTCGAGGTCGAGTTGAGGGAGGTTTGCCCCAATTTTTTTTTCTCTCCAATTGACTATCTTCTCTGTTCTACACTTCTACTTCTCTATCAATTCTTGTGAGTTGTAAGTTTGTGACACCAATTTGTAGATCTGTTGAGTGGTTTTCAATTTCTTTCCAAATTTCCGCTGTTCATCCTTGATTGATAGCTGGCCAATTTGTTTGCTTTTCCAATTTTTGTTCCCCTGTGATCGTGAACTTGAATAATTGATTGTTTTTAGGTTTGAATGATTGTAATTTGTAGGATTAAATAATTCCCATTTCTATTCATCCACTGATTTCATTTGTTTTTGGTTTGAATTTTGAGTTTGGTTTTCGGTGACTGTCGACCGAATGGGGTAAAATCGTTGATATCAACCAAAATTGACGATATTCACCGATTTTCGTCAATAGCCTCGATTTTCCGAGAAGTTTATGTTTACCGCCCTCTTATGTGCCTGTAGTCGGAAATCACGATATATCGTCGATTTCAGCGACATTTTCATCCATGGAAAAAACCGCACTAACAATTAAAAAACTCACATCATTGAAATTATGCAAAATTAAAATTAAGCCTACAATGTCCAAAATAACTAAAACCCTAATGGCTCCTATAACCCTAAACTAATTCAAAGTAACGGTCATCATCATCAAATTCATTAGATCTAATCTTTAAGAACTTGAATAGCATGACGGATGTGGAGAAAGCTTGATCTCCATCGATCCAATTACGCTTAAAAACGAATAAATGATAAAAAGTGCTAATATAATTATTATGACGAAAATTAATAGGAGATATTACGAAAAACTCTTCCAACAATAGGGTAGAACAAGATTTAGAGAAAGAAAAAATCTTAAAGTAAGATTGCGGGTAAGGAGTCAGATTGAAATATAGGAAAATAACATGAAGAGAAATTCAAATCTGAATATGACTCATAATATATAATCATCATAAAATAACTCTTATTACGAGTGAGAAGATAGAAAACGGAAGCTAGTGAAAAATATCGATATTAATTATCATTTTAATATTGAAAGATATCAAGTTATTTGTCTTATTATGTGATAGTAAAATATACCATGACGACACTAGATCTGGGACGCCGGGGCGGGTTGGGTTGGTGGCGTGGGACCTATCACACCTACCCCCTACCACTCCGCGCTAGTCGCTAATTTTTGGGCATCCTCTCAAGCTCATTACAATCCGAGTTGAAAAGAGAACCTCATTCCTCTCGTTGGCCATTCACGTCTTGCTAGGGCAACAACGACGCTAATTCCATCCATTCCATCTATTTTGTAATGATATATAGTATTAGGAGGGTGTATTTAATTAGGACATTTAAATATTTTCAAAGACTTTAGGAATACAAATGTATTCCATTAAGACATTTAAATGTTTTAAAATATTTTTACAAAGTCATAGTGTATTCAATTAAAACTTTTAGTATTATTAAAAATGTCAAAATAAGTTTTGAGGTATTCAATTAGGACTTATTTAAATTGTGGACTTGGTGAGATTTAACGTTAAAAATATACATATGATAAGACAAAAAATGTCTAACGTCAAGTGGAGGAAATTATTTTTGAATCATATAAGACATTTTTTTTTTAAGAACGTTTTTTTAAGAAACATGTGCTAAAAGGCGACCAAAAAGGTTTTATTTTAGTGTAGATTTTTTTTGGCATAATTCTGCATATTGTTTCCATAAATTGTCACTTTTGCTCCTTTTTGTTGCGGTGTTCTTCAAGTTTTTTGTCACCAAAAGTGTTCTTCAGCTTTTAATGACGAAAATTTCATAATAATCTTAGATTTTCCGGAAAATCAAGAAAAATTCAAAAAAAAAAAAAGCATAAAATCTCAGAACCACGTTAGAACGATTCCAAAGCATCCAACATATTTAAAAGCATCAAATAGATCAATTCTAAAGTGTGTTCAATTCTAATAGGAAAAAAAGTGATAAGTGTGAGTAAGGGTGACAATTTTTAACACGACTCGAAACCCGCACGAGATTTATTCGAGTCAACCTGCACAATTAAAATTTCGCGTCATTTTAAGGTAAACCCGTTATGACACATTTAATAAACAGGTAGGTTTCAGGTCAACTTGTTAACCCGTATAATGACATGTCAACCCGTTTAATAAATGGGTAAATTTCAGGTTAACATGTTACTCCGTATATTGGCTTATATATTGACCCATTTAATAAACGTGTCATTACTAACTCATATATCTACCCATTTACCTACCTAAATACCTATTAAATCTTATAATTTAAATATGTTAAACATGTTAAATAAGTTAAATGGATCAAATAGGTCATAAGTTAATTGAGTTTTGAGTATAACCTGTTTATTAAATGAGTTACACGAGTTATGCGGGTCATTAACAGGTCGGGTTCGAGTTGGACATTCTTGACATGATTATTAAACGGGTCAGGTTTGAGTTGGACATAAATGGGTAAAACAGAGTTTATGATACGACACGAACCCGACACGACACGACTTATTATCAACCATAAGTGTGAGTGTGTGATATCATGCTCTACTGAATGTGTGACTCAAGATGATGGAGAAATAGACTCAGCCATTAATGTTCAGATGAAAAAAACCATAACAAGAATAGAGAATAAAATAGAGAAATCACGATATCCACCAAAATTTGTTAATATATGTTCTTCAAAATGTCCAAATAAAGAGAAAGTCCATAATAGAATTTATAAAAAATGTTTGGACAATACTCAAATGTCCATATCAATTTATAAGATTTTTAAAATGCCTTTAAAATTTTTCATTTAAAAAATGTCTTTAAAAATATTTAAACCATATTGCTCTTTGTCAAAGAAGATATCGGTAAACCATATACATAAGTTAGTAAAATGGGATGAGAAAAATAGGTAATAAGAAAAATACGAAAAGACTAGAAATTCGAAATGGGGTTTCTGACAATGATTGGAAATGAGACAATAAAAAAGGTATTATACCAAAAATACTACAAAACAAAATCAAATATTAAATAATATAATTATTTATATGGCCTTGCAAAAGGATAATATTTGCTTCTTAGTTCGGTAATTTCTAGTTGTACACATTTTTATTTTGTCGAATTATCTTTATAACTATTTCATAATTATAATCATTCAAATTTTAAATTATTATTTTAAAATTATTTCTGAAAAAAATCAATAAAATTGAAAAAATATTTAATCATTTTTATATATAATCTAAATGAATTATTAATTATGAGTATATTAATTATTAACAATACAGTCAATTTTTTTAATACATATAAATAACTAATGACCTCAATATTATTGATTTAGTGAAGACAATCTTGAAATAATGATTTAAATTATACAATTTTAATTATAATACATGTACAAAAATTATTTGACAAATCAAAAAAATGGTAAAAAAAATATCCCCCATAACAATACTATAATGCACGTAATTCCTGTTAGTAAATTTGCGTATAACACGTGAAATTTCAGACAAAGCAAGATCTAAATAAAAGTATTTATGAAGCAAACCATAACAAATAGGAATTCATTATTGGCACTTAAAATAAATATTAAATAACCTAAAATTTACTGAATCTAATGAAATACTTTGAAATAAATATTAAATAACCTAAAATTTACTGAATCTAATGAAATACTTTGAACCGGAATAATAATCTCTTGAAATAATACAACAGTTTACGCATATTTATTGTCCAAAAGAAAAAGGAAAAAAATGTGAAAATTCATTTGATACAACATCCTCTTACCCTGTGCAAAATATAAAATTCTTGGCTTTGTGAGATACCAACTATGTTTCTCTTTTCTTCTTTAGGGAGGGAAGGGAGATGAATTTGTCGCTTACAAGTTATGATATATCGTACATTTGTTACAAATGCGTTGCGAATAATTGAACCTTTCCTTTAATGAAGGGTCATAATGAATGCTAAATCAGCGTCCCTAATTCTGGTGACTGGCACCTGTGACAGAACAAAAATAAATATCAGGGGGGCCAGGTTTCAGTTCGAAACAATTATCAGCCATGCGTCAAAAAGAAATATGCACATACTGTTATACATGTTACGATTGCGACTAACATTCGCCGTCCTTGCTTCAGCAGAATCCTTCACCATGAAAAGGATATCATCAAACATTGCACATTCGAAACTAGCAGTGTCAGCAAAGGATACATACACGAATGTCCTATTCCTACGGTGTTAAAGAGTGCGATCAAATCCATCCACGTGGTAAAAAATAAGCTATCAATTCTATTCCTACCCAAATACTAAATTCCATCCAAATTCGGTCAGATTTAAATTTAAATTCGAATTTTACCCATTTACAATTTGATAAGATTAAGAAATCATAAACTTTGCCTTATTGCCTATACCCTTTTATACCAAAAACCTTGTTACTTCCACTATATAATTGAGAATCTCAAACAGATGCTAACATCTATCAAACCGGTAAAATTTAAATTTACATTTGACGTAACTTGGATGGAAGTTCTGATTTGAAGGAGATTGGTAACGGACTCCACTACAAGGGTAGGAATGATAACTTTACCAAGTAGGTCAATTTCATAGAACCCTAACACCGAAGGGAAGTTCAACAAAATTTGGCCAGTTATATATCAACTTTGCTTAGAAAGTACAAGGAGTTCACAAACATGACTGAGACATTTTATGGATACAACTTCAGAAGAAAGCACTTGAAGATGAGAAAAAGGTTGCATTAAACAAAAATTGCACTTGCCTCGCATCACAATGTAACAAGTTCCCACTCTTCTTTTGACATGTCGAGGAATTCAATACAACCATCTTCAAACATGATCTGGAACCAAAAACACAAGTCCATTTTCAATATTTCGGAAAGTTCACATTTCATGGTCATGTCTCTCAAAAAAGTAACTCATCTCTTACCGAGTGTTTTTTGGAATATCTATCAAACCGTTTAACAATCCCAAAAGACCTGAAACATCGGAGATTAAAGAAGAAAGCACATATCTCAGAGTTCAGAATATCAGGATATGAAAATAGAAATGACCCAAAAAAAAAAACCAGATACATGTAGAAACTAAAGACTTCTTAAAGGAAGCAGATGGAAAAGAAAAAAGAGCATTACAGATCAATTATAATAACTCCAATAGAGGAGATGATCAATCAAAGGCGATTGTTCCAACAGAAAAAATTCTGCAGAAATTTGGGATTACTATCACACATAAATACAAAAATAGATCATGAAGGCACTGGTGTTTGATGCTGTCCATATCATATAGTTCACTCATAGATCCAAAATGTTTTCCTACTGTCTATGTTTCTCTAATTTCATGATTTTGATTGGTTTTTGTATCATCTCTAAATGTTCTCAAGGCAGTGAACATCAATGTCCCACTAGACTAAACCCACAATTTTATAATCATTATACAACAATAATTACAAGGGAAAGCATCACACATTCTATTTCAAGTGATGCTAGGACTTAAGCAAAGAATATCAGTAGTATTTTAAAACCCAAACAAATTCCGATGAGGAACTTCAAAGTTCCATGGAATTTGGAATATATTACTAAGAAATGCACCAACAAAAATTGAATAGAGTGCTTGTAAGTAACTAATTGAGTAAGTAGAAGAGAGCACATGCACCACATGAGTATAAAAAAACCACTAAACGAGGGATCAAGGTGTTAATAAAAAATTCCTCTAAATGCATTGCATTTAATCATTTGCAAATTCCTTGGTACTTTGAAAGTACCACATTTTTGACTAAATCCTTGGAACTTTGAAGCCCTCATCCAAACACATCCCTACATTCCAATTTGCAAAATATTATAATTTCAATATGATATAGATTAACTGGTGCTGAACATGAGAAAATTCAAGGAGTAAAAACTAACTTGATCAATGACAAATTTCATTCATCAATTAACATCCTACACAAAACTTAAATATTACAAATATATCACAAATCATTATGTCGATTTTTTGCAAGCTACCTAAAGGAGCATATGTGGTTCCTTTTTCTATATTGCAGTTTGTTAACATGCAAAATGAATTACTAAAGGGGCCCTGTGATAACCATTTTGTATTTGATTTCTAGTTTTCACTTTTAGTACATGAGACATGTAGAAGTAAAAGAGACGTAGAAGGGATGAACAAGAGTGGTCGTAAGGAGAGGAAGAAGTACAGAAGGAAGAATGAAAAAACCAAAAAAAGTGAAACCCACAAAAAATGGTTCTGGTTTTTAGTTTTCATCTTGTCCACTATATCTTATACATTTGTTCTCCGTCTCTTTGACCATATTCTTCCTCCATCCTTCATCCTTCATCACCCCTCATTTCCCCATATCTCAAGCATAAAAAGTGGAAAACGAAAACTAAAAATGGAAAGTGATCAAACAGCCCGTAAGATTTCAAGATTGTGCAGAACCCAAATGCACGAACTGATATGAAGAAATACATTTACAAAAAGGGAAGTTTTAAGAAGCATAAAGAAGAAAGGACCTAACAAGGACCCACTTCCATTCATCAATTCACAAAAAACCTTTACAGAAGGATTAAAAAGGTGAAAATTGAAATTCAAACTGTCTGAGCACTACTGGATGGATAAACTTTTTCAGATTCCACATAAAAGGGCAACAAGTCTTTAGTAGTGGAAACAATGCAAAGGCTAGTTTAAAATTCCCTGAATCAAAAGCAGGAGAGGGTTCTAAGTTCGAATGCTTTTTGGTATTGGTAATTGCATAAAACAACTAACATCATTGCATTTTCAAGTCACCACACTAATGCAATTAACACCATCGAGAAATATGAAGCAGTTCTCTAAAATAAAAGGTTCATATATATTATGAAATTACCTCTGATTTGTGGGTCGACTTATTCGAATAACTTCACCAATGCAATTACACAAACGTGTAGCTCTTTGGTTATGGATGGGTTGCGAACTTCCTAACGGACAAATAAGACGTGTAACACAGGTTTCAAATAGAGTATATAAATAATTCTGAAACACAAATGAAAAGCAATACAGAATAGAACAAAGCTCACCTATATGCAGATCCCCATTTCGATAAACCTTTCCAAGAAAACAGTCCACAATTAGTCCAATTTTATCATAACTTCAAATATAATCATATAACACATTGACGCACAAAAAAACAGTGATTAGTGCAACAAAACTTAAAACAAGAAAAATTTTAGTGGCAACTCTTGGAGCTGATTTCCAACATGTATCCTCCAGTATGTTAGTCATAATCAACTGATATCCAGTAAGGGTAGGCGAAATGAGGGGACTTAGACTGATGAAAGAGAAAATAAGAATTAATGAGAATTTAAAAAAATATGTACTAGCAGTATACAAAATTTAATTTCTACAATAATTGAAGCAAAAATTGGTCTACAGCCAAACTTTTGATTGACCATTTAATTAGCAGCAAAAATTAACAGGTGTTTGGCAGATTGTTGCTTATTTTGGCAAAATAGAAAATAGCCAGTTAAGCCACCCACCAGAACTTTTCCAGATGATTTTGGGACAAGGAGCAATGTAACATTCCCTTTGGACAAGGTTCCTTCAAAGCATTTTCTAGAAAGCAGGTTAGCATGGTTCAGAAGCCTCCAAGTGGAATAGGCAGGCCCCTCCAACTTGTTTTACAATAAAAAACTTAAAAATATCATCCTGCTCATGACTTCGCCGACATTTATGGAAGAATTTCTTGTCTTCTTTTGACAAGGACTTAAAACACAACAATTTTTTCTTCTTATCACTAAAGTCCAGACATATGGGAATACATAAGTATCATTGCTGAAAGTGTATCCAATCGTAGGCACGTGACTTAACAGATGATTCTTAGTTTCAGCCTTCCTTGCAACATTTCTATCACAAAATAATGTACGCTGAATCGAACTAAGATATAATACCAATTTCAAGATATTTGTTATCAGTCAACCTAAAGCTTCTTACAAAACCAAAAAGAAAGTTTTCATAAAATCAAAAGAATCATATGAAGCTACTCATGATTCCTTATGATAAAATATTGGTACCTTAACAATATCTCAAAATTTACAGGTAGTTTATAAACAAATAGGTGCTTTAAGTAATATTATTTTGACTTTAACCCATATCTATTTAGAAAATGTTAAAAGTAAACAAACACCAGACATCATACATACATCTTTTGGAGAGAGGATTGCTTTCAATTTGGGAGAGGACACAGCCACCTGGCATGCAACTAATTTCAAAGCAGCAACTGAAGATATCTTTGGCTTGGTAGGTCTGACCCCAAGTTTTCGCCGACAATCAACTGCACCGCAATGGCAATCTTGATCTGCACCAAATTGAACAAACCTGCTGAATTTATTAGACTGGACTGCAGGAATACAAAATTTCAAGTCCAGTAATTGTAGTTTCATTGAAAGTTCACCATACTCCAGAAAAATATACTAGCTTCAGAAAAGATGGTATCAACTAATAAAAGAATTAAATCAAACGGTTGTACAGGTGTTCATACTGATAATCATAGGTCAGGTGCTCGCCCTGTTTTATGTCACGAGTTGCGAATATGCCAATTCTTGTTTCACCATCGATTATCCTACAAAAAGATAAGAAGGAATACACGTGAAGTATAATATTAACTATAGTGACCTTGAAATCAGTAATAAAGTCCAGTAGCAGACCATTTTTGCATTTCAGTATTAGGACAACAACTATGGTTTATATATCTTGACTTGTTTCCCTTGTATGTGGCATCAATAACCACATCTCGATTGATTTCACACAAGTAAAAGTTTGTTTCTCCTCGGTGTTTCATATTCCACAGCCTTTCCTCACATGTTTTGTCATCAATAACTGTGCAAAGAAACAGCAACAATTAATAGTTTTCAAATATTTTTTATTTCAAATAACAAGCTACATTTACCAACATCAAACAAACAAAGTAGTCGTCCAAATTGCCAAGAAAGAGTTTGAGCAAAAATTCACTAGAAAGTTACCTTCTCCCACATATTCTATCACAAATTCTCCTTGCTTAATATCTTCGTCAGCCACGATTCCAGAACCACATTTCTCAGTCTACAAGAAATACCGTTTTCAGTAGGTACCTTCATCTACCTCTCTAGTAACTAAATACAATCTTTGAAAACAACTTAATCAATGTACAAGGTATTAGACTGCCAAACGAAAAATAATAGTAAATGACTACCATACAAACAATGCCAGAAGCCTCCTTAAGTGCAAAATATGTTGCCCTAGAATCTATCTACTCAATTCCAATGGTAGTTTAATAGGAAAACCTTGATATTCTGACGGGCAGGCAATCAATCATATAAAACCATGAGATGAATAGTGTTGCTCAGATTTCGCAATATAGGCACCAAATAAACTACATATGCTACAAGTTTAAAAAAAGTCCAACATGGGAGGTCAGTGTTTGAATATACAGTAAGCTACTTCTTCAAAGAAATTCTCCCTTATCAACCTTTAAATTAAGCTAAATACTATATTTATAAACATGAACCAGAGCATCTGCAAGGTAAATAAACTCGTATGATATGGTTCATAAAAACCTAAATAGTGTCCAAATGAACAACAAATATATTGCATATAAGCTATTTCTTAACACAGCGCTTCAACTTATGCTACTTATATCTTTTAACTTGAGCATTTCATATCTGCAGTTCCTACCGCGCTCCTTAAGAAGTGTTACAAGTCTCCCCCATGTAGTTCTCTTAAGTTCTTATAAATTTTCATTATCTTTCTTTGGAAAAAAAAAAATTAAAACGAATTCTTAACCACTGCCGTTTAGGTTTTCCAACATAAGAGTATTACCTTCACCAGTTTCATCTTCTTCACAGGTCGGTGCTGGAATGGTTTGTTCAGACAAGAAATTCCACATTTACAGACTGAGGAGCAGCTAGACAGAAGCATCCTGCAGCAAAGCTCATTGGAATAAGTTATTTAGACAAAATAACCTAAACTTCATAATCAAATAGAAAATTAATGTCCCTTTCCCCAATATCTCCTGCATTGATAATTTTAATGCCTGAAGTTACAAGGCATCAAACATCATAACTATAGCTTTCACGCCTTAATTAGTTCCAAAACAATAAATAAATTAAAAATTAAAAAAACCCTAAAAGCATATTATTCTGTAGAATAAATGTTTGAATTAAAAACTGTCCCACAATGAATGGAACACTGCTGAATTATTATGCTTCCCCGATGAGAACTGTCCATAGAACAGCATCACTCACTGGAGTCATTAATTAAGATGTATACATTACATAACTTAACTCCTATTCCTGTACCCAAACTTTATTCAGCAATAATGAGTTAAGGATATAAAAAACTATGATCAAAATGATGTAAAACTACAGTACAGGATGATCAGATGCAACCTTGGCATCCCTATTTTATCATATATGAGATAACACAACCGGCATTGACCAAGAACCTCCTTACCCACAATGGCAATCTCTACCACATACACTAGAAGACCCCGATGATGGGCTGCAGGAACAGAATATGCCATCATCCTCAAGTCGCCTTTTAATCCTCTTTGTCAGATATATATCTTTAACTAGTCAAAGAAACTAATATATATAGAGAGAAAATTGAACAATGGATACCACGACATATAAAACCACTAGAAAGAGAAAATTTTGATTTTAAGGATTGTCCTCCGCAGTAAACTTGCACTAAAGTACACAATGATAATTTCCAGCACGATATCACTTGTTCAATTAAAATTTGAATTAGCGAATTCAAGACTTAAGAGGATACTGCGCTTTATAAAACTGTAGGGCATCGGTTTCCATTTGCTAAGCCAATCCGGAAGTTCAAAATCCACTGGATTTCCAACCTGCTTCAGCAACTTGTTGAATACGTTCCCAATGTGAATTCTCTCAGAATTCTGATAGACAAGATTTTAAGTCATAGATTTCATAAGAAATAAAAGATCAAACACAAAGAAATTAGACCAATATAACAATAATTGCTTCAGCAAAAAAATCTCAACAAAAGCATCATAACCAAGCATAGTCAACCAAGGAAATGGATAAAAATAAAATAACATAGGGAGAGAAGACAACAAAAAATGAAAAAAAGAATCTCTTGACTTAATTTATGAACAAAAGTGGTGAGTATTGAGCACTCAGTGCGCTAGTGTGCCTCATTTCGCTTACCAACCCAATGGAAACTTCAAATAGGCCTATCCGGCAATCCAACAGTCAAGCCTAAGGAAAACAACCATCGAGAAGCAGCACGAAGAAATTTGATGTTACCCAAGAATTCAAGATGAGGCAGACAAGTGGTCAACACACAGAAGCCACAGACCAAAAAATTGTAAAGATTAGTCCATTAAGGTCCCAATGATGTTTCTCAAGTCCTTTCATTAAATCAAAATTAAAATAATACAAAAAAAAATATAGCACGTCAATTTATGTCCATGACAGGCATCTTACACGCCAATTAACTTATACGAATGAATTATGCATACATCTAAAAGCGCATCAAATATATAAGAGTTAGCAACCGAATTCATGTAAAAATCATCTAAAACCAAACCAAAAAAATATTAAGAATAAAAAAGAAAACCCAAGAAAGAAAGGCTATATTGATTCAAGTTCAACATGTATATATGAAATCTGGGAAATTCAGTAGCTTAGGAAGAAACCTTCTTCATAGCAGGCATGGCACCGATAACCGCCACGGCGTATTAAGGCCTTTAAGAAATAGAAACCTACACGATCGACGAGTGTAGTCAGCAATCCTATAATAGAATGCGACTATACTATCGAAGTATAAGTAAATTAATATCAAAGATAGAAAATCAACAACTTACTATTTCCAGACAATTTCCACTGGACCGGGACGCTCGCTTGGACTTCTCACCAACGCTGCTACCCCCTAGGTATATGTTCTTTCTTCTGCAACCCACGGGTGTGATGACTAAGCCAGACGAGTTGGAAGTCGCGGGTAAGAAATAACAGGGCTATGTTCAGTACTGATTAGAGTAAGGAATAAAGTTATTATACAGTATTGATTTAGAATTTGGAGAGGGAGTCACTGAGGATGACGATAAGGAGACATTGTGAGATTCTGTTGGCTGCGACTGGAGACGGGAGACCTGGAGACGTGGTTCGGATCGGAGTTTGATGCGCCTCCCTCAATATTTTGTGTAACAGAAATGAGTTAAGTAATTATCATAATCTTTTTAGGGCAGTTTGGGTAAAAGACTTGCGAAGGGACCACAATTATTTTGACACGTGGGTCGTTTTATCTTTTATTTAAAGTCTAATATTTTGATCGATACGTATATCATCAAAAAATTAAGCTTAAATTAGGAACAATTAGATTTTACACTAGATATAAGATTACACATATATTTTAAAATATTTTATTTTACTACATTATACTTTTAAAAATGTTATACCCATAATTCTCCATTATCTTTTCTAATTTTTTTAGTTAAGTGCTAATGTAGAATGTTTAGGTACTACTAATTAACTATTTTTAATTCATTTTACATTAAAAGACAAAATTACCCTTGACCCATCACTCTTCTACCCTCTTTCTCCTCCTCACTCCACCCTTGTAACGACCCATCTCATAAACTTAAAGCATTTTTTAAAAATAAATTAGGAATTGACAGATTTACTCATGTCTTAATGAATAGTCTAAAGTTCATTTTAATTTGGAAAATTTCTCTAAAATTTGGTAGTTTGTGCAAGTAGGGGCATTTTAGTCAAGTACGTACTTGTTCATGTAATGGCTCAGCCTTGAGTCCATGCCTGGGTGACACTTGTCACTTGTAGAGAAGGTAAGATGAAAGTCTGCGTCTCCCTTTTTTCCTCGATATGTATGGTGGAACTGGGAGGGAAAAACACACGACCTCCGCATTGGGTGTCTCTTGGGTAGTTTAGGATGGCTCCGGGAAATAAGAGTCTCGTGGCTAGATAAAACTTAGTCCCCTGAGAAGACTGAAAGGGGGAAGTGGAGATAGGCTTGTACAGAGAACTCCGGTTTAAATGAAGGGCACCAAAAAGCCAACTTACTCACTTAACCCATACCCAGACACTCCTAGCTCAGTTGGAGGATAAAGACAACTTGCTTATGCGATTTTTGAGTCATTTATAGGTTATCAAATGTAGAAACCTCCAATAGATATAGTATATGAATAGATAAATTTTGAGTATTGGAACACTGAGTTTGGTTAAGTAACGAAGTATAAATGGAAGGAATAACTCGCGAGTACGATTTCCAGGCCAGGATCTGGTTTCAGACATTCAGGTCAACCCCCTCACCCGCTAGAGGTTGAAGGCGAGTGCAGGTGTGACTGCACATGTTGGCAGGTGAGGGAGCCAATGCTCAGGCGTCCACCTCCGTGTGGCGATGCATGTAGCCTCTCGTCCAGTTCCAGTCAACATGAAAATATATCATTTTGAAATAGATTCATCGATACAAGTTTTAAGGAAATTGGATATGATTTCAGGGTAGTTTCATACGTTTGAAGTGACGGTGTTGTCAGTTTGTATACATATGGACCTTCCAAGATTTCGGGAGATTGGATATGGATTTCTTATATGATGAAGATATCAGAACGAGACTCAGAAAAAATTGGAATATTGGTTTAGGGCTCCAAATGAGTTGAAATACTAGGTTCCATTATTTATCGAGGTCAGTGGGTTGGCGCGAACGATGACCCTAGGAAGAAGAAATATATTCGGTTCCTATATCTGGACAATAATTTCGACATGGTCTGAAAGGACCCGCCCCCAATCCCCCTGGATTAAATTGGGACGTGCCCTACTCCTGTCGGACACCCTGTGCCTGACCATGGATAAAATCTTAACCCTATCGGGGTTTCCAAAGTGCGCATTGAAAACCAGACTATGTTGAGGTATGTAATGTCTCAGTCTCTGCTATAACCCGCATCCGTGATCAACCTGAAGGGTATCAAAACAATAAAAGTTATGAGTAGACAAAAACAATCAGTTATAAAACAATTTTCGAAAATGACATTTATACCATTTACTTAAAATATGCATGCATCATAAAACAAGTTATAACAAACACTTTATTTAAATCAAATCATATTGTTTTGTCAAGTCCATAATATGTGAAAAACATTTGTCACATCCCATATCACATCAGTGAAAACCTCTGTGCACATAGCACCCATAGAAAACAATCATAACCAATCCTCGTATCAAATATCAGTCACGATATCCCAGAAAAGCGTGCCCAATAGCTTTAGGATTGCTCCAATATTAGAACGTCACAGTGAACACATCACCTGCTGACGTTCCAGATCATCGTGAACACATCACCGACCGATCATTATATAATACCAACACTCTTGAGTCGAGCCTCCCTCGGTTGTACGACAACAGGTAGTGCTTCGTGACCTCTCCGAGTGAACATATCCCATCCCAGAGGCGAGCATTATCACCAGGACTTCTCCTGTTAAATATATTCCTACCAGAGGCCCTCAACCATATCAATCTCAATAGGATGGTCTCAGTGAAAACAGTAGTTAAATCTCGTAGAGACTCAGCCCAAAATCATCTCAATAGGGCCCGTAGTGACAGGACCCGTCCTAAATCCCCTAGATTATCGTGGGACGTGTCTGCTCCCATTTGACACGAAGTGTCAGACAATGGATAATTCCAACCTTAGTCTAACTGGGGCTTTCAGAGTGCGTCAGGATCAAAGGAGGAGTGTGATGTCTCGGACTCTGCTACAGCCCGCATACGGGATCAACCTGAAGGACATTAAAACCATTGAAAACTATGAGTGGACGAAACCAATAATTTATAAAATTCCTTTCACAAAAATACGTTTATGCCTTTCACTAAAAAGTATGCATGCATTCAAAAACCATTTAGTTAAATTAATCATCAAACCATTGGGGCCTTAGCCCAAAACCGTAAACCAAAGTATATGGGAACTCAGCCCAAAATCAATCATGTGGGAACTCAGCCCAAAATAAATCATGTGGGAACTCAGCCTAGAACCAATACACTTGAGTCTCAGCTCAAATCCGATACATGTGGGTCTCAGCCTAAAACCAATCCTCGGCATCCCTGATGCCTAATCCCAGATGTCACAATCCACACTACTGTCACGATTCCAAGCTATGTGTGCTACCCGGGGTCTCAATCCCAAGTCTCTCCAGAGTCCACTCAGGTCAATGACTCGCAGATCAATGACTCTCCTTTGAGGGGGGTTTAACCTCTAGGAATCCTACTCCTGAGTCACTATACGGACCGGTCGCTCCGTGCAATGACCCCGCGCAGGCAATGCCCCGTGACTACTCCAGGATACAATGAGAAGTCTGGAAGAGACAACCCGCCACTCCAGGATACTACGGGACATTTGGAGGGCAACCATTCGTGAGGATAGTATATGGAAAACTGTTTTACAATTCATCTCGAAACCGTTCAAATGGCTATGCCCGGGGTTTCCATAAAACCATCATAAATCCAAATCTATTTGGGGTCCTCGACCCGAAATCACATCATAAACCATAACTGGGCCTTATGCCCGATATCATAACCAACTGGGCCTCAAGCCCGAATTTGTAAACCAACGGGGTCCCCGACCCGATCATATAACTCAAATAGGCCTCTAGCCCGATTTCTCATTAAATAAAATGGATTATAAGTAGTCCAATGGTTTCCAATCAAATGGGTTTCATGCCCAATTCCACATTTCTAAAACCAAAACCATTCCATAAAATCACCATAGAAATACCAGCACGTATAAGCACAGTATAAAACTATAAATCTCGAAATACGTGCAAATATAAAAAACCACGCATCACAATCATCATCGTAAAAATCATATATGTAAAACATATAAAATAGTTATGCATGCATCACAATTTAGAAAGCAAGGACCACTCACAGACCATCTGACAGGACCGCCCCCGAAAGGGGCATCGATAACCGTGCCCGGTCCTGCTCCCGTCTGGCAAGATGACTGAAAATCCCAAGTTACCCTCTGTACTTGCCAAACCAGGGATAGCCACACGTACTTACTCATGCCTCCGCCCCTCGTACAGCCTCGAACAACGCGCCACGACCTGGAAGGTCAATAAAAACCAAAAGGTGTGAGTGGACAAAAGAATTCAGTTTATAAAACAGTTACGGAAAGACGTCTTTACCCTCCAAGTAAAAACCAATGCATGCATACAAAAATCATTTCGCAATCCGTTACGTTTTCAACATAAGAAATCCGTATATGAAAAATCAAAATCGTTTTCCTTTTCTTAACCTTCGGGTCATAGCCCGCAATCATAAACACAGGGCCACATCCCAAAACCACAAAATCAGAGTCCAAGTATACGACATCACCCAAATCCATCAACGTATAAACCGGGCCACTGCCCAACACACTAAATCATCAGAGAATATCAATGAATCACAATCAATCAGTTTGCTGGATATCAAGTGCGCCAGAGTCTTTAAACTCAAAACCATGCGCATAATCAGGCCTTCCCGGGATTTCGACGAGTCTTTAAACTCAAATCATAATCAATATGCCTCAGGGGTATCACAATAACCGAGTCTTTAAACTCACGAGTCTTTAAACTCATTAAGGGCCCTCCCCCGTCATCAATTAACCGAGTCTTTAAACTCAAAACGTGCTCCAGCAATAGCACCGGGTCTTTAAACCCAAAACAGTTTCCAACGGGTCTTTAAACCCAAAACATTTTTCAATCACAACAACGCGGGGTCCATCCCAAAATCACATTTATCACAACAGGACCCATGGTCCGAATTTCCACATTCATTTTCCCAAATCATACTTCACAAACATAATCAAATGATCATTAAACACGGGGCATGCAAAATCAGAACAAATCACTTTATTAAATCCTTTCCCCTACCCGAATTCGAATTCGCAACAATGATTCCGCAAGCCGACATCCGGAAGCATCATCCCGAACCCAAACCAAGAATCCGCTTTAAATTTTAGAAAACCGAAATCTCGTAAATCAAAGTTACTTTTGTGCCCCGAGCATCAAGCCCGAAATCACTTTATTAACACTGTTAGACCAGGGATAGTATAAATACAAAATACGAGCACAATGTCAGGTCACAAAACGGTGCTCAACCTACCCAATAAGGTGTATAGGTGCGCAACAAGGAATCTATGCCTCGGACTCCGGGTCCTCCTCCTCTACCTCGTATGCACGGCCTAGAGGGTTCAATAATACAATGAAGAGTGAATGGGCCGAAAATAAACAATGTTTCCAAAACCAGTTTGATAATAATAATAATTATAAGATTTTACCCCTCCGTTTTCAAACTTGCTTGCATTGGGTTAAAACATAGGTAATCGTAATCGTATCATAAAATCATATACTCATATATAAGCAAATAGGGAAAACAATCATAATAATAATGCACTGTACAACCCAACCCCGACATCCCTGACGTTTGGCATCCCCAATGCCTAATAATGTCACGGTCCTAAGGCTACGCGTGCCACCCGGGGTCTCAATCCCAAGTCTCCCCAGGGTCCACCCAGGTCAATGACCCGCAAATCAATGACCCTCCCTATAGGTGTCATCCATATCCGCACTCCTGATCGCGAGCTACCCCTCGGGTCAACTGACAGGACCGCCCCCGGAAGGGGCATCGATAACCATGCCCGGTCCTGCTCCCGTTTGGCAAGATGGCAGAAAACCCCAAGTTACCCTCAGTACTTGCCAAACCAGGGATAGCCACACACACTTACTCATGCCTCCGCCCCTCGTACAGCCTCGAACAACGTGCCACGACCTGGAGGGTCAATAAAAACCAAAAGGTGTGAGTGGACAGAAAGAATTCAGTTTATAAAACAGTTACGGAAAGACGTTTTTACCCTCCAAGTAAAAACCAATGCATGCATACAAAAATCATTTCGCAATCGGTTAACATTTCAACATAAGAAATCAGTATATGAAAATCAAAATCATTTTCCTTTTTCTAAATCTTCGGGTCATAGCCCGTAGTCATAACACAGGGCTTCAGCCCAAAACCACGAAATCAAAACCATGTATACGGCATCACCAGAATCCATCAACCATATAAACCGGGCCACTGCCCAACACACTCAATCATCAGAGAATATCAAGGAATCTCAACAAATCAGTTTGCTGGATATCAAGTGCGCCCGAGTCTTTAAACTCAAAACCATGCGCATCATCAGGCCTTCCCAGGATATCAACGAGTCTTTAAACTCAAAACATAATCAATAGGCCTCGGGGGTATCACAATAACCGAGTCTTTAAACTCACGAGTCTTTAACTCATTAAGGGCCCTCCCCCGTCATCAATTAACCGAGTCTTTAAACTCAAAACGTGCTCCAGCAATAGCACCGGGTCTTTAAACCCAAAACAGTTTCCAACGGGTCTTTAAACCCAAAATATTTTTCAATCACAACAACTCGGGATCTATCCCGAAATTACATTTTGTCATAACAGGACTCGTGGTCCGAATTTCCCCATTCAATTCCCCAAATCATATTTCCCAAACAAAATCAAATTACCATTACACACGGGGCATGTACAATCATACCAAATCACTTTATTAAATCCTTTTTCACTCCCGAATTCGAATTCGCAACAATGATTCCGTAAGCCGGCATCCGGAAGCATCATCCCGAACCCAAACCAAGAATCCGTTTTCAAACTTCCAAAAACCGAAATCTCGTTCATCAAAATTGCTTTTACGCCCCGAGCATCAAGCCTGAAATCTTTTTTTCCAAAATCCATGTTAAATCCTTGAAAACACCTCTTATTTCAAATCTCAAGGTCAAGACATCAAAACCACAATCAAATCACCCAAATCATGGTCAAATCACAACATACTCCTAATCTCGTAAAACGTGTATAACCGTGAAAAATCTTGAAATCCGTGTCAAAACCGTAAACCATATTCACAAACGCAATCCAACATCTTAATAACATGATATGAACAAATCATATAAAATCATTCGTTAAACCATCATAAAAACATACGGGAAACCATAATCTCGAAATACGTGCAATTTCGTGTGCGTATCAAAAATGCGTATAAATACGGGAATCGAAATCATCACAGTTCATAATCATAATTATAGGAATCATAGAAATATTTATGCATGCATTAAATTTTGAAAGCAACGTCCACTCACACTGTAATGACCCGTCCCGAATATCGGGATTGAATATTAATTAATCATGATTTAGAATGACTAATCGGGGATTAGTTGAGTGAAATCGGACGAAACGTGCAAAATGACCGTTTTGCCCCTGGCGTGGGAAAAATGTTGACTTTTAGTTCGGGCGGTCAAACGGACTTTGACCGATGACTGTGACGTAGTTCGAAACGTCACGAGTTCATAGACAGGTGGCACGTTCGATTTCGACATTCGTAGTGAAAGTTATGATGATCGGAAGATGAGGGGTATTTTGGTAATTTGGCATAGTAGGGGCCAAATGTTGACTTTTTGATCGGGAGGTCCGATGGACGAGGGCCAATGACCGTTATGTAGGTCTCGTCGATACGAATCCAACGACATGCGGCATGCCGAAATCGGAGATTCGAAGACGAAGTTATGGTCACGGAATCAGGCTCGATTAACCGAACGAACCGGGAATAAAATAATATTTTAATATGAACAGTACCCGGTGACTGTGCACATCCGGATGAGTGACAAGTGTCACCCATCCCTTGATTCCAGCTCCATGTTTCCTTCCCAACACCATCATTACAACATCATCATTTATCCTCCATCATTTCCTCCATTTTCTCCTTAATTCCCTCTTTTTTTTTTTCTAAACCGTGGACTTTGGGCATCAAAATTGGGGAGAATTGAGCTCCCTTTCACAACCAGCTTCGAGGGGAATTTAAGAGTTATGAGAGTGGATTAAACTGGGAAAACACTGGGGATTAATTGAAGGCTGGAGACTGAGAATCGAAAATCTAGAAATTTGGGGGGGAAATTCAAATGTCGAGTGAGGGGTCGTGAGGATCAAATTGAAGCTCACATTCAGCTTCCTGAGGTTGAGACGAGTTGTTTCAAATAAAAAACGAGTTGAATTGAGGCTCATTTGGCTCTAAACGGGTTTGGTAACAGTGAGAGAAATCGAGGCTGTGTCGTGATCTTGGAGCGATCAAACGGTGTAATTGATGTGGGGATTGTGTTCCTGAGGATCCCACGATGCTTCTGGATCCATCAATTGAAGGAAAACGATGGAGATTGACTGAACTCCATGGTTGCACAGTGACGAAGAATCGAGTTTGAGTCGTGGCGTTTGAGCCACGAATTGATGCAATTGAGTTGGGGAAAATACTTACCTGAGTCCATTGAAGCTTACTGGTGAATCAATTGAACGAAATCAAGAAGGTTTGATGGTTTTCGAAGGATGAACAGTGGCCGGATGTCCTTCGATTGATCATCTGTGATCGTGAGGTTAGAGGTAATGTTTCTTGTAATTAAGTCCACAGAACTCTAATTAGACTTGAATCGAAACTGACTGAATGTTCAATTGGTGGAATCAATGTCGAATTGACAGAAAACGAACCGGGTCGCCTCGCGGGTTAAATGGCCCGTTTTACAGACAAACGGGTGAGGGAGACAGCACTGTAGCTGGCGCGTGGGTTTCACGCGCAGCCACTCACGGCGGCGCGTGGGGGCGCGTCCGGCCTAGTCTCAAGGTGAGGTCAACATGACTTTTGATCCTCTCAGTGTAACAAACATTTTGACGTTGATTTCGATGAAATCGGATATTGTTTCGTTAATGTTCCGCGTATCCGAAGTTTTGTATTACGATAAAAATACGTATTTAAATCCCGAAAAAATTGGGGAAAATTATATGATGTATTTTGAGATGTTAGTAACCCTCTATAATGATTTTGGACAGGAGTTGTGATTTCCAGATTTTACGGAAAAACGTGCAGCTCGGAAACGGACCGTTTTGGACGGTGTGTGTGAGTAGACTTTGTTTTCTAACAGTGATGCATGCATATATGATTTAAATGCCTTATTATATGATTTTATATGCTTGGGCATGATTTATGTTTCAATCCGGTAATTTCTCGGTTTTATGATTATTATATTATTATTTTTGGGCGATTTTCGAGAAATTACGAAATTTGGTAAAAATGATGTTTGAACTTGGTTTATGAGTCCGGGATTGAAATTGATTTAAAATAATGTTTGGACTCGGATTATTGAGTCATGGATTGAAAAATGATGTGGTGACTCGGGAATGAGTCGAGGGTCAATTTCGTGGCTTTACGTGAAAATGGCAACGGAGGTTGCAACGCATGGATTTGCGTGATAATGTTATTTTGGGCATGAGAACCCAAGTGAATAGTGATTTTGACTCGGAATCGGAGTCATTTGTGAAATTGTGAAATTAATGATTTATTGGGATTTTATGATTATTTTAATCAGTCTTTCGGGCACGTTTTACGAGGTACATGCAAATGATGTTTTGGGCTAGGCCCGGAGTTTAAATGATTTCTAAAATGATGTTTTGACTTGGTTGGTGAGTCAATGATGATTTCCGGATTATTCTATTGATTTAAATGTGATTTTAACGGTTTATGTGTAAAAGGTATTTTGGGCTTGAGACCCAGTTGAGAATGACCTTGACTTGGTATGAAGTCAAGATTTGATTGAAATGTTTTGGGATGTAATTCCCGGGATGGTTTTCATTGTGATTGTGATATTCCCAGACGGTCGGTGCTTGGGGGGATTACCCAGACGACCGGAGCTTGGGGGATGTGATTGTAGGATCGGGAGTTGATCCTATGGTAGTCAGCTTCTCGGATGAGACTGAGCCTGGATGTACCACTCGGAGGTGTCTGATCCTGGGGATGTGTTCGCCCAGAGGTGACTGAGCCCGAGGGGGTTGAGCCCAGAGGTGTTTATTCCCGAGAGAGTGACTGGATATTGGCCTACGCGTAGTGCAGCACTTGTGATTAGTGCAGTTTGATTGATTGTGCACTTGTGAGTGGTGCAGATGTGATTTGTGATATTTTATGCACTTTAGTGCGGATTGATTGAATTGATATATTTCTTGTGCACTGGTGATTAGTGCTGATTGGTATTGATTGTGATGATGTACTGGTATTGAGTACGGATTTTTAGTCTTTGTGGCCAGTGATTATGTTTTCATATGTTTTGGCCTGAGAGCCGGGATTTGATGTTTTATAACATGAACTGAATTGGTGAACATGAGTTTTATGGACCATGGGAAAATATGTTTTGATTTTATCGGTTACTCATGTTTTACGATATGCATGCAAGTTTGTGAAAACTGGAGGGTAAGATTGTATTTTGATAAATGTTTTTATAAGAGGTCATTTTTGTCCACTCACACCTTTTCTGTTTTGTGACCCTCCAGGCCGTGGTACGACGCTCGGGACTGATCGTGAGGCAGTGACAGCAGCAGAAATCCGCGCAAACATCCCTTGTCTGGCAAGTACTGAAGGGGAGTTTCGGACCTTTAGTTGACTTGTCAGACGGGAGCAGGACCGGGCACGGTTTTTGACGTCCAGTTGGGACGGGTCCTGTCAAATTGGTATCAGAGAATTTGGTTCTTGATTTCTGTTGATACGTCATGCCTCCGAGTCGTGCGTCCCGTACACGGTCTGAAGATGGGAGGGGCGAGAGTAGTGTTAGTAAAGGCCCAGATATTGAGCGAGCTCGACGGTTGGGAGCCACTGTGTTTCGTGGTGATTCGGGACCGGATGGTGCCGAAGATTGGCTTACTCGATTGGAAAGGATTTTTGAGGTTATGATATGTCCCCTGGAGGACATGGTACCCTTAGCCACTTTTCTTTTGGATGGCTATGCTTACAGGTGGTGGCATAGTTTACAGTTGACTGGCTGGGATGCCCGTACCTTGGCATGGGATGCATTCCGAGAGCGATTTTTGGATCAGTTTTATCCTCGCTCCTTTCGGAACGCTAAGGAGGTTGAGTTTCTCCAATTGCAGCAAGGGAATCGGTCAGTGGTCGATTATGAACAGCAATTTTTGCACTTATCTAGTTTCGCTCCTCTGTATGTGGCTACAGAGGAGGATAAGTGTCGAAGGTTTGAATAGGGATTGAGGAATGAGTTACGAGGTGTTGTAACTATTGGCTCGTATTCCACCCTGAGGGAATTATCGGATGCTGCTATCTGAGTAGAGGCTACTATTTTACCTGTGCCAGAACAATCTTTGGGCTCTGGACGACGCCGAGAGCGTCAGGATACTGAACAGATGAGTCAGGAAACAACGAAGCGAGTTAGACTTCATACTCTTGTGTCGCAATCCTCGATAGGCGTTCATTCGGGTGGAACTCCAACCCAGTCGACAAGTAAGCGGCGTGGTGGGGCAAGTCGCTTCAGCACTGCCACTTGTCACTTTTGTAGGAAACTTGGACATTTGCGAAGGAACTGCCCCGATCGACTTGACCGTAGGTCAGAATAATTGTATTAATACATGTTTTCGTGATACCTTGTAAATGGTTTGTATTGTCCATTTGTGTTGTAATATTGTATCAGGTGTTTTGGGTGTGTCAGACTACTGTGGGTCCGGATGGTTGTTTTTGTTAACAGTCTGGTTTGTAGATGGGCGTGTTGGGCCCAGAATAAACTTGACCTGGGGATGAATATTGGTGTTATCGTTTTGGGATCATCCTTGGTTTTCCCTAGGTGGATCGGGTTTGTGATGTCATGGACATTGGGCATTGTGACGATCTAGGATCGTGATGTTCATGGTCAGCTGACGTCGTGATAGATCTGGACCGTAATCCTGATGATCCAGTTGGGTAGAGAGTTTGTCACTCTTACTCCGGTATGTGAGTCGTAAATGACGGGACTGAACTTCTTTTCAAAGTGGAGCCCTTTTGTGGTATGTTACTCAAGTGAGTAGGTTTTCGAAGTGATCGGATTTTGTCAACCTTAACCGTGTGGTTGTTGGATTGGCTTCCTTATGAAGTCAACCGAGTATAATGAAAGGGTAACCGATAGGTTCGGTTTTGGTGTGTCCGAGTGGACGTGAACGAGATTTCGGGTTTTGGAATCGAAGTTCTGGGTGACGATTCAGGATTCGATTTTAGAACTTGAAAGTGGAATACTGGATTTGGGTGCGGAATGATTATTCCAAATGCTAGCTTACGGAATAATGATTTCGGATTCGGATTTGGACATGAATTAAAAATGTGATGTGTGGGTTCGGATTCGAGATTTCTTACGAAATTGCGGATTCGAATTTGGAATTGGAACTAGTTGATGGGTGGAGTTTCGATTTGTCTCTTGTTGGTTTGGGTGAATGGACTCCATTATTGGAACGTGTTTGGCTATGACCTAGGTGGTTGTAGTCTTGTCAATGGATAGATGGGTGTACCTTGTTTATGGTTTGGGGTACGATACTTTGCAGACTTGTGGTGTCGGGTGACGGTATACGGATTATACCAGTAGTACGTTGGTGAACGTGTTAGTAGTCGGCTTAATCCTGATACCATTGGATGGGTTGTGAACGTGAACTGGACATTGAACACGATGCACTGGGCAGAGTGATTCTGATGAGTTCAGTGATTGTTTGAGCAGGTGCTCTTAGCCATGGTTGGCTAGTATAACTCTAGTGTTGAGTTGTGTGATCACTGCTAGGCTGGTGTTCAATGTGTTCCAGTTACACCGTCTGTTTGAGTGTGATGACGGTATGCATATACTCAGGATGAGTGAGTTGGTGGTTAGTGTGACCGCAAGTTGCTTTGCGGCGAGATGTTGCCTTGTCGTGACCTTACCAGCATCTGGGATCGCTGAGGGGGTGACAGTTGTGGATACTGCTGTTGGTATTTGTCGCAGGATTGAGTTAGCCCTACGAGGGGAGATCGTGTTGTTGATCTTGTGCTACATTGACGGACGTGGTGGTATGATGTGTTGTCACTGATTTGTTACTGATTGGCGCTTTACTAGGGTGGTAAAGCTTGGTGGTGACAGTTTGGCTTGTGGTGTCAGCATGGACTGACAGGTGAGTTTTGGTGACTCTCTATGAGAGCGGATGTCAGGGCACATTAGTGATTACGTGGGGCCGTCAGGCTGAAGGAGTCAGCTTAGTGACGACATTGCCAATTTCTGGTGGTCGAGTGTAGTCAGTACGACGTGCATCTGTGATGTGACGTCTGAATGCAGACGAGTTCTGCATTGGCTAGTGGGTGTACAGGTGTACACGTGTTGTGAGGCCCATTTGTTTTCCACGAGGTAGATGTGGAATATAAGTAGTTGGAATTTCGGGGACGAAATTCTTTAAGGAGGGAAGGTTGTAATGACCCGTCCCGAATATCGGGATTGAATATTAATTAATCATGATTTAGAATGACTAATCGGGGATTAGTTAAGTGAAATCGGACGAAACGTGCAAAACGACCGTTTTGCCCCTAGCGTGGGCAAAATGTTGACTTTTAGTTCGGGCGGTCAAACGGACTTTGACCGATGACTGTGACGTAGTTCGGGACGTCACGAGTTCATAGACAGGTGGCACGTTCGATTTCGACATTCGTAGTGAAAGTTATGATGATCGGAAGATGAGGGGTATTTTGGTAATTTGGCATAGTAGGGGCCAAATGTTGACTTTTTGATCGGGAGGTCCGATGGACGAGGGCCAAGGACCGTTATGTAGGTCTCGTCGATACGAATCCAACGACAGGCGGCATGCCGAAATCGGAGATTCGAAGACGAAGTTATGGTCATGGAATCAGGCTCGATTAACCGAACGAACCGGGAATAAAATAATATTTTAATATGAACAGTACCCGGTGACTGTGCACATCCGGATGAGTGACAAGTGTCACCCATCCCTTGATTCCAGCTCCATGTTTCCCTCCCAACACCATCATTACAACATCATCATTTATCCTCCATTTTCTCCTTAATTCCCTCTTCTTTGTTTTTCTAAACCGTGGACTTTGGGCATCAAAATTGGGGAGAATTGAGCTCCCTTTCACAACCAACTTCGAGGGGAATTTGAGAGTTATGAGAGTGGATTAAACTGGGAAAACACTGGGGATTAATTGAAGGCTGGAGACTGAGAATCGAAAATCTAGAAATTTGGGGGGGAAATTCAAATGTCGAGTGAGGGGTCGTGAGGATCAAATTGAAGCTCACATTCAGCTTCCTAAGGTTGAGACGAGTTGTTTCAAATAAAAAACGAGTTGAATTGAGGCTCATTTGGCTCTGAACGGGTTTGGTAATAGTGAGAGAAATCGAGGCTGTGTCGTGATCTTGGAGCGATCAAACGGTGTAATTGATGTGGGGATTGTGTTCCTGAGGATCCCACGATGCTTCTGGATCCATCAATTGAAGGAAAACGCTGGAGATTGACTGAACTCCATGGTTGCACAGTGACGAAGAATCAAGTTTGAGTCGTGGCGTTTGAGCCACGAATTGATGCAATTGAGTTGGGGAAAATACTTACCTGAGTCCATTGAAGCTTACTGGTGAATCAATTGAACGAAATCAAGAAGGTTTGATGGTTTTCGAAGGATGAACAGTGGCCGGATGTCCTTCGATTGATCATCTGTGATCGTGAGGTTAGAGGTAATGTTTCTTGTAATTAAGTCCACAGAACTCTAATTAGACTTGAATCGAAACTGACTGAATGTTCAATTGGTGGAATCAATGTCGAATTGACAGAAAACGAACCGGGTCGCCTCGCGGGTTAAATGGCCCGTTTTACAGACAAATGGGTGAGGGAGACAGCACTGTAGCTGGCGCGTGGGTTTCACGCGCAGCCACTCACGGCGGCGCGTGGGGGCGCGTCTGGCCTAGTCTCAAGGTGAGGTCAACATGACTTTTGATCCTCTCAGTGTAACGAACATTTTGACGTTGATTTCGATGAAATCGGATATTGTTTCGTTAATGTTCCGCGTATCCGAAGTTTTGTATTACGATAAAAATACGTATTTAAATCCCGGAAAAATTGGAGAAAATTATATGATGTATTTTGAGATGTTAGTAACCCTCTATAATGATTTTGGACAGGAGTTGTGATTTCCAGATTTTACGGAAAAACGTGCAGCTCGAAAACGGACCGTTTTGGACGGTGTGTGTGAGTGGACTTTGTTTTCTAACAATGATGCATGCATATATGATTTAAATGCCTTATTATATGATTTTATATGCTTGGGCATGATTTATGTTTCAATCCGGTAATTTCTCGGTTTTATGATTATTATATTATTATTTTTGGGCGATTTTCGAGAAATTACGAAATTTGGTAAAAATGATGCTTGGACTTGTTTTATGAGTCCGGGATTGAAATTGATTGAAAATAATGTTTGGACTCGGATTATTGAGTCATGGATTGAAAAATGATGTGGTGACTCGGGAATGAGTCGAGGGTCAATTTCGTGGCTTTACGTGAAAATGGCAACGGAGGTTGCAACGCATGGATTTGCGTGATAATGTTATTTTGGGCATGAGAACCCAAGTGAATAGTGATTTTGACTCGGAATCGGAGTCATTTGTGAAATTGTGAAATTAATGATTTATTGGGATTTTATGATTATTTTAATCAGTCTTTCGGGCACGTTTTACGAGGTACGTGCAAATGATGTTTTGGGCTAGGCCCGGAGTTTAAATGATTTCTAAAATGATGTTTTGACTTGGTTGGTGAGTCAATGATGATTTCTGGATTATTCTATTGATTTAAATGTGATTTTAACGGTTTATGTGTAAAATGTATTTTGGGCTTGAGACCCAGTTGAGAATGACCTTGACTTGGTATGAAGTCAAGATTTGATTGAAATGTTTTGGGATGTAATTCCCGGGATGGTTTTCATTGTGATTGTGATATTCCCAGACGGTCGGTGCTTGGGGGGATTACCCAGACGACCGGAGCTTGGGGGATGTGATTGTAGGATCGGGAGTTGATCCTATGGTAGTCAGCTTCTCGGATGAGACTGAGCCTGGATGTACCACTCGGAGGTGTCTGATCCTGGGGATGTGTTCGCCCAGAGGTGACTGAGCCCGAGGGGGTTGAGCCCAGAGGTGTTTATTCCCGAGAGAGTGACTGGATATTGGCCTACGCGTAGTGCAGCACTTGTGATTAGTGCAGTTTGATTGATTGTGCACTTGTGAGTGGTGCAGATGTGATTTGTGATATTTTATGCACTTTAGTGCGGATTGATTGAATTGATATATTTCTTGTGCACTGGTGATTAGTGCTGATTGGTATTGATTGTGATGATGTACTGGTATTGAGTACGGATTTTTGGTCTTTGTGGCCAGTGATTATGTTTTCATATGTTTTGGCCTGAGAGCCGGGATTTGATGTTTTATAACATGAACTGAATTGGTGAACATGAGTTTTATGGACCATGGGAAAATATGTTTTGATTTTATCGGTTACTCATGTTTTACGATATGCATGCAAGTTTGTGAAAACTGGAGGGTAAGATTGTATTTTGATAAATGTTTTTATAAGAGGTCATTTTTGTCCACTCACACCTTTTCTGTTTTGTGACCCTCCAGGCCGTGGTACGACGCTCGGGACTGATCGTGAGGCAGTGACAGCAGCAGAAATCCGCGCAAACATCCCTTGTCTGGCAAGTACTGAAGGGGAGTTTCGGACCTTTAGTTGACTTGTCAGACGGGAGCAGGACCGGGCACGGTTTTTGACGTCCAGTTGGGACGGGTCCTGTCACACACACCGTCCAATAGGGCTCGGTTTCATGCCGCACGCGGTTCCGTAATTTCCGATTTTTCCCAGAAATTCCAAATCCTGTCCGCAAACATACTTTAGTGTCACTAAGGGCTTAAATAACAACATACTAATTTCCCATAATTTTCCGTGAATTAATCATTATTTACAAACGTAACATAAATCTTCGGACCCGCGGAAAAACATCGAAATGGTGTTCGATAAATTCGAAACTAGCGTTAAAATGTTCGTTACAATGTGTAGGACAAAAGTCATTTTGAACTTACCTTGAAAATCGGACCCACGCGCCGTCACGCGCCGCCGCAAGCGGCTGCGCGTGACACCCACGCGCCTGCTAGAGTAACCCCAACGGTCACCATCTTCACCCGACCGCCTGGCAAACGGGCCATTTGACCCGCGTCAAACCCGATTCAATCCCTGCGATAAACCGACTAATTCTTCAATTGATCATTCAAATGGACTCGTAACATACTTAATTAGAGGTCTGTGTCCCACATTCACGTCGACACAGCCCCAAACCAACTCAATTGAACATGGGTCCTAATCGGGTTCGAAGTTCCAATTCATCACATAGGCATTGTTTTTCTTCAATTGATTAGCTATGAAGCTTCATAGACTCACCCTCAAGATGATTGGGGACTCAATTTCACAAGAGCTTACCTCCACAACCACGACTCCAAGCTCAATTTTCCTGAACTCCGTCATCCTTGTCCATGGCTCCCAGGGCCTTCTAGCTTCGTCCCATCGATCTGGATCGACCAAGTGAAGTCCCAGAAGACATAACCTCACCCCAATTGGACTTGGGCTGGCCTACATTTCGAATTCGGGTTTTTGAATTTGTTCAACACAGGTTTCGGGTTCCAGTGCACAATTTCACTCAATTCCCCCGTTCGTTCACTCTCTGCTTCACTGAAGTTCTCAGCCCCTCTCAAACACCTCAGAACGAGCAACCCAAACAATTAATTCCCCCGAACCTACAGGTGCTCTGCTCAAAATTCTCAAACGGATAAAACAATTCCATGATGCTCTGTTCCTCCCATTTCCAAAGGCACCCGCACAGTCCCACCAACATTCCACTGCGCCCGAGTGCATAAACAATCCATCACACACAGCCCAGGCGCTTGATTTCAAGAGCACCCGTGGGAATCTCCCTGGCCACACTGCAAGGTTGTTTCCCGCAAGGACCACAACCCGGTTTGTTTAATCCTCCCCGTGCACTGTCGCCCAACGTTCACCCAGTTCCCACCGTATAATTAGCACCTAGGGAACAGACATAGGCGTATGGGTGCTGTATGGGGAGGAGGGAGTGGTGTCGGCCGTGCTTGCACAGAGAGGGTGGGAGATTTGAACCGATGAAGAATAAGGAAATGGACGGCCCAGATTTGCCCAGGTTGAAAGCTCAGATTAGATGGAGGGTCCAGATTCACCCTTGAGATTAAGTGGCAAACATAAATAATTAAACCCAATTATCTTAATCCACATTCACCAGATCACAGTACCAGTCCATAATTAAATGTTATTGGTCCATGGGCCCCACCTAGAACATCTGATCCAATCCGAATAAGCCACGTGTACATGCCTCGTAATGCGTGCATAGTGAAATCGAGCTTCCGTGACCCGTAACTTTCCCGTCCGAAGTCCGATTTCAACGTGCCGCCTGTCGTTGTACTCAGGGCATCGAGACCTTCCTAACGGTCCTTGGCCCTTGGCCATCGGACCCCACGATCAAAAGGTCAACATTTTCCCCTTATTTCGTCCAACTTACGAAAATGCCCCAGGACTTCCAAAACGTCATAACTTTCACCACGAATGTCGGAATCAAACGTGCCACCTGTCTATGAACTCGTGACGTCCCAGACTACGTCACGGTCATCGGTCAAAGTCCGTTTGACCATCCGAACTAAAAGTCAACGTTTTACCCACGATCAGGGGCAAAACGGTCATTTTGCACCGTTCGTTTGATTTCACCCAACTAATCACCGATTAACTCCGTAAATCATGATTAGTTACAAATCTAATCCCGAACTCCGGGACGGGTCGTTACATCAACCCCTCTCAAGCAGTGCTCGTGACTACTCTAGGATACTATGAGACGTCTGGAGGAGACAGTAATCATAAGGTAGGTATACCTAGTGCAATAGTATTAAGCTCCATCGAAATCCCTGACTTACTTCGAAACCAAATCATACATATATCCAGTCGGGTCTCATACCCAAAACCTCATAATACGTATAGAACACTATCATATAGTATTAAGCATCATCCAATCTTAACCTTGAAGTAAAATAGTGAAAACAGTTATGCATGCAATCATTTCAAAATCAAAAGCCCACTCACACACGGTCCTTGTTGCTCAACGAACCGCCTAAACCTGTCCAAATACATCCAAAGATCACTAAGTGACCCTACTAGGTCTAACATCAAACCCTATAACAAAACTGGCCTGGGAACGCGTCCCGAACAAGTTTCCCGAGGCTTAAAACCTCAATTTGACCAACCAAACGATCTCCGATCGACACGAAACCACCACCGTTAGATTCAAAACGTCAAAACCTTAAAAATGGTGTCAATCCTACCTCGAAACTTGTGCCCAACCCCCATGCCCCGGTCAACGAGTCTAGTCAAAAGTCAACGGTCAACTGTTCTAACGTCAGCATGACATCATCTGACAATGTCAGACTGACACGTCTCAGACCCTGACAGATGCCACATGTCACTCTAGGATTGGTCCACGTCAATGCCACGTGTCAGGTCCTGACAGTGCCACATGTCAGCTGCCAGTTGTTCCACGTCACTAACATATCATTGACACGTGGCAGCCCCTAATTGGGCCACGTCTGTAACATCCCGGAAATTTGAGGATTTTAATATTGTAACTTATTGTGTGAATTGACGCTTTTACCCTTGTGATTGGTATGGCCAAATTGTTGACTTTCGATTGGTGAATTAAATGGACTTTGACCTATGACCGTGACATAGTTCCGGACGTCACGAGTTCATAGACAGGTGGCACGTCCATTTCGGACGATCAGGGAAAAAGTTATGACTATCGGAAGTTCAGGGGCATTACCGTAAGTTGGACTTCACGGGCGAAAATGTTGACTTTTCGTTTGACAAATAATTTTCACGCGACTCAAGGACCGATAGGTAGGTCTCGACGTCTTGAGTCCGTAGACAGGCGGCACGCCAAAATCGGACTTCGTATGGCTGAGTTACGGGTCTAGGAAGTGAGGGGTATTTTGGTAATTATTGAACCAGGGGCATTTTGGTCTTTTTGCCCTGGTTACTGTAGCAGGCCGCGGGGGACAAGGGCGGCACCACCATGTGCGGTGGTTCAAACGTGCAATTGGTTGTGCGATTGTGTGCTGGAAAGTTGGGAGTGTCTGATGCTTTAGACCGTGGTCTGTTGCATCCACCGTGCACGACCCTATTAATTATTCAAGTTCGAAGCTTTTCGGGGGACATTTTTCAGTGGACAATTGGTCACCCACGAGCTTCTGGGACGGCTTGAAATTAATTAAAACTGGTTATATAGTGTGTAAGCTTCACTCTGGTATTGAAAGGACTGAAAATAAGGGTGGAACCAGAGAGAAACCATTTCGGGAATTTTTGGAGGGAAATCGGGTTTTTGATTTCTACGGTGTGTTGAGCCAATCTAATCGTAGAGTAAGCTTTCTGGGAGCATTTGGAACACAACCATATCAAAATCGAAGGCAACCAGCCACGGGTGAGCTGGGACGGTGACTGTCGTGTTCAGAGGAATTTCAGAGGTTTGGACGGCTACTTCCAGGTGAGTGTTGATTCAATTGAGTGTGTTTTCCAGTTCGTTGTGATACTATGATGCTTCATGTAAGGTTAATTTGATTTCGGTTTAGAAACCAGTGAGTTCTGGTGATTGACCCGTTTGGATGATCACGGGTCGAGGGGCCATTTCAGGATTGGTTTTGGATAATTAATAACTCAGAACTTAAATTAGATGTTTAAATAACATGTTAGGATCAAATTGGATTGAAATCAAGAAGGAATTGATGGGTAATTATCCGGGTCAAGCCGTGGGTGGCAGGCTCGAATTACAGACAAACGGGTGAAGGTGCTGACACTGTAGCTACAGTGTCAGGCGCGTGACTTTCACGCGCAGCCACTTTGGGTGGCGCGTGAGGGCGCGTTGGGGCTTATCTCCGATCACGATCAACATGACTTTTATTCCTCTCATCATTCTGAACATTTTTGGTGAATTAACCATGTTGATCTGAGATAGTTTTTGATGGGTCAGTTTAGGGCCGAGTGCCTCGGGAAACGTGTAGGACGGATTTCCCGAGCCGGGTTCTATTTCAGACTTTGTGGTTAAACATTTTAGACTTGTAGTGACCCTTACATGTGATTTGGACTGACAGGAATTGTACGATACTCCCAGTACAAGTTCGTACGCGCAGGTTCACCGCGGGATCGTACAGTGAGTGGGCCATTTTCTTAAACCCTTGCGTGCATAAATGTTTTCTGGTTTATTATACTTATTCACATGCTAAAACAATAATGGTTTTGATGATATGGAAAATATGGTTATGGCACGTTTCACGGTATTTGGGCTTGAGACCCGTCTGATGAAAACTTAATGATTGGTTCGGATTTTATCTATGTATATATATGCTTCGCATGTGGATATCAATAAAATGTATTTGGTACTGCACTGTATAGATCCTTCCATATTATATTGTCTCCTCCGGCGAGGTACCCCGGAGAGGTCACGGACGTCTAGTACGTCTAGCGTCTATGACGCTAAGCATCAGGTGATGCTGTACCCGAACAGGATTCGGGGATTTAACTCGGAAATTGAGACCCGAGTGGCACGCGTAGCCTTATTATTATTGTGACCTTATTAGGCGTCAAGAACGTTAAACATCAGGTGATGTCGGGATTGGAGTGTATAGTGCAGCAACTAAAATTATACTTATGGTTTTATTACATGCCTTATGGTTCATATTATATGACTTATGATTTTAAATAATGATGCATGCATGTTTGGAAAATGGAGGGGTAAATTATATGTTTTACTTATCAAATGATTTTATAAACTTGAGTTTCGGTCCACTCACCCTTAATGTTTTTGGTAACCCCTCTAGGTCGTGATACTGAGGTAGAGGAGGAAACTGAGGCTGGGGCATAGATCTACTTCTGCGTACCTGAACCCCTGTTGGGTGGGTTGCCGCGGGTTTTATTTTAGAGTCATGCTCGCAACTTGTAATTTTGGATTTCATCCCTTGTCTGACATCTGTTTAATTCGGATTTGATGTATGACTTTAATTTGGTTAGCTATGCATTTGATGTTTTGAGGTTAAAATTGGTATGAATTATTGGGTGTCAGACGGGAGCAGGGCACGTCCCCTTGTGGTCCCTGTGGGATCGGGGCGGGTCCTGTCAACGTCACTAACATGTGACACATATTAGTCCCTACTCGCCCACGTGTCTGACAGTTTGACAGGTGGATGACGTCATCAACTGACGTCATCATCCTTGTCCTTTCGACAAGTCTACTATTTCAAAACTATTGCTACCCCTAGGATCGTCTAGATGTCTAGGTTGGATCTATGGGTTCAAACTTAGCTAAAACAAAGAAAAATCGTACCTTAGCTCAAGCAACCGTGAAGCCCAAGTTTCTCGATCTGCCTCCCGTTGATCCCAGCATCGTCGTGTCTGGTTATGGGCTTCAATCAATTCGTACTGGCCCTACAGAGTAATCTGGGCCCTCAGACTTACCTAACAAAGCCTAAAATCCAAACCCAAACTTTGACCCATTTTAGAGGGTTTCAGGTTTTTACTTGTGAACGTCCCCTCCGCTGTGTGCTGCTATCCTCAGCCTTTAAGTCACCGTTTAACACTCCCCCAGTTGCCCACGAGGATCACGTAATAAGGGATGAAGGTTTAGAGGAGGTGGTTTGATGGCTATGTGTGTTTGAAAAATCTTGGTTCATGGTTGAATGAGCATCGAGAGAGAAAGAGGACAGATACATGCATCCAATCTTTTGGGTAAATGGGCCAGTTAGATAAGTGACACTTGTCGCTCATCTGATTAGTCCAAGAAGTCAGTTGTCCAATATAATAATGCCACTTGGCCCAAAATCTAAAAAAATGTAATAGTACCCATCGAACTTCGTGACCCGTAACTTTCGTATAGAACGTCCAAATTCGACATGCCGCCTGTCTACAAACTCGCGGTGACACGATATACGCAACAGTCAAGGGTTAATATCCAAATAGTTCCTTGAGTCAAATGTCAATATTTTGCCCTAACTAGGGGCAAAATGGTCATTTTATCCTAACCAGGGGAAAAATGGTCATTTTACATGAAATTTTCTAATTTACAAAAATACAAAAAATTTGGGTCGTTACACACGTGCCCTCACCCCCAGTCAACGCTGGTCGTCACCAGTCAACGGTGGTCCACAACGGTCAACTCCAGTCAACGGCGGTCAACGCTGATGTCAGACTGACAGGTCTAACACTTGTCACGTTTGATAACCTGCCATGTGGCACGCCCTGATTGGTGCCTCATGTCACCCTCTAACACTGCCACATCACGTGATGACGTCATCACTAACATGTCAACTCTAACAACTTGATCACCATCCCACTGGTCCACGTGGTCTAACAATGCTGACATGGATCTCCCATGTGGCACCACCTCACTGGTCCACGTGGTCTGCCATGGCTAACGTGTGCTGATTGGACTAACACCTGGCCATGTGTCACCCTCTGGTTGGCCAAGTGGTTTGACAGGTCTGATAGGTGATGAAGTGGACTACCACGTCATCATTGTCTTCCTCTGGCCGGATCGACTTGTTTGACTGTAACGGGTCGTTTGACTCGCAAACCTGACCTAGCCATATCTCCGCCATCTAACCACCATTTTCTGCCATTCTTTCACCCACGTGATCGTCTTCCTCCCATGCTCCTTCCACCATGACTTGGCTATATCTCCCATGTTTTCGAGAGGTTGGATTCCCATCAGGATTGATGTGCATGGGAACCCAACGGCTATAGCCGTAGTGTTACTAGTGGATAGGATCCAGTGGACCAGTAAACACAGTATGACGATATTATGGAGTTGTGACCGTTCAACGGTAAAGTCAGGTTAGAAATGGATTGGGACAAAGTGGAATAAGTGGATGTTGACTGACAGGGATTACTACGATATATGTTTTGTATGGTATGGTATGACATGTCGTGGTTGAGCAGTGGTAGACACTGATGAGGGCCAGTTTCTTGTGGGCCCAGCGGTTGGAGGCCGTAGAGTTACGAGAGGACGAGGTCCTCGAATCATGGCTACTGGTTGGTAATACACCAGTGTTGGAATAGGATGACTTTTCAGAGTCGAGATCGATGGATCGGTTAGAATGGACGTGCTGCAGTGAGTAGCTGGGTTTGTGATAACCCTAGTTTGAGATTGATTGAACAAGTTACCAGGGCGGTGGTACTTGTGGACTGGTTCATGAGGTGGACCAATCAGTGGATATTACGCGTTGAGCGGTTGGTATATGCGGCGAGTTGGCTGCATGGATTTGGAGTCTCGATAGCGGAATGATTCTGAGATTGGTCTGCACGCGGTTGTAGCAGACGCTGCTATCGATGGACGTGATTGAGTCTTATCAAGCCGGATAGACTCAAGTTGCCGTGACGACTGAGACGATGGAGATTCATCAATCGTGACGAGGATACGGAGGTGCGTGAGTGACTCATAGTACGAGCAGTGATTTTTGGATTCGACTCGGTTATGACCGAGTGAAATTACAGAAAGGGATGAGCTTCCAGCGTTGGCAAATGTGCCACGCTACCTCTGTGAGGTGATTGTGATGAGTGGGATGTACCAGGATGAGTGACAGGTTCCTTAGATACCCTTAGATGGATCACACGAGTATGAGTGCTGGAGTTGATCCCATAGAGTTGGAACGTGCGAACTAGTATGCCGACGGGATAGTAGATGTGCCTAGAGAGGCGAGCATGTGAGTTCGGTGGGCACTAAGTAGGACAGAGAGGATCCCGAGTGGCTCAGTGCAAGGTACGTGAGTACTTGGTTTGGTGACTAGTTCCCTAGTGATGCTAGACGTGAGACACGAGGGTGTTCTTAGGGGTATAACCATAATGGTGGACACGTGAGAATCAGGTAATGATGGACGACATCTTTTTTTATGTACATAAACGATCATAAACATACAGGGAAGTTGGATTGTTTATGGATACGTGGATGATGTCCGAGTGAGTTGAGGACTTGGAAGCATACCGAGATGGTTCCAACATGGTTGGAGCTTCGAAATCAAGAGAATTTTTGATTGAGACGATGAGGAGAGTACTTGATTCCGCATTGGAAGTGGGTATTTCGAAGTCGGTAAATGAGACTTCTCGTTTTCTGCACTTTAGCAGATAATGATGGGTACCGCAGGATGACATAGGATGAACTTGGATGTCATCATCTTAGACTTTCCTTATACGGGCCAATGAGGAAGGCTACGACAGTTAAAGGGTTCAAAAAGGGTGTAAGAACCGAACACCTAGGCTGTGAGTCAAATTTGATTGACTGGAAAATCATATGGTACTTAGCGTCACTGGACATGACGAGTGTGTCCGAGGTAGTGGACCCTTGTCGGTATCATGGATCATGTTACATTAGCTGAGAGAGGGTTAATGTGGACCCACCGTGGATCGAGTCTTGTGGTAACGATCAGGATGATCGAGATGACTGAGGTGATTGTGGCGACCGTGAGGCGAGTAGACCGAGTTCTGGTTGTCATTGGAGTGAATTGCCTTGCTCATTATGCTAAGCTAGGAGCAAAGGAGAACCATATTGTAAGACTGTTGAAGAATCCTTTAGCATAGTTAGTGAGATGACAAGACAGAGTTTGGATATGGGGATAAATAAGGGACGAGGATGATACATGGATATCGATCAGGAAGAGATGCATAACTGATGCCTCGCGTTGGATAGGAGGATAGTGAGGGTTGGTACGTGATTGGATGTTGCCTGAGTGTAGTCCTTGAGTAGGCCGAGTAGTACCTTGATGATTGGTATGATGGGGGTGCACTAGTGTGTTGTGCACGTTGGACGATGGGATTGACCACAATCAATCGGTATGTCGGGTTGAGAGTTCCCCGAGAGTAGGAATGTTTTGGCGAAGGGATAGAATCCTAGATGGACATGAGATGGCGATCAGATTAGATCTGATAGTGGCGGTTCAACGAGAATTATGTTTAGATGTGTTCCGACATAGTGATAAGTAAGGGAACCATACAGTGCAGACGTGTTATCTCTGTTGAGATTAGTATTCGATGGCATCCAGATACACCCAAGATGGGTGAGCTGTCGAATGTGTTTTGACAGAGTACGTGATGTGACGGTTTGGGACTCGAGTGAGTCAAGATTTCAGTGTAGGTCATGGAGTGACACGAGATACGATACGGGGACTCGAGAGTGAGTCGAGATCAGAGTAGCGCAACGAAAGCGCAGTGGAGCCGAGCGTTACCAACTAGTCACGATCGTGGTCGTGAACTTAGAAAATGTTAGAGGGGAATGGTGTTCCTCTGAACATTGGATTACGGTTGCAAATCGTTCAGTGACAGGGGATGAGATATCGCTCAATGGGAGCAATGAGGAAAATTATCAGATCGCGTACTGAACAGGATATCAGCTCCGGTTGTCGGATGAGGAGGGTTGTCAGACTAAAAAACTGACTTTGATTGTCAGATGAGAAGAACCATCAGGCTGAAAAGCCGATTTGACGACCACTTAGTATCAATGACCTGTCAAAGTGAGTGGCAGGCGGGACACGATATTCGATCTCGAGGGAGACTTATGCGCCGACAAGTGACTTCTCGAGACTTAGTATCACTACTAACGGGGCCCTAAGCCCGAAACCATAAAGCAACGGGGCCTCAAACTCGATTTCACAACCAATGGGGTCTTAAGCCCAATACCACAATCAAAGGGGCCTCAAGCCCGAGATTACAACCAAATGGACTTCAAGCCCAAACTGGTAAACCAAAGGGGCCTTCGGCCCGATCATATAACTCAAATGGACTCTCGGTCCGATTCCTCATCAAATCAAATAGACTCCAAGTCTGAGAGTTTGTAAATCAAATGGGACTCGTTCCCGATTTCATATTTCCAAATCCATAACTAATTCATCAAACCATCATTGAAAACGCAGTACGCAAAGGTACGACATAAAGCCGAAAACCTCGAAAAACGTGCAAATATGTCGATCCTAAGCTACCACAAACAAATGCACTCATGACATCACAAAACATCTATTAAAACACTTATAAAACATTTATGCATGCATCAAATTCATAAAACAAGTCCACTCACAAACTGTCCGAAGCCGCGCCTCGATACTCGTGACATAAGCCTCTCTCTGGCCAATCGTCGCCTCCGGGATTCTCGAACCTGTCCAAATCATAGTATAAGGTTATTAACTACTTAAATAACCCCTCATTAAAGTCCTGTAATTTTTCGGAATTTCTAACTATTTTTAAACGCAATCCGAAACCTTCGGACATTCCGAACTATATCGAAACGATGTCTGATTGACACGAAACCAGTCCTAAAATGTTCGTTACATCGAATAGATGAAATTACATGTTGGGCACTTCCCCAGATTGTGCCCACGCGCCACCACACGCCGTCCAAAGTGTTAGGACCCACCCCGGTTTCACCCCGAAAACCGAGGTAAATCCTGCTCCCGTCTGACACCCCGACACGTAACTAAAGTAAAACACCCAACAAGCACAGTCAGACGCAGGAGAACTAAACTATCCCAAAGTTAAAAGTTTACAGAGCATAGTCCCAAATACAAAAGAAAGAAAAACCGATAACCTAGATACACGCACACGGAAAAGTTAAAACACTCCGAGATCCCTCTCGCGACTTCTGTGCCTCAGACGCTGCCTCGACGCCGACACCCATCGCTAGCTCCACGACCTGGAGGGCAATTTAAAACAGAAAAGTGTGAGTGGACCAGAAATAAAGAAAAGTTGCCAAAACCATTTTATAAAAAAAAACCGGGTTTAGCCCTCCGTTTTGAAACCACATGCATAACCCAGTTATGAAAACAGTTATCAATCAATCGCCATAAAACATCATAAGAAACAGAAACACTATAAAACAGTTATAGAAACCATATCATAAGCATCATAAAACCGTATCATAAATCGTGAATATCAAATCATAATTTTCCGATCAAACTTGCTGGACCTATCCGAGTCTTTAAACTCAATCCAGGCCTCAATAATATCCGAGTCTTTAAACTCCCGAGTCTTTAAACTCAATCTGAGCCCTTCCCCCATCAAATCAATATCCGGGTCTTTAAACCCAATAACCAGATCCAGCAAATCCAATCAAAAACCATTTGAAAACCATTTCGAAATCCATATCCAAATCCGAATCTGAAATTCCACTTTTCAACTTTAAAACCAAATCTCGTTACCGAAATCCGGTTCTAAAACCGAAAATCCTTGATCGTCGAACCCATGTTCCAAAATCCACTTATAATCATTGAAAATCACCTATCGTTTGAAATCCCCAAAATCCCGGCACCATAATCAGAAATCAAGTCTTTCTCGTAAAACGTGCTGAAAACCGTACTTTTTCGAAAAACGTGCAATTATGTAATCAACAAGGCATATTCGATAATCATAAAATCACATATAAAACCACAAAACTAGCATAGAAAACAGTTATGCATGCTTGAGTTTAGAGAAGGGGTCCACTCACAGTACCGAGCCTTCAATCGCGTCCCGAACGTCTCGTACGTTCCTCAGCTTCCTCGGGAAGTCCCGATCCTGTCAACAACCGCCAAAGTACGTTACTAACACATCTACGGAAGTCCACCTAATTTTCCCCGAAAATCCCCGGGTCCTAGACGTAACAAACTGAAACCCTAAACCTTCAACCTCGCGGAACTAACCTCAAACGACGTCCGATTAACCCGAAATCAATCCCATTAGACTCGTCACAACTCCTAGACCAAAAACTATGTTGACAACTTCCTCAACTGCCGCCGCACGCGCCCCCACGTGCCGCCCAAAGTGGCTACGCGTGGCCCTCACGCATTTGCTACAGTGTCGTCGTCTTCCTCGAGTCGACCCGGTTCGACACAGTGCCTGCAAATCGAACCGGCGAGGACGGTTCTCCGCCGTACCTACACCAAAACCACTCCTCTCTTCACCAACTTCATCGTCCAGACCCAAGCTACCCTTTCCTCTCACTCAAACACCCCGACACGGCCTAAAACCTGTCGACTCAAGCTCGAACCACAAACCCGATAAACCCCTGTTTCCTTCTCCGGCCACCCAGGTCTTCCCCCAACACGGTGGCAGTCCCAAACTCTTCCTAAGACTGTCCTAAACCTCACCCAACTCTCCAAGACCGTCGAATCACGCCCAAAACCCACGACTTTCGATTTGAAGATCGACGGCAAAACAAGGCACACCAGTACTCTCCGTCGTACTAACCTCCACCGTGCACTCCCCGTCATGGCAGCACAATCAGCAGCTGCCTAGGACTCAACTGAGTCCTCTAGACCTCACTAGACTCCTTGATTCAGCCCCTAAACTTACGACTTAGCGTCTGAACCTAATCGGCAAAACAGAGCATCGAAAGGGAAAACAAGAAATTACATGTCCTCCTGTCGCCGTCGTGAGCTCAGCCGTGAGGCAGTAGCTCCACCCGTCCTCCTCCGTCCTCTGGACACTTCCACTGGCCTCGATTGATCGATCACGGCCGCAACACCACCCACAAACACTCACTTCCTCCCTGTTTTCCTCCCTGTTTTCCCGTGGCTCCCCTCTCACAAACAAACAGCCACCACTCCTCCAACCTCCCTCACTGTCTCTCTCTCTCACTCTCTGGTCACTCTCACACACACGGGCACCCAAGCACCCCCAATTATTTGGACCGTGCACAAAATGCTAGAACCCTCTAGTTCCCCTACACGTGTCACCATCCTGTCCCTTGTCACACAAATGGCCCAATCGCAGCCATCCACTTGTCCCTTTCTGCTGCACCAATCCCCATGTGCAAAGACCAAAATACCCCTCCTTTTAAGTTAAAATTACGATTTTGCCACTACCTTTCTAGACCCGTAACTCACACATCGTAAGTCCGATGAATACGTGCCGCCTGTCATCGAACTCAGGACGACGAGATCTATCTAATTATCCTAGGTCAACGTACCAAAACCCATTCGTAACAAAAGTCAACTTTTCCCCCTAATTTAGCCAAATTACGGTTATGCCCTCAACCTCCCGAACATCATAACTTCCTCCTCGGATGTCGAAATCGGGCGTGCCACCTGTCTACGGATTCGTGACGTCCTAAACTACGTCCTGGTCATCGGTCAAAACCCAATTGACCGCCCGAAGGAAAAGTCAACATTTTGCCCAAACTAGGGGCAAAATCGTCATTCTACACTAACGACCCCAACGAGACCAGCTAACCCCCGATTAAGCTCACTAATCCCATCTTAATCACCATCTCAACCCTAATTTCTGGGAAGGGTCGTTACACAAAGGGGCTACGCGTGAAGCCCACGCGCGGTGCTACAGTGTCACCAACAAGCTTGGTCAGACCGGTTCGAATTGACCGGTCCGGTTCACCCTTGCAACTAGACCGGCGTTCCCGGTTTTTCTCATTCCGACCACCAATTCAACCTCGTTTCCTTCCAATTTCATCCTTACATCTTCCTCTACCCATTACCCATCATCCTAAGTCCTTAAAAACAAAAAAAAAAAACGGCCAAAGTCCATACCTTTCAATCGAGAAACCGTCGCCCTTGTTTCCGGCCGACTTCCTAGTTTGTTCAGCCAGTCCTAGCCCATGCTTCCCATCTTCCTGACCTCGTCTGACCCCTAGAAACAAAACTAGATTAAAAAGAACGTCCCATAATCTCTCAAATTTGAATTCCAAATTTGAATCCAACCCGTACCTGTGCGGATTCACGATTCCTGCGTTCTCGCTGCCGCCCACGGCGGTTTGTCATTCCCCGGCCACTGACATCGGTCCCTCTTTCACTCAGTCTCACATGCAAGAAGTGGATGAAGGTATGTGAGGGTTGGGGTGGTATGTTTGGGCATGGGTTTCAGGATTAGATGGGATGAAACAAAGAAGATGATGTACATGAATATGGGGAAAGAGGGAATGGATGAGTGACAAGTGTCACTCATCTCCTGGGGTCTAGGAAGGATCTGGGCCCACATAAGACAAAACAGAAGTCAACCGCCTCGTAAAATGTGTCATTTTGAATAGTTTCTAAAATCTTCCGTGAACCGTAACTTTTTCGTCGAACGTTCGAATTCGACGTGCCGCCTGTCTATGGATTCATATCATTCTGATCTACATAACGGTCCTCGGTTCTCGGCCATCGGACCTCCCGGGTCTAAAGTTAACTAATTGCTCCTATTCAACCAAATTACCAAATTGCCCCCAAACTTCCGAAAATCATAACTTCTTCCTCGAATGTCGAAATCGGGCGTGCCACCTGTCTATGAACTCGTGACGTCCCGAACTACGTTACAATCATCGGTCAAAGTCCATTTGACTGCCGGAACAAAAAGTCAACGATTCGCCAATCTAGGGGTAAAATCGTCATTTCACCCTGCTCGTCCGTTAATCCTCGTCTAATCCCCGATTAGTCTCGCTACTCCGTCATTAATTCTTAATTAATCCCGATAATTCGGGACGGGTTGTTACATGAGTAAATCATATAGAGACTTAAACATCTAATGATATGTCGTTTTGAATGTGTATCATCCCGGATATATGATCGAATAGTCCTGAATGTAAGTAGATCAAGATGGAACTTGTTCAAGGGGAAAATGGGATATGATATATATATATATATATCATATATATCATATATATTCACACACGGCCAATGCTCGGTGTAACGCCCCAGACGTTCTGGAAATGTAATATTATAAAATATTGAATAAAATGACGTTTTTACCCCTGTGATTTGTGTGGTCAATTTGTTGACTTTTTGATTGGGAGGTCGAACGGACGTTGAGCGATGATCGTGACGTAGTTCGGAACGTCACGAGTTCATAGACAGGTGGCACGTTCGATTCGGACGAACAGGGTGAAAGTTATGATGTTCGGAAGTTCAGGGGCATTATCGTAATTGGACGTTATAAAGGGAAAAAGTTGACTTTTTGTTTGACAATTGATATTCATTTGACTCGAAGACCGTTATGTTCGTCTCGACGCCCTGAGTACAACGACAGGCGGCACGCTTGAAACGGACATCGGATGACCGAGTTACGGGCCACGGAAGTTGGAGGGCATTTTGGTAATTTTTACCCTGGGGCATTTTGGTAATTTTCGCACGGGGTACTGTTCACCACCGTGGAAAACAGAGCAGCGGCCGTGGTGTCTTGTGCGTTCAATTGTTTAAGGCTTAGTGGAAGGTTCAGGGCATTGTTTAAGTTGTTTGAGGTAGTGGAAGCAGGGTGGAGTGGCTCAGGTGCACGGTTGGACAGAGTTCAGGGCACGGGAGAGCATGAATTGGCCATGGTTTCTGTGTGCATGGGAGACATTTTCAGAAAACCTCAGTTGGTCTCCCACGGGTTGCTGGCCGTTTGAATTGATCGACAGAGTAAGGGAGTGAGGAGAGGACGCAGTTGGGTCATTTTGGTTCAGTTTGGGAGCTGAGTGGAGAGGAACTGTGAGAGGAACCGTGAGAAAACATTTTCGGGTTTTTGGGGGGAAATTTCAGGGTTCAATTCCTACGGGTTTTGGGACCAAACTAAGGACACTGAGAGTTTTCTGGGAGCAGCAGAAGCATAATCGTGCACGAGATCAAGCAAATTGAGCAAGGATTGCTCAGGAGCCCAGGTACCAGTTCAGAGAAGAACCAGTTGGAGGGAAAAACCACATTCAATTTCTGAGGCTTGTTGATCGAAACCAAGGGCCATTCTAGTCTTCTGGGAGCAAAAGGAAACCAACCACGTCGATTTCGAGGGACGACACTCACGAATTGGTCAAGAACGGAGTTCCCTGGTTCTGAGCATTTTCGAGCTTGAGGACGACGACTTCCAGGTAACGGCGAGTCCAATTGATTGTACCATTGCGTTCGTCTAAGTTCCCTTAATCTACTGGTGAAATTAATTGGAGAATGGAGTTAGTTTGGGTGAGTTCTGGGTGACGACCCGTTCGTCTGTTCAAGTCTGGGTTGAATCGATTTAGGGACATTCGAGGTTAATCATTAGTACAGACCTGAAATTAATAGGTTAGAGAAGATAATAGGATTGAAAACGGGAGGAATTGGTTGAGAATTGGGCTTGAACTGGTCGGGTTGTGTCGCGGGTGACAGACCCGTTTATCAGTCTATCCGGGTAAGAACGATGACACTGTAGCTTGGCGCGTGGCCTTCACGCGCAGCCACTTTGGGCGGCGCGTGACGGCGCGTGCGATGTCATCTCCGATCACGGTCAACATGGAAATTGTTCCTTTCAGTCTAATTAACATTTTAGCTTTAGAGTTCGAGTTGTTCGGGAGTCGTTCGGGATAATTTCGGGAGCTCGGAAGTTTAGGTCCTTAAGGTTTATTTCGCCGAAAAATCTGGGAAATTAGGGAAAAATCATACGAGCTATTTGAGGATGTTTGTAACCCTTCTTGTACGTTTTTACAGGCCCGGACACTTCCGAAGCTACGGAGGAGCGCGCGGGACGCGATTGACGCGTCCTAAGACTGTGAGTGGACTTTTTGATTTCTAAATTGGGCATGCATGACTATTTTTCTTGTTTATCTTATGGTTTTACATATGATTTTACGATGGTGATATGATATATCGGTTTTACGTGTTTTCACACTTTTCGAGATATTTATCGTATTTCACGCATTTCGAAGTTACGGTTTTCGCTTATGCATGCGTGATGATTTTGATGAAGTATCTGGATATGATTATGCATGCTACGGATTTATGATGTTTGATCATATTGTGAACTAATCTTCGGAAAATGCATGTGTTGGAATTTGCATGTGAATTCGGACGTAAGTCCTATTATGATGTGATATGTTTTCGGAATGATGTTGGAAAATGGTTTGTGATGAATCCTGGTTTATTGTGCTTAAAAACGGTTTTGGGTTTAAAGACCCGGGTGATTGTTGGATCTGGTTTTGGGTTTAAAGACCCGGTTTGTTGATGACGGGGGCGGGCCCGAAAATTGGGTTTAAGGACCCAGATTGAGTTTAAAGACTCGTGAGTTTAAAGACTCGATGATTGTGATACCCCCGAGGCCTACTAATCATGTTTTGAGTTTAAAGACTCGTTGATATCTCGGGAAGGCCTAATATTGAGTTTAAAGACTCGGATGGATCCAACGGCTTAACTGTGATTATTGATACACTTTTTACTTGATTTGTGCAATTGATGTTTCAAAATGACAGTTTCTGGAATCTGGTAATATTAAATGGTTTTACATGAGTTGTGACGATTTTCCGTAACGTTTTTCATGTGTTTCCGGAAAAAGAGTTTTTCAAGGGTTTAATACGTGATTTCTGAATATTCGGTTATGCATGCGTGTTACAAAACTGGAGGGCGAACCCGATTTCGGAAAAACTGTTTTCTGTAAAACTTATGTTTCGGTCCACTCACACTTTGTTGTTTTAAATTCCCTCCAGGTCGTGGTACAAGCGTGGGGGCAAGCGCCGAGGCAGAGGCGGAGGCATAAAGTTTTCCGTTGCGGAGTAGTTAGTTCACATAGTAGGATTTGTTCTTTAACCTGTTTTGTAATATTATGCTCTGTGAAACTGTGGACTTGACGTCCAGTCGGATGTATTTGTTTAATCTCCCTGGTCTGACAATGGGTGTGTTGTAATATTAATTAGTTTTCCGGTCTTTTGGATTCGATTGTCAGACGGGAGCAGGATGCTTCTCGATTATCGAGGCGATAATCGGGGTGGGTCCTGTCACTCGGGGCCTCGAGGACTTGTAGAAGATTGAGTTTTAACCTACATACATAAATTTGAGGATGAAATTTATGTAAGGGGGAATATATTGTAACGACCTGTCTTGAAAACTTAAGCATTTTTCGGAAAATAAATTGGGAATGGACCGATTTACTCTTGTATGTATGAATAGTCCAAAAGTTAATTTTAATTTGAAAAGCTTCTCGGAAGTTCGATTGAACTGTTGCGTGAGTTTCGAACTCACGAGTTCGTAAATAAGCGGCACGTAGAAAATGGAGATTGTATGAAAAAGTTATAGGTCTAAATATCTAAGGGCATTTACATAATTTGGGCAACTAAAGGCATTTTAGTTAATTACATACTTGTTCGTGTAATAGCATAGCCTTGAGTCCATGCTTGCGTGACACTTGTGTCTTGCTGAGGAGGTGAGATAAGAGTCCTTATTTTTTTTCCTCGATATGTATGGTGGAACTAGGAAAGGGGAACATACGACCTCCTCCTTGGGACTCTGTTGGGTAGCTTGAGATAACCCTAGGAAATGAGAGAGTCTCGGGGTTGGACAAAACTTAGTCCTCCGAGAAGACTGAGAGGGGAAGTGGAGAGAAGTTCTTATATGATTAGGATGTTAGGATACGACTTGGAAAAAAATTGGGATATTAATTTAGGCCTTGGAATGAGGCAAGATATCAAGTTTCACTATTCGTTAGGGTCAATAGGTTGGTGCAGACGGTGATCCCAAGAGGACACAATATGTTTGGTTCGTATATCGAGGTAATAATTTTGACATAGTTGTGTATATCCTTTATCTGTCAGGTTCTTCGGTTGTGTTATCAAATCCCAAGGGTAATTATAGAATTTAGATTTTGTTGTAGACACAAGCAAGACCAAACATGATTATTAAAGTAATTTCGATAAGGATCATATCAACCTCTATGCAAAATAACGATAACAAATTTTGGGAAGAATTGACTTTGAGACATGTCCAGTTGCTTGCTCCATAGATGAAGGTTTCATTATCACAATTAAAACTCAACCCACCTCACTTCAACACAAAACTCAAACAACAAAAACAAAATATATGCACTACAAATCGAAGCAAACCCATAAACCAAACATTAATAATAATTTAAAACCTGTTTTCCTCCATAAATTATGCGATCCAATTTGAAATTTCTAAAATTTGATTTGAAAATGTTGCAATTTAAATCGCTAATAACGGTTTACTTTAGATCTAGTTAGGCATAAAAACTTTATGCTATTTACTAGCAAAAATAACTCTTCAAAACATTACCATTTCAAAATTTTCAACACTCGGATAAACACTTCGCCCAATTGAACATAAAAGATGCAAAACCTAGGAAAAGTATGTTGTTTATTGTCCTTATCAATCAAATAACTAAACCGAAAACATTTATTTGGAAATAATTAATCAAATAATTTCATTATATCTATTTCTTCAATCGTTTTCGTCAGGTATTTTGTAAGAATGATTCTGCTCCTTAGTGGGAACAATGCTCCTTAATAATCCTCGAGAAGAGGAGGAACATCGAGATTCTAGTTCCTCCCTCCTCCGAAAACTATGCAAATCAAATTAGAACGTGAAGAAAAGTTAATGATCAATGAAACGAACGTAACGGGAAAAATAAGAAAATACTTAGCCATGTATATGCATTAAATCAATTAAACATGTTATGTCTTTCTACACACGAGGAGCAAGCAATAAAACTGAAGAAGATAGTTAAGTTTCATATGAAGTAATAGTTAAAACTGAGAGTAACACAAAATTAGTCAGGATAAAATGAAGTAACCAAGTAGGTACAAGGTAAATTACCAAATTATAAGGTGCTAAATACTGATTAATAAATAATATAAATGAATAAAACCTCAGGCGTTCAATTTTTCAATGGTTTTCGAAAATAAATAAAAAAGTTGAACGCAGAATTATTTGAGTTTTTAAATTATTAACTTTTATTGATCAAATCCGTAGTACTCAATTTGAATCAAAACTTTCCTATTTCAATTATTTATTCGCACCCTTACCTACTAGCAAATTTTTCATATACAGAAAAAACACTTTATTATAGTGGATATGCGCCAATACCCTATAATTCTTTTCTTTTTAATGAGTAATGCTTTGTTTATTAAATTTATGTACCAAATTTGATCCGAAATAACATGTAAAATGATATGGCACATACGCCATACCACATAAGGGCCATGCGGGCTTACTGTGCGGTAAATTTGTTTTTTGGAAGATATGTGGGTTTATTAATTGTGGGGTGTTCGGGGATAGAAATGAGTATAAATCCGTTAAAATCACTAATCAATCCGCTTCAAATTATTATTTATTTAACGATTTAGATTTGACAAGATAAAAGTCAACCAGTTTGAGAATTCCGATTTGAGAATCCAAACTGCTACATTAGTAATGGTTTGTATTTGGATTTTCATTTTGGAAATTCATTAAATCCAAACCGGACTATTAAATAATATTTTAATTTTTATTAATTTTAAATATATTATTAATACAAAATAAAAATGAAAAGATACTTAAATATATTCAGATAAATATATGTATATATAGATAAGAGTATAATAAAATATTATTAAGTGGTAATGTTTTATTGATAAATCTTAATATAGTGATAATATTGACAATTCAATTCTCCGTAGCTTAATATACAAAATTTTGAGTATTTATTATTTTATTATTTTTTTATATCCTTAATTTTATTTAGTTACTTAAACAGTTTTATTTTTAATTTTAAAAAATCTAAATTATATCGTTAAGATTTTAATGATCTGAATTTAAATGTAACTAATATTTATATTGAACACAACGTACCCACTCCATAAGTTCTTGCTTTCTACATTTTGAACGTACTGCTGGTAAAGATGTATCTATTGTTACTAATTTTTTTTTTTTTAAAAAAAAATCTCCCAAGCTGAACACCTCAAATCCAAATTGAAACAGATACAGCCGGTTCAGAATCCAACACCCGACCCAATGGCCTCAACATAATTTCTCCGCCGAGCCAAACGACCCCTGAATGGCTGAATAGTATCCGACTATGTGATATCCTTGAAATATTCTCCCACGCTTCCTCACTTCAATCTCTGTCCAGTTTGTTCCAATCCTACTGTCTTTCCAACATCTCTTTGTATCCATGGAGAATGGTAACGCCAAATTGGGCCCTGGCGGTGGACTCAAATCCAACAACAATAACAACCTCAGCGAACAAGAACAAAACCCCAAATTGAATCAATGCGAAGAACAGGGACAAGAACAAGAACTTACTACCGAGTCTTCGCAACCGGTGGATCCTGCCTCATCGCCTGTTCCGCAGTCTTCGAGAACTCCCTTTGCTAATCTCAGTCAGGTCGATGCTGACCTAGCCCTTGCTCGAACCCTCCAAGAACAGGTCCTCAAGCTCCATCTTTTACATTCAATTTTGTTTCTGTATCTCTTTCTTAATGCGTCTCTCAATCTCTATTTTGATATTGCTTGTTTAATATATGAGCAATTATGAAAACCGAAAATGATGGAATTTGAAATCTTAGTTCTTTTTATTTTATTTTATTTTGTTTTTTTTTATGTTATGGTCGCTAGTAAAGTATTAGTATTCCAAAAATTTGTGATCGTGTGACGATCTTACTTTTCCTGGAGATGGGCTGCAAAAAACTTATTTTTCGCATGGTTTCCTTGGCAATCAAAATTGGATTCAGAATTTATGTCTTGGTAGTTGTTTGATGTTTGTGTCCTCAGCCATCTATGAAATTGCAATGTGGAGTGATTCTGACCATCAATCTCTATTTAAATTCCAACGTGGGATTTAGCTATATTGCTTTTCCTTATAATGTTTCAGCTTGTTATGTGATAGAACCTTACGGCCTAAGATATAATTTATAGTTTCTATATCATCCTTGCCTTCCCGCCTTTTTCCATGGTTTCTTTTAAAGGAGCTCAATATGTTCTACAGTGTCTATTAATTAGAATAGACCACCAACAACGTTCAATTCCGGAAAGGGATTGGTGGGAGTAGAGGAGAAGGTCGGGTAACAGAAAACACAGATGGGTTTGTGGTGGTTCGCTGCACTTTTAGTCTCTTTGAAATTAAGCTCTACTTCTTCCCACATCTGGCTTCGCAATAATTGGTGACTAGAGACAGAGCTGTAGATGCAGCTGCACTTGTAGTCTCTTTGAAGTTAAAGCCTACTCCTTTCCAGGTCTAGCTTTACCACAGTCTGTGTGAATCTAATGCGGGAGCATTTCCAAGGCTGTTTGGGTCAATACCCAGTTAGACTAGGGTTCTAGTTATTTGGGGATTCTGGTTATTTTATTATTGTCATTTAAGTAGTCTTATTAGGAATAGGATTTATTAGGCAAGCTTTATTAGAAGTAGGATTTCATGTAAGAAAAGCTAGGATTTGCCTACTTTGGTATAAATAGGCTATTCGAGGGTTTATGTATCAGTTTTTAGTCTTTTTATCAATTATATATCAGAATTGTCCGATTTAAGGGTTTCTTTGCCCTAGAACTCCATTATCTCCGTTCCACTCTGATTCCATGGCTTTATCTCTATAGATTTCTGCTGTTTATTGCTGGCCCTCCCTTTTTCCTACATCAGAAACCTCTTTCCTTATTTTTTTTATTTTTTTTTATGTAAAGTTTGAGTAATTCCTTTCTAGGGGAAATTGGGATTGCATTTGGTGTGCGGAAAATCAAGTTGTTCCAATTTCCAAATGAAACCCTCTTGTTGGTTTCCTCTCCGTTCATTGAAAAGATTTTTTCCTATTTTTACTGTATGAGATCAATAGTTCGATTTCTTAGCATTACATATCTCTCTAGCATTATATATACCCTTTACTCTTTACTTGTTCCCATGAAGGGCCACACCACTTCATTTTGAATAAAATCAAAGGGCTCACTAGTAGCAAGACTGGGTCATACAGGGGTTCTATCACTAGCTTTTACCTTCCTTGCAGACTAGTGCACAACTTTCCCAGTTTATGATGCTGTATTTTGAGGATCCTTATTTTCTGGGTTGGACTACCAGTTTGGTTTAGGATCAACTTGGTGAGGTCGTGAGGTTGTGTCACTTGTCTGTGGATGGATAAGGCGGTGTCCTAATCATAGAAGTTTGAATGTTGTTTTCCAAGGAACTGACCTTTGGTAACTACTCATTGATTGCATTCCTTATTCCTTTTGCAGTCTTGGGTGTAATCCTCAAATCTCAATGTAAGTTCTGCATTTTTTACCATTGTAATTGAATAAACAAAACAAAAAAACCCGGAAGGAAAAGGAGGGGGTATGTTGCTCAGTTACCAATTTGATGCAGGACATACAAGAGTGTTGCTCTGGCATATGGTGCACTTTAGATGGCAGAAATTTTGGTAATCAAGAGAGGTTTGGAGAAGAGAGTTTGTAGGATTGCTCTTTGTTTATAGCAAGTGGAGGGATGCAGAAGGAGAAAGAGAGGCAAAACCATTTTCACCAAGCCTTCGAAAAAACTTAATTGTGATCTATTCAAATATCTTTATGGCTTGCAAGAAATAGTCTTGTTTATTGGCTTCAAATAAAACTTGTTTTAATGACTTTAATAAATAGAAAAAGATTCATGAAAACTTTATATTGACTCTTAGCTTGGTGCTTGACTTTTTTTTTTTAATGTGTCGATTGAGTATCGACCGACTCTTAAACTGCCCACATTTCATTTTATGCCAAAAGAGCTTATTTTTAGATTTGGCAGTAGGCGCAGCCTTGGGCTTTCAAAGAAGGATATTTTTTTTCTAACCAAACAATAGCTATTGCATCAATCAATCTTAGTGCAAATTCTGTTCACTGTCAATCTTTATTTTTAACTGTGCTTGGTTGTTTTTGGAGGGATCTGGTTTGATCTTGTTCTACATGCAATCTGATTAACATCGATTGGATATTGGTTAGGAAAGGGCATACATGATGCTTCGAATGAACACTGAAGGTAGTGATTATGGAAGTTGGGAGGCTGGAAGTTATGTGCATGATGATGAGGATGAGGATGATTTTAATGATTTTCACGACGATACTGATGACAATGATGATGAGGAGCAATATGACGGAACTGAGGTTGACAATGATGAAGATGCCTTTGATGTGCATGCTCATGATGATGCTGGAGAGGATGATAACCCCAGTGTCGAGTATGACCCGGCTGTTTTTTCAAGCGATGAGGCCTATGCAAGAGCCCTGCAGGATGCTGAAGATAGAGAGATGGCCGCCAGACTGATGGCACTTGCTGGGATTAATGACCGTGAGTGTTTATGACTTTTAGAATTTTGGTACACATTTTATACTCTCTCTTTTGATGTAGTTGAAATTATGTAGTAGTTTATGTTTCTCATATCTTGTTTAGCAGGAGAAGTTGAGGATACAGAGGAACATGGAGGTAACTCTCAGGTATTATTTGTTGCTTGTAGACCCTTCTAGAAGATAGTGGCAGTTCTCTGATCTGCCTGTATTCAACTTATGTTTCTCATCTACTGTTGGTTTTGTAGGATACATGGGAGGAGGTCGACCCAGATGAACTTTCATATGAGGTAAGGTGGTTTTAAATTCGAATGCTTTTAGTAGTGCATTTACCTTGTGGCATATTTTCATGATCTTTATATAATTATATCAGGAGTTACTTGCATTGGGTGAAGTAGTTGGAACTGAGAGCAGAGGGCTTTCAGCTGATACTATTGCCTCATTGCCTTCAGTAAGCTACAAGACAGGAAGTAGTCAGAACGGAAGCACTGACTCGTAAGTTCATGTTCCTTTGTTGTATGTGCTTTACAGGAATTTTTGTGTGGGTTTTTCCAAAATAAAAGGCAATTTATTACATTTTTTTTTTCCAGGTGTGTCATTTGTCGATTGGACTACGAGGATGATGAGAACGTAATAATACTATCTTGCCAACATACATATCATTCTGATTGCATAAACAATTGGTTGACAATAAACAAGGTATGGTTTAATGTCTTCTGTTCGGTAAGGCTTCTTAGGGCTCGTTTGGTGGGGATGATTGGATTGTATTGGATAGCTTATTTAATTTAAGGTATATTGGTTGTAGAATTGAATGACTTTTCATTGTTAGGGGATTAGATATATAATGAAACTGATCTAATCTAATCCCCTCAAAATGGTAGGATTAGAAAGGTAAGTTTCTTTTTATGTCTAATCCCCTTACAATGAAATGTCATCTACTTCTACCTTGAATTTTATGAATTATCCAACACAATTCAATAGTACCACCAAGCGAGACCTTATTGTAATCTGCTCACGTAGCTTATAATTTTCATTTTTCCTTTCCAAATTTTTTTCTTAACCCTATTTCTCTCATAAATATACTCGCAGATTTTTGTTCTCTTTCCAAATTTTAAAGACAAATGTGGTGCTTACTGATACCAATTTTAACTATAGTAGTCCTCTAATTTAAACAATTATCAAACGGGGTACTCTTTTCTCTTTTGGAGAACTATTGTATGTTGTTGATTCATGATGGAAATATGGAGGGTCTTCTGCTGGAAAGCTACTACATTATTCCTTGCTCTGTTACTGCAGGTCTGCCCTGTTTGCAGCGCCGAAGTCTCCACATCTGGAAACAGCTAGCAGATTGTATTTGTATGGACAGTCGTTTCTTGCAAATCAAAAGACCATTTGTACCATCCGATTACAGTGCTTGTATTATATGACCTTTCTTGTTTTCCAAATGAGAAACATGGTTATGGTGAGCATGTTTTAGTTGTTTGTAAGTGTTCCGGATTTCCGTCTGATACGATAGCCAATTCATTTCCGCGTACTTTTTTCTGATTTGCAACAACTTGAGAGTGAATTTCTTCCTTTTTGTTTTGCGCCATGTTTGCTTGCCTGCTTTTATGTATGATATGCACAAATATTAAGAATAAGAGTTGAGACTATGAATGTGCAGCTCGGTATTACAATGGCAACCTATGGGGCTCAACGTTGCTCATTCAATCAGATTCAATGATCAATAAAATACAACCAAATTAGTTATGGTTTGGTCGTGTGTCAAAATATTCCATGATTTTGATAACATTCATGATTATTATAGTTAATTCACGAATTTCAATTTGTTTGATTTTCTTGGTGAAGTATGGTGTTGTATGAAAGCACGAGTTTAAATTATTATGTGTGCTTTGGTTAAATTCTTGTTAATTAACAATTGGAGATGTATATGTTTGGAAAGATACCGATATCGCCTAAAATTAATTTCCAAGTTGTAATGGTTAGAATTGACTGTTCTAATTCAAGGGTTACTAACATATTGATTTGGATAGCTTAAACATAATATTACCATCTAATTTATGGAAAAAAAAAAATTCCCCCATAACATCACCATTTCAAAAATTTATATATTCATATCAAAACTCATTCATTCACTCCTAGATTTCATTTGTACATATCAATATTTCATTCATGCGCAGCACATTAACAAATCAAATTCTAACATTTTAAATTTCAAATATAGTGGGTTATTTTTAGGTATAATTAAAATTCAAAAGTAACACGCTATGAGTAATGATTTAGTGAGGTGGGGACTCACTAATAAATTATAGGGTGAACCGGTAAAAATCTAACAATTCGACTTGCATTCCAATGGTTTTCAAAATGGAAACCCAAAACAAAACCGCCACATTTGTAATGTTTGGATTTTCAAATTATTTAACTTGGGTCAAATCCAATCAAAATCTTAATAACAATTAGAATCTAATCGACTTGCGGTTCCATACCATGGATGACGAACATACCAAAAAATTATGTATTTGGCAATTGGCAAACATAAATATATTGTTACAAGCTTACACAACTGAGCCGAATATACGTTGTGGGTGTTAAGCACAGGGCTGGTTCAAGCCCAAGTCGAGCCGGGCTTGTATTTTTTTTTTTTTTATATGTACGTACAAAAAGTCCCAAATAATAAATAAATAAATGTCCATTTTATTGTTATATATCATACAAGAAGCCCAATATATTTCTATTGTTGTAAAGTCGAGGTTCAAAGGTTTCACTAAAAGATTATGACAAAAATACTCTTTAAATTATTTAATAATTAATGATCTAACAATAAAATTAAATATCAAATTTATAAATTAAAAAAATAATAAAGTTTAATGGAAGGAGTGTGGGTAAAAAAATGGCAGTGGCGTAAGAGCATATGAAGCAGAGTAATCAAATTTAATTTTTGACAAATTTAATAAAAAAATTATCCAAAATCATCAAAATGGGCTTGCAACAGACTAGCTAAATTTAACCTAAAGTTTAACTTTTTTATTAGGACTGGTACTAGTAGCTAGTTATCTCCCGCTAACTATTTATTCATCTCGTTTCTTTCTCCTCTCTCCTTCATCCTCTTCATCCTCTATTCTTCATAAGCTTTCTTCTTAATTCCCAAAACTCATCATTATTTGCATTCAAAAGTTCTAAACTTTTGCGGGTTATCCAAAAATTCAAAGATCAAAGAAAAGAAAACAAAATTTTAATTTCCTTTTTCATTTCCCGGTCGTTAATTGACTCCGGCTTTTTGTATAAGATTATGAAAATTATGATTTTTTCTGGTATTTGGGAAATTGAGATTTTGATATTTCGCAACTTTCAGGGAATGACGAGTTATTGCGAAACACATTAATCAATTATGAGGAAGAAATGAATAAAAGTTTGAAATTTTACCCTAAACCACGATGGTAACATTGAGTAAAATGATGCTCCTTACTTTCTTGGAGACGAAAAGTATTCTTCGTCACAAATATCCTCTAAAAAACACAGTCTTACATTTGGCTCCAAATTTGTTATTGATAGGTCCTCAAATAAGCGTTATTTTATATTATTTTATACCCTTTATACTTGACTTTTAATATTAAAATAATAAATAATTAGACAAATTAATTTATTTTGTGATATTTTTGTAGAAATAAATAAAGCTTGGAATTTGGAGCATTTTGGTGAAAGAATCGTCCCGATCGGAATTATAACGAAGAAATTATGGACGAAATATGAGAAACCACCGAAAATCGCAAGGAAATTCGGTGGGAAGCTGCTGAAATCCAGCATCCCAAGCCAAAAATCCAGCAGCCCCCAATAGTTCCCAAAATCAGCATATTTGCCCCAAAATCAGCAACTTTTCCCCAAAATCAGTCACTTTTCCCTAAAATCAGCATATTTGCCCCAAAATCAACATCTTTTTCCACCCAATTTCCACCCAACTTCCACCCAAATTCCTTCCACTTTCCAACCCAATTTTGCAACTTTACAACTCAAACCACTTCTAAACATCATTACAAATCTTTACTACTCATCATTCCATTATTCCATATTTTTTATTGTATTTTTATATTATTTTTGATAGCTTTTTCCACCTATAAATAGGGCTTCAATCCTTGTATTTTGGGATCCCCCATTAGTTTCATTCTTCCATTTCTTTCATTTTTCTTAGTTCTTAGTTCTTAGTTCTTAGTTTAGTTATTTTGTTTCTCTCTTTTGAGAGACAATTTTGGGGACCATTTTTACTTCTTGTAGATTTTCTTATTAATTAGTTTTCTTTTAATTCTTATTCGTAATTTATGTTATTTTTATGTTATTTTCATTTCTTCTTTACTATTGTTCTTGGTATTTTCTTTCTAACATTTGTAAGTAAGAATGCAATCTCCATGTGTTTTACTTTTTGAATTTCTTTTACTTCATATGTTTTAGTGCTTAAACTTCAATTTGATGTTAAGTGTTTTATCCGCTGTCGGTGCACTTAGAGTAGAATTGAAGAGATTAAATGTTGATCGCTGTCGGCGCATTTAATTATAAACTTAAGGTAAATCATGTTGTAAATGTTTGAAGCATATTGATGTTTGACGCACATTAATGGTTGATGCATTTATAATATTGAAAGATATATGTAAGTATTTGAGATGATGAAGGTAGGATTTCGTGATTGGTTTATTATGAGAAAAATATTAGAAAGAAGTCTATTTTTAGGAGTAGTTTAAATAATGTGATTGTTAATTCGAAATTACTTACGTAAAAGTGTGGGTTTTGTCTATGAAACTACTCTATGGTTTGTAAATTCCAATTAGCATGAGCATTTGCATTTTAATTCTTAATTAGTGTTTTCTTTAATTTAGTTATAAATCTTTTCAAAACCCCCCTTCTTTTATTCTTTTATTCTTTTATTCTTTTAATTCTTTTATTCTTTTATTCCTTTAATTCTTTATTCTCTAATTCTTTAATTCATTATTCTTTTATTCATCTCCCACTAACACATTATTAATGTTCCCTAATTTCCCCGGTTAAGAACGATCCCTATTTACCAATACTACATCTACACAAAAAGGGTTTAAATTGCACAATACTCAAATTACGTGTTTAAATTAATGCGTAGTTTGGGCGTAGTCAATTTTTGGCGCCGTTGCCGGGGAAATTGAAAATCATTTTTAATTTGCTAGTGTATGTATATAAATTGTGCATATTATACTTGTTTATAAATTTTACTTTTGTTAATATTATATTTATCCATCTTATTATTGTTCTTATTATTTTTGTTTATAATGCTCATACTTTACTTATTCTTAATTTCTAATTTATACTTGTTCATAAATGTTCATAATTTTTTTTTTTGTATTTGTTCATATTAAAATTGATACTTGTTCATAATTTAATTTCATTTGTTTACTTTTACTTTTACTTGTTCATATTAAAATTGATACTTGTCATAAATGTATATTGTACATATTCACTTTTCCTTACTTTTATTTTTTGTTTTCTTTACACTTTCTAACTTTTTCTTTAATCCATTAACTTTAATTTTATTCCATAAACTTTTTCTTTATTCCTTTAACTTTAAATTTATTCATTAACTTTTTATTCCACTAACTTTTTATTCCATTAACTTTTTATTCCATTAACTTTTATTCCATTAACTTTATTCCATTAACCTTTTATTCCACTAACTTTTTATTCCATTAACTTTTTATTCCATTAACTTTTTATTTCATTAACTTTTTATTCCATTAATTTTATTTCATTAACTTTTTATTCCATTAACTTTTTATTCCATTAACTTTTTATTTCATTAACTTTTTATTCCATTAATTTTATTCCATTAACTTTTTATTCCACTAACTTTTTATTTCATTAACTTTATTTCATTAACTTTTTATTCCATTAACTTTTTTATTACACTTATTTTATTCTTATGTAATTATTTATTTGGTTATGTCTTGATAAAATTTAAATTTAAATTTAAAAAAAATCAAAGTAAATAAAAAATTAAAAAAAAAATCTTATCTTAGCTTTATGTTAGTGTTAATTCATACTTGTAAATAAATGTTGTATATATGTTACTTGTTACCTTTTATACTTGTTCATAAATTGTTCATAACTTTTATATTTTATAATATACATACATACTTGTTCATAATAGACTTTCATTTATGTTTGTTTATAATTCTCTTACTTGTTATATTATTCTTGTTCATACTTGTACATAATGTTCATTCTTTTTAAATGTTCATAAATGCTTATAGTAATTATTCACTTTTCCTTATTTTTATTTTTATATTGTTTTGTAAATAAAAAAAAACATAAAATTCGTAAAAAAAAAAATCTTCATTTATTTTTTTTAAAATTCCGAAAAAAACATAAATTTTAAAAAATAATAAATTTAAATTTCTTATCTTCACTTTGTGTTAGTGTAAATCTCAATGGTTAAATAAATCTTATACATATATTAGTTTGTTAATGAGAATTTGTTTTGTAAATATCATTACTTGTTAATGAAACCATACTTGTAAATAAATTGTTCATACTTATATAAATTGTTCATATGTAATTGTCATGTTATATTTGTATATTGTGCATAAAAACATACTTGTAAATAGTTATTGCATTCATGCATTAGTCTCGGCTATATGTAGATCACTTGTGCTTCGAAGTTTAAATTTTAATCTTTAATCGGCGAAGACTCTTCTATTAACTCTCACCCACGGTAATTGTTAACACTTGAGTCATCTTAATTCCTCTGGAGTAAGAAATTTTCGAGGGTGATGTTTAGGACAAGAGACGGTACTTATAACGGGTTTTGGGTCTAAGAAATTAGCCCTGCCTCTTATGTGTATTCTTTCTAACCTGGTCACTTTTGAACTTGCCCAAACAGTTGAATTAATCCAAGATATTTACTTGGGCCGCACGAACGTATAAGTCTCCATCTAAACTTTGAAGCTATGTGAACCATATATATCTTTGACTTCCCCCGACATTTAAATATTGTTTATATCTTAATTTACATTATTTGTCATGACAAAATTAAATTGCATCTTTAGTGTAACTAACTTGCATCTTTCATTCTAACTTGCATTTCATCTTTCATTTAACTTGCATTTTCACTTAACTTGCATATGTAGTTTAACTTGCATTGCACTCTTCCTCTAACTTACATCTTTAACTCAAATTGCATCCTTAACTTCAATTTGCATATCTAATTTGCATTCTTGACTAACGTACATCTCTGACTAACTAACTTGCATCTCTGTCTAGGCTGGATGGACGTTAAACTTCAAGCGCTTGTTGGGAGGCAACCCAATGTGTTCCCGGGATGTGAAGGAGTCATCAATACAGATTTGCTATCCTTCTACCCTTCACTCTCTTTTATTTTGTTTATTTAATGTTTTCCTATTATTTTCGTAAATCATCTTCCTTACTTTGATTCTATGTTTAATTACTTCGTATTTTCCTACATTGAGAACAATGTAGAATTTAAGTGTGGGGGAATGGTTTACAATTTTGAGTTTTTTTTTTAAAAATATTTTAAAATAAAATTCAAAAAAAAAAGAAAAAAAAAGAAAAAAGAAAAAAAATTATTGTTTTCTTGAATCTTTTTGTTTTAACTTAGTATTTTTATGAGTCTTTTTTTTTATTTGTGCAATTGAAATTGCTTTATTAAGTATTTCTTACGGAAAAAAAAACAAAAAAAAATTAAAAAAATAATAAAAAAATATAAAAAAATGAGGTGAAAAAAATGAAAAAAAAAATTGTTTTCTTGAATCTTTTAACTTAGTGTTTTTATGAGTCTTAAGTTGCCATTTAACTTGTCAATGATATAAATGAACGGAAATGAATATGTTATGGCTATAAAGATGATCACTACAACTTGAATTTTTTTGTTAATATTTTGTGATTAAGTGTTATAACTTGAAGATAATGCATGTAAATTGGCATATAAACGAGCATGATAAGATAAGTATGAATCATATGAACCTTATGTGAGCTTTAGAACTTTATATACATCTTTGATGAGTGATTCATAAGTTCTTTGTTTAAATTGATATACATATGCCTCATAACTGCTTGTCATAGTTTTTTATGAACTCTAGAGTACTAGAACTTATTCAATGTGATTTTCAAAGCTTTTAAGTCAATAAACTCTCTGATTTTGGATATGATTAAGGCATTAGGGTTAACACCACAAATTCAAATATCCATGTTCCCTATTTTGTGCGCACAAGTTGCGACCCCCTTAGTTTTAACCCTTTTGAGCCCACATTAAGCCTTTCTTTCATCACCATGATTATCTAAACACTTGAGCTTAGTATAGACATCCTTTACCCTTGTTCCAAGAACTCGGTTGAAGATATAAAGATTGTGTAAGGAGAAAATAATGATGTTGAAAAGACTTTTATGTGAATTATTTGGATTTACCGACTCAAGCTTTGTTGTATTATTGACACATGTTATTACCTTGATATAAAAAAAATCAAAAAAAAAAAAAAGTTGAGTATCGATCAAGGTAATAAGGTTTGGTTATGTAATGTTTGAGTTAAATCCCTTACATTTGTAAATCCGACACAAAGAATGATTGTGAGGCTCAACATGATGGAATTAGGCCTATGTTCGAAGAGATGGATTACTGACATCATTGCACTAAGGTTGGGAAGCTATGATACGTTTTGGGAGTCTATTGAGTCTTGGAACGAATTGAGCACCACTTGTCCTATATTTTCCTTGCCTCGAATCTTAGCCCCATTACAATCTTCGTAAAGACCTTATGATCCTTAAGATGGTAAATTTTGATTAGTTGAGTTAATCACTTGAGTAAGCTTATGGTTTTGGTTCATTTGCGCAAGTATGTGTTGTTTTTATCTTGAGGTGTTTGTTTGAGATTTTGCAAAAGTACTTCATTTCGATTATGTGAGTAATTCTCACATACTTTGAGTGCAAACACAAACCCTTACAAAATTGAGTGAATTTATGAGTGCATATCCTTGTGAGTTGATTCATACTTGTTTTATTCATGTTGAGATCCATTTCACCATATTTACTCATTATCTTACTTGTTAAAACATTTTGTTACCATATATTAACTCTTGAATTCCATATGCTTAAATGATTTAAGTGAAAATCTTTTATGCATGATTATAATAATGAAATATTGAGACAAATGGTTAAAGGTTACTTGTTTTGATTTTGTAGTTTAATTTTAGTATTTGCTAGGGACTAGCAAAGTTTAAGTGTGGGGGTATTTGATAGGTCCTCAAATAAGCGTTATTTTATATTATTTTATACCCTTTATACTTGACTTTTAATATTAAAATAATAAATAATTAGACAAATTAATTTATTTTGTGATATTTTTGTAGAAATAAATAAAGCTTGGAATTTGGAGCATTTTGGTGAAAGAATCGTCCCGATCGGAATTATAACGAAGAAATTATGGACGAAATATGAGAAACCACCGAAAATCGCAAGGAAATTCGGTGGGAAGCTGCTGAAATCCAGCATCCCAAGCCAAAAATCCAGCAGCCCCCCAATAGTTCCCAAAATCAGCATATTTGCCCCAAAATCAGCAACTTTTCCCCAAAATCAGTCACTTTTCCCTAAAATCAGCATATTTGCCCCAAAATCAACATCTTTTTCCACCCAATTTCCACCCAACTTCCACCCAAATTCCTTTCACTTTCCAACCCAATTTTGCAACTTTACAACTCAAACCACTTCTAAACATCATTACAAATCTTTACTACTCATCATTCCATTATTCCATATTTTTTATTGTATTTTTATATTATTTTTGATAGCTTTTTCCACCTATAAATAGGGCTTCAATCCTTGTATTTTGGGATCCCCCATTAGTTTCATTCTTCCATTTCTTTCATTTTTCTTAGTTCTTAGTTCTTAGTTCTTAGTTTAGTTATTTTGTTTCTCTCTTTTGAGAGACAATTTTGGGGACCATTTTTACTTCTTGTAGATTTTCTTATTAATTAGTTTTCTTTTAATTCTTATTCGTAATTTATGTTATTTTTATGTTATTTTCATTTCTTCTTTACTATTGTTCTTGGTATTTTCTTTCTAACATTTGTAAGTAAGAATGCAATCTCCATGTGTTTTACTTTTTGAATTTCTTTTACTTCATATGTTTTAGTGCTTAAACTTCAATTTGATGTTAAGTGTTTTATCCGCTGTCGGTGCACTTAGAGTAGAATTGAAGAGATTAAATGTTGATCGCTGTCGGCGCATTTAATTATAAACTTAAGGTAAATCATGTTGTAAATGTTTGAAGCATATTGATGTTTGACGCACATTAATGGTTGATGCATTTATAATATTGAAAGATATATGTAAGTATTTCAGATGATGAAGGTAGGATTTCGTGATTGGTTTATTATGAGAAAAATATTAGAAAGAAGTCTATTTTTAGGAGTAGTTTAAATAATGTGATTGTTAATTCGAAATTACTTACGTAAAAGTGTGGGTTTTGTCTATGAAACTACTCTATGGTTTGTAAATTCCAATTAGCATGAGCATTTGCATTTTAATTCTTAATTAGTGTTTTCTTTAATTTAGTTATAAATCTTTTCAAAACCCCCCTTCTTTTATTCTTTTATTCTTTTATTCTTTTAATTCTTTTATTCTTTTATTCCTTTAATTCTTTATTCTCTAATTCTTTAATTCATTATTCTTTTATTCATCTCCCACTAACACATTATTAATGTTCCCTAATTTCCCCGGTTAAGAACGATCCCTATTTACCAATACTACATCTACACAAAAAGGGTTTAAATTGCACAATACTCAAATTACGTGTTTAAATTAATGCGTAGTTTGGGCGTAGTCAGTTATATCTAATTTCACTGTTAAAATAGATATATCTATTTGAACATTTAAAAACAAGCTATATATGTAGTGAATTACCCAAATTATGGGCTGGATCGATTTTGCACCTGAAATAGATATATTTATTTGAAACATTAAAAATTGTATTAAAAACTAGTTGTTGTAGAAAATGTTGTTATATATTCAAATTAAAAAAAAATATTTAAATTTTGTGAAAATATAAAGAGTCTAATTTTAGCAGTGGTAAGTTATTAATAACTTTTATGTCATTTTAAGTTTTTCTTAAAAAATTTGGTTAGTCTGATATGAATGTTCTATATTTTGGACATCAAACTAGCTAAATTTTTGGATAAAATTAACTTAAAATGACCCAAAAGTTATTAATAGCTAACCAAATTTTACAACTATCAAAATCAGACTCTATATTTTGACCAATAAAAAACAACGGGTTTGGGTTTGGGTTTGAGAGAGATCAATCGATCTCTTCTTTCTGTGTGGAAGGCTGCAGATGCGTATGGAATTTTCTCCAGACCTCTGGCTAGTGCGACGGTGAGAGGTGGTCGTCGTAAGGGGACGACAAGATTGGGAGAGCAGAGACGACTAGCGGGCGGGGTAGAGCCGTCGTCGTCGAAGAGGAGGCTGAGAGAAGCGGAGGGTCGAGGCCTGCTGTCGGTCAAGGGTCACGGAGGAGCCATCGTCGAGGGTTGAGGAGTGTTGTGCTTCGTGCGGTTCGGCCGTCGACGGAAGATTCGAGGAGGAAGACTGCAGTTGTGCTTCGAGGTCGGGTCGAGGGAGGTTTGCCCCATTTTTTTTTCTCTCCAATTGATTATCTTCTCTGTTCTACACTTCTACTTCTCTCTCAATTCTTGTGAGTTGTGAGTTTGTGACACGAATTTGTAGATCTGTTGAGTGATTTTCAATTTTTTTTCCAAATTTTCCGTTGTTCATCCGTGATTGATGGCCGACCAATTTGTTTGCTTTTCCAATTTTTGTTCCCCAGTGATCTTGAACTTGAATAATTGATTGTTTGTAGGTTTGAATGATTGTAATTTGTAGGATTCAATAATTCTCTTTTCTGTTCATCCACTGATTTCATTTGTTTTCGGTTTGAATTTTGAGTTTGGTTTTCGGTGACTGTTGATCGAATGGGATAAAATCGTTGATATCCGTGACGACCCGAAAATTCGAAAAGGAAAATTTGAAAAAATTGACGAAAATGACGATTTTGCCCCTGGAATTGGACGAATGATTGACTTTTGGTTCGAGAGGTCAAACAGACCTTGACCGATGACTGTGATGTAGTTCGGGATGTCACGAGTTCATAGACAGGTGGCACGTCCGATTCCGACATTCGAGGATAATGTTATGATGTTCAAAAGTTCAAGGGTAATTCGGTAATTTGGTTAAATGTGGCAATTTGTTGACTTTTCAAATGACATGAACTTTTCATGTAATGCGAAGACCGTTAGGTAGGTCTCGAGACGCTGAATCCGCAGACAGGCGGTACGTGTCAATTGGAGTTCGGACGATAAACTTACGGGTCTAGGAACATGAAGGGCATTTTGGTAATTTGTAAGGAAAAATGGCAAAATGGTAATTGAGCAATTGAATAAGAAATGGGACGGTGATGGGCTGATTCAGCCATGGTGATGCCACCAAATGGCATCTGTCACTTTGATGAAGCACTTAGTGGCACTAATTCGCAGATTAGTGGCAAGTGGATGTGTGTAGCGGTGGGAAACTTTAAACCATGTGTGGGTGTGTTTGAAGTGAAAAACAGAGACAAAAGACCACCATTGAACTTGATCGACCTCCCCAACAACCTATTGAGAGAAAAGAAGAATTCAGAGAGGGAAAACAGAGAAATTCGAAGAAGAAATAGGGAGGAAAACCGTGAAAAGAAACCAGAAAACCATGGAACCCGAAAACCAAACCTTCATTAAATTTCGAATTCGGGCTTCTCCATTTGGACCCCCTTTGATTCAATCAAACCTTGAATTTATCTTCCTGAGACCATTTCGAGTCGAACCCAATCAAAAACGAAGGAAAATGAGGTCGTTTTGGCCGTGAACGGAGTACCTCGACTCCTTAAAAAATTCGAAGGTTGGGTGTGTAATTGGAGGAGTTAGACGATGCAATTGAGGTAAAAAAACAAGGTTATAATAATCCTACGAAACTGTTGGCTGGATCAATTGAAGAAAAACGATGAGGATCGATGAACTTTGATGAATGAACAGTGTTCAGATGTAACGAACCGTCCCGAATATCGGGATTTAATAATATTTAATTGTGATTTACTAATCTGGGATTAGTTGGGCGATTTCGGACGAATTGTGCAAAATGACCGTTTTGCCCCTAGGCGTGGGCAAAACGTTGACTTTTAATTCGGACGGTCAAATGGACTTTTACCGATGACCGTGACGTAGTTCGGGACGTCACGAGTTCATAGACAGGTGGCACGTTCGATTCCGACGTTCGTGGTGAAAGTTATGATGTGCGGAAGCCCAAGGGCATTTTCGTAATTTGGACGAAATAGGGGCAAATGTTGACTTTTTGACCGGGATGTCCGATGGCCGAGGGCCAAGGACCGTTACGTAGGTTTCGTCGATGCGAATCCAACGACAGGCGGCACGCCGAAATCGGAGATTCGACGACGAAGTTATGGGTCACGGAAGTTTGGTTTCGTTATGCACGCATTACGAGGCGTGGACACGTGGCGTTCTCTGATTGGTCTGAATTTCTGAGTGGGACACGTGGACCACTAAATTTAAATATTGGGATCAGATCTGGATTGGTGTGATTGATTAAATTATAGGATATAAATAATTAAAAGAATTCCCACTTATTGCATCTTTTGATCTGGACCCTTAATCTCATTGGTGAGATTTAATCTGGGCCACTGATTCTTTTCCCTCTCTCCCTTTAATTGAATCAGACTACACCCTCCCAATCTCAGTTTCTCTCTAGCCCGTGAACACGCACACAGCTCTCACTACGCACCACCACCATATCTTTATCCTTGGGTCGTGCAGGGGACTGTGTGAGGACTGTTGGGAGCTGGGCACGGTGGGAGACGACGGGAGACGGCTGGGTTGGCGACGAAGGGGAAAAACAGGGGAGGTCCGAAACTCAAATTGGGGAGGTCGTTGTTGACTGTTTTTGATCGTGTTGATGGGTGGTGGAGGTTCCTGTGATCAGTCCAGGCGTTTTGGGTGGCCACGGTGGTGACCACGACGGCGATGTGGGCCTAAACCCGCGAGTTCGTCCTCGGGCCTAAAATGGCAGCTTGGGATTTTCGACGTTTTAGTCGATCTAGTAACCAGGAGGATGACTCAGGGGATGAAACGAGTCTATATGGACCGTTTTCATCGAGAAGGGTGGTCGGAGCTAAGAGCAGTCGACGGTGGAGGTTGGCCGTGAGCTTCTCGATCGGGGAGGTGAGGATTTTGACGTTGTTCATTGTTTTTGTTTCCACAGAACTCCTAATTTAACCCAGACGATCATGTAGGTGAAAACCCCGTCCAAAATGATCCAGTACCGACGGAGAACCGGTCGGGTTGGCCCGCGGGTCACGGCGGCCCGTTTTACAGTCGATCGGGTTGAACGACGGTGAACAGTACCCGGCGCGTGGGTTTCACGCGCAGGGAATTCAACCGGCGCGTGGGGGCGCGTGTGAGGTAATTTTGGGAAACTTCCAACATGACTTTTGTCCTATTCAATGTAACGAACATTTTAGCGTTGGTTTCGTGTCGATCGGATCCCGTTTCGTTATTGTTCGGGATGTCCGAAGGTTTTAAATCCAGTTTAAAAATACCTAAAAATTCGGGAAAATTACGGGACTTGAATAGGATGTTAATGATGAGGTTAGTGATCCTCTAAATTTATTTGAACAGGATTGGGAGTCCCGGTGATAGTGATGTGGCCCGGGAAGGCCTATGGCACGCGTATCGAGGCGCTCGGTTAAACGGTCTGTGAGTGGACATTGGTTTCATAAATTCGATGCATGCATAACTGTTTTATGATTGTTATAATTATGATTAAATGATTTACTTTGGATATCGGTAAATTTAAAATGATTTCACGTATTTCGAGGTGAATTACATATTTGCACGTAAACCGAGGTTTTCTGGATTTACACCGATTTCCATAAATGTGGTTGGATATGATTTCATGAAACGGTTACGAACTTGAATAAAGTAAAATCGGGCCAGGGGCCCAGTTGAACTATGAAATCGGGCCAGGGGCCCAGTTAACATGTGGATCGGGCCAGGGCCCCAATTAACTTGTGAAATCGGGCCAGGGGCCCAGTTGATTTCTACATACGATTGCGGGTCAGGGACCCTAAAATGGAATTGAATAAATGTTTTCTGGTTTACATTTTATATATATGTTCACATGCTGGAATCAATAAATGGCTTTGATGATATTTCGGTTATGGCACGTTTCACGGTATTTGGGCATGAGACCCGTTTGATGAAACGTAACGATCGGTTCGGATTTTACCTACGTATACCTATATGTTTTGCATGTGGATATCAATAAAATGTATTTAGTACTGCACTGTATAAATCCTTCCATATTATATTGTCTCCTCCGGATGAGGTACCCCGAAGAGGTCACGGACGTCTAGTACGTCCAGCGTCTATGACGCTAAGCATCGGGGATGCTGTACCCGAACGGGGTTCGGGGATTGAACTCGGAAATTGAGACCCGAGTGGCACGCGTAGCCTTGTGATTGTGACCTTATTGACGTCAGGGACGTCAGACATCAGGGATGTCGGATTGGAGTGTATAGTGCAGTGGCTAAAATTATGGTTATGGTTTATATTATATGCCTTATAGTTCATATTACTGGATTAATGAAATAACTCTTGGATTGACTTTTGGAAATTGAAACTATGCTTTGGTTTCCGGGCTAAGGCCCTAATGGTTATTTCTAAATAAATGTGTGATCATTGATTTTTGGCGCATGCATATGGTTTTACTGAGGGGCATAAATGTCTTATAAATGTTTTAAACAGACTTGGTTATTTTCGTCCACTCACAGCTTTTGTTTTCAATGCCCTTCAGGTTGATTCCGGATGCGACTGCAGCAGAGACTTGAGCATCGCACACCTCCTCCATCGATCCTTACGCACTCTGGAAGCCCGTTTGGGCAGTGGCAATAGGTTATCCCTTGTCTGACACCTCTTGTCAGACGGGAGCATGACACATCCCATGGTAATCCTAGGGGGATTGGGATGGGTCGTGTCATCAGATGTTCATCGAAAACTCGAGCTCGAATTGACAAATTGAGGTAAGTTCTAATAAAATTGAAGTTATAGAACCATAATTAGATTCATAAGGATGATTTTGACTGAATCAATTGAAGAAATCGATTGGAAATTGACAGGGTTGAATCGGGTCGGACACGCGGGTTGCAGACCCGTTTGACAGAGGAAACGGGTTGGGACGATGAACAGTGCCTGCACTGTAGCTGGGAAGCGAGCCGTTTGGACGTGTGTGGGTGGACCTTGCTTTCTAAATTTCAATTCATGCATAATTGTTTTCTATGCTTTCTATTGATGATTTCTATGATTGTGATTATGGTTTATGGTAATGACGATTTCCGTATTTACATGTATTTCGATATACAATACGTAATTGCACGTATTTCGAGACTATGGTTTCTCTTATGCTTTGATGATTGTTTGGTGGATAACTTTATATGATTTATGCGTATCATGTATTGATGATGTTTTGATTATGATTGTGAGCATGATTTACGGGTTGGCACGTATTTTGAGATTATTACGGACTTGCACGTTTTACGAGATTTCTAGTATGTTGTGATTTGACCATGGTTTTGATGATTTGGATTTGGGATTTGTATGATTTGATTTCAAAGATTTAAAACGGATTTTGGAAAAAGTGATTTCGGGCTTGATGCCCAATACGTAAAAGTGGTTTTGATGAACGAGATTTCAGGTTTCGGAAACTTGAAAGTGGATTTCCGGATTTGGGTTCGGAATAGTTATTCCGGATGCCGACTTACGGAATGATGGTTCCGGATTTGGATTTGGAACTGGATGATGGATATGATTTGGGATTTGAACGTGAAATTCGGACATGAGTTCCATTTCGATAAAATGTGATCTTGGATTTGGTTTTGGAAATTGGACTACGATGGATTCTGGATTTGTTATGATTTACACATGGTTTTGGGTTTAAAAACCCGGTACTATTGTTGGATCTGGTTTTGGGTTTAAAGACCCGGTTGATTGATGACGGGGGAGGGCCCTTAACTGATATGTTTTGAGTTTAAATACTCGGTTATTGTGATATCCCTCGAGACCTATTGATTGTGTTTTGAGTTTAAAGACTCGTTGATACCCCGGGAAAGCCTGATATACGTGAATTTAAAGACTCGGTGATTGAGATCCAGCAAACTGATTGACTTGTGATTTACTGTTGATTTCCAATGTTTTCGGATGTGTTGGGAAATGACCCGATTTATATGGCTTGATGGATTTTTGGGCTATGTTCTTGTACTTGGATTTTGATTCATGGTTTTGGGCTGAGACCCTGTATTTATATTTTCGGGCTAAGGCCCGAGGTTTGAGAAAAGGAAAATGATTTTGATTTTCATATACGGTTTTCTTATATCGGAAATGAAATGGATTATGAAATGATATTCAAATGAATGTATTGGTTTTACGTGGAGGGTAGAAATGTCTTTTCTGTAACATGTTTTATAACTGATTTATTTTCGTCCACTCACAACTTTTCTACTTAACTCTACAATTTCCACAATAGTAATAAGCTTATAAGAAACATGACCACTTTTGCACTACCGAACCTGACATATAGCTCCCTAAAAGTTCATAAATCATACGGCTTTTCTGAAATCTCAGATATGTAAACTTCAGGCATCAATCCAAAGGCACTTCAATGAGCTTGCAAGACAATTCATGCGCAACAAGGAAAATCCTACTTTGAGAAAAATTTCAACTTTTATAGACTTCAAACCTTGAGGCTATGAAATTATGTCTCTGGAAGATCAATAGAATTAGAGTCATTAAGGTTTGGCAGATTTGTAAATGTAATTACTGAGCTAATAACAAAAGCATAAAAGAAAAGGGAAATAGTAAAGAAGCTTTTGAATGGCTTTGGAGGGCACACAATTTCACCAAATTCAATCCAAATACAACAATAAAACCAGCTAATGTCTTATTAGGGGAATTTTATAATAAAAATACTAAATTAAATGAAATTAATCTAATACAACAGATGACTAAGAAGAATCTCATATGAACCCAAATCAACAAAAATCAATACAAGAAGGAGAATGGGAAAGTGTTAATATATAGGGAAAGAGGAAGATGATGTTGGGTTTACTCACTGGAAGGTCTTTGAGTTTTCCACGTTTTTATCGTGATTGTGGTGGCGGTGGGATGAGTCGACGTCAAAGTAGAAGGTGTTGATGGTCTGCTGGCCTTCGACGGAGAGAGAAACTAGAAAAAGAAATGTAGCGAGTCCTCTAGACTCACCTGTAGCGAGTCATCAAAAAAATGTTAAATTTTGGGGTAAATTTGTCGGATATGATGCAGATTTATTTTGAAATTTTTGGATAAATCTTTTGATTAAATTTGTCCAAAACTCTAAAATGGACCTGCAGCATACTCAACAAGTTTACCCCAAAATTTACCTTTTTTTGGATGGCTAGCTACAATTGCTAAGCCTGGATGGCTCACCATTTTTTTTGTTCATATATATATATATATATATATATATATATATATATATATATCTCACTCAGATAACATCTACGCCTTTTTTTTTTGCTACTTTACTAACAGCGAATGATATATTAGTTGAGTGGTAATTAATCAAAGTTTGAATACTTGATTCCAATTTTGATTATTTTTTCCTCGAAAACTCTTTTGTTAAAGGGTACCCCTCAAATTTGTTGTGGGAGTTGGCTATGATCTAAAAATATGGAGATTGCAAGTTCTTATTTTGGTTTGAATTGTTATTTCTCCCCCAAAATCTAACTGTTTGAGGCTGCTAGTTAGTTTTTGTTCTCCACTAGCAAGTAAAGCTTCTTCTTCATATTCATTATCAGAACTTTCATCATTGAACATGACTACGCCCAAACTACACATTAAATTAAACATGTAATCTGAGTGTTATGCAATTTAAACCCTTTTTGTGTAGATGTAGTATTGGTAAATAGGGATCGTTCTTAACCGGGGAAATTAGGGAACATTAATAATGTGTTAGTGGGAAATGAATAAAAGAATAATGAATGAAAGAATTAAATAATAAAAGAATTAAATCATCAAAGAACTAATAAATTAAAGAATAGATGAATAAGAGAATAAAGAAATAAAAGAATAAAGAATTAAAAGAATAAAAGAATAAAGAATAAAAAGAATCAAAGAATAAAAGAATAAAGAATAAAAAAGGATCAAAGAATAAAAGAATTAAAAGAATAAAAGAATAAAATAATAAAAGAATAAAGAATTAAAAGAATACAAGAATAAAAGAATAAAGAATAAAGAATTGAAAAGGGGGGTTTTGAAAAAGAGTTGTAAATATAAAATAAAGAAAACAAGTAAAAATAATTAAATACTTAATTCTACTTCTACTTTAACCTTTGTACTAGTGAACTTTCTTCAAACACATATTTTTACCAACACTCTAACATCATGCTCATATTGAACCAATCACGAAATCATACCTTAATCATCTCAAATACATGCATACATTTTTCATATTATAAATGCACCGAACAGCGGATTATTACTTACAATATGATTCACCTTAAGTAAGTGATTTAATGCGCCGAACAGCGATCAAACATTAAATCTCTTCAACTCTATTCTAAATGCCCCGAACAGCGGATCAACATTTAGTTTCGAATTGAAGTTTAAGTATTAAAACATATGAAGTAAAAGAAACTCAAAAAGTAAAACACATGGAGATTGCATTCTTACTTACAAATGTTAGAAAGAAAATACCAACACATATATTGAATTATAAGTAAAACCAATAACAATAACAAGAATTTAAGTAGAGAAGTATGGATTTTCACAAGAATCACCGAACAGCGGCAGGAAACTTGTGAAGATGGAAGAAGAAATACGAGGAATTCGGTCTTAAAACTCTTGAATTGCCTTAGAATTACTTGGCCTAGGTATTTCTTAAGGAAAGCATAAAAATGCGTTTAAGAGATCTCAAAGAAATATCACAAGAACAAAGTAAAGAGGAAATGAAATTAAGAAAAATAAAAATAACATAAATTAAGAACAAGAATTAAAAGAAAGCTAATTAACAAGAAAATCTACAAGAAGTTAAAATGGTCCCCAAAAATGTCTCTCAAAAGAGAGAAACAAAAGAACTAAAAGAAGAAAACTAAAAACTAAGCAAAATGGAAGAAATGGAGCTAATGGGGGACTCTCCAAATACAAGAATTGAACCCCTATTTATAGGGGGAAAAACTAATTACACTCTAAAAAATAAATAAAAACAAATAAAAGTTACAATAAAAAATATAAAAAGTGAAATGATGAGATTGGGTGGTGTTTGTGGGGAAAAAATGTAAAAAAAAACAAGGGAAAAGCTTAAAAAAACAGCAAAGAAAGCATATTAAATAGTGCTGTTTGGTGGATGGCAGAAATCAGCTGGAAAAATGATGGAGATTCGGTCAGAGGGAGCTGGAAAGTGGAGGCGTGGCCGACAACCTTTGCTGGAAAAGAAGACTGAAGCTTCAGCGGGCAGCTGCTGAAAATAGGAATCCGGATTCAGCGGGCGCGCGCTGAGGAGAAGGGAAGCAGACGGCAGGCGCACACCGAACGGGATTCTGAGCTGCTGGGCTGCTGGGCTGAACGGGCTGACGCGCTGGGCTTCAGTTCTGGGCCGCGCGGCGATGTGGGCTGGGCTTTTTTTTCTTTTTTTCTGTTGGGCTGCAGCATAAACCAAAATGAAAATTAATTAATTAATTTAGTAATATTTCACCGAAATTCGTCCATAATATTTTCGTTAAAATTCCGATCGAGACGATTCTTTCGCCAAAATACTCCAAATTACAAACTTTATTTATTTAAACAAAAATAACACAAAATAAATTATTTTACCTATTTATTTAATATTTTAATATTAAAAGTCAAGTATAAAGGGTATAAAATAATATAAAATAATGCTTATTTGAGGACCTATCAGAACACTATATCATGTAAAGATGGGTGAGCCATATGTAGGTTAAATTGAATAAAATTGAGATGTGAGAATAAGATAATGAAATATGATTTGGTATTGATAAGTGAGAATGCGTGAAATATAATCTAATTTTTTTTTATATAGATGAAGACTTTATCGTTAAAAACTAACCGTTATATATATATATATAGTTGTATAAAAATTAGGTTTATATATTCAAATTTGAAAAAAATGAATTTAATATTCGAAGTTAGTGAAAATATAGAGAGTCTGATTTTGGTAGCTGTAAAAATTGGCTAGCTATTAATAGTTTTTAGGTTATTTTAAGTTAAATTTGTCCAAATATTTGACTAATACTCCTCTTATTTTTTTTCCCGGAAAAGATACAATTTGATGCTATTAAGTTCTTAGGGTTTAAGTTTTTTTTGGAAGGAGACAATCAGTCTTGTTGATATTTTGTTCATTTTACATTTAATTTAATTTTTTAATATTTGATCTGATTTTAATTTTAATATTTTTTTATCTGGATTTGAATTTGAATTTTAAGATAGGTAATTAAAATTATGATATAGTTCGACAAAAAAAATGATGACATTAAATATCACATCAGACGCTATATATGGTGGAATACAAAAAAATTGGGAAAGTAGGTGATACCCTTAGCATTATGTATTTTTTTTTCTACGAAAGATTATAAAAGATTATTAATTATGCGTATAATTGTACCATTCTTGCCTTAATGATGACCAATTCTTGTGCTTTACTGATCATTCTCGATGATAATGAAGATATAAAAGATGATAATGAAGATATTAAAGATGATAATGATGATGGCCCATGTAATGGCGAGGTGACGAAGACGGAAAAATTAATAGAAATAATGAAGAAAGAAAAAAAGAAAAAGAAAAAAGAGTAAGAGCAACATAGGCCAATAACAGACCAAGGCCAAAGAGGCCAAGAATTGCGCAAATAATAATCATTTTGTTACATGGGTTTATGCAATAATTGTACAGGGGGTTAAATGGTTTATTTGAAAGTTTAGGACTTAGAGTTGTATGGTGAAAGAATGAAGTCTTTTGATATGGTATGGTAAAGAGTTTTTAGGTTTATTAATTTTTTTAAGTTTTGAGGATATTTGAGTATATTTGTGTAGATTTTTGGTTATAATTGAATTTTTTTTGAAAAATTGACATTTTTGAAATTGAAGGTCAAATTTTGGCTATTTTTGATAAATTTTCCCGAAAATCACAATCACCATGTATTGTGTATAGAAATTAGGATTATGCAAATGTACCGACTCCTTGGAGGTTTATGTTGCTGTTTTTTCTTCTCTCTTTCCTTCGTGTTGTTGCTAATTTATTTTGCCTTTGTATAATGGAATCTCTAGCATGCTTCTGGTTGCTGCTCTTTCTCATTTCTCATTTCTGTGCTCAATTGTTCAAATAAAATCATCTGAATTTCTGATAATCACTAGTTCTAAATGTAGCAAATCATTCAAAGATTCTAAATGTGGTAACTACAACGCAAAATGGTGTAAAAAATCCTTTCTTTCAGCATCGGGATTTTATATTTCTGCTCGATACAAGAGTGAATACGCAAAACAAACACAAGAAATTTTGGGTCAATTATTGTTGGAATTTTGTACAAAATGAAAAGAGGTGTTATCATATCTGCTGAATTCCATATGCAGGTCAGGCCAGAGACCACAGTTGTTGAAGGATCAATTGAAAAAGGTTAGGCTTTTTGTATTGTATTTTCTGACCATTGTAAATGCAGCTGGGATTTCTTGACTAGTTTTGTGTTGTTTATGCAAGTTCCCACTCTTTTGTATTGCAGGATTTTGACTATGATTTGGTCATGTGGGGACATCTATAAAGTTCCATCCATTCCGACTCTTGAGAGACGATAAAACAAAAATTTGAGCTTTCTTCTTATTGAGTATGGTTCTTTGCATTCTTGGTTGAGTTTCAGTAACCTTATTGGTTTGGCCTCATTTTTCCATCGAATGCAAACCAAGTTGCATATCCAAAGATGTCAAAGATGCTTTTTGTTTTGTCTGCAGCGTCTGGTTGTTATTTGGTGAAGTCCTGAGCTTATAATGTTTGTTTCAACCGAATCTTCCTCTTATCGGAATCTTTCCTTATCTGTTTCTCCCTTGTTAATTGGTGAGGTCCTGAACTTATAATGTTTGTTTCAAGCATAGTCTGTTCGTTAAACAACAAAATATTAGTTTTCCTACTGATGTTACTTTGTGTAAGTGCTTCCATTTCATCTCCACATAAGGATGCCCAGCAGGGTGTGGTCTACCAAAATGCTGCCTCAAACAGCTCATAAACATTTTGCATAGGCTCGACTCCAATCTTGGTTGTCTAAGGATGAAGACGACGAAGGAGTTGGATTGGGGAATGTTTTGGTGGTGGTGGGTTTTTTATTAAGATTTATTTTTATTTATTTTTTTGTTCAAAGTAACTTTATTGCTCTTATATTAAGTTAATAGAGTTGATGAAAAAAGACCCGGAAATAGGAATTAAGAAACTTCACAAATCAAAATTAAGGCCCTTTTTGGGATTAAAGTTAATATTCATAGCACATAAAAAGCCTTATTTATTAGGCCTGTATTTTATATTAGGACGTCGGCCGTGTGAGCCGTTGAGGGTTGAGGAACCTAAGGCTTCGCAACACTCTGGTAGTCTGTTGAGTAACGGTAAAACGACAGTCTTTAGTCTGTACTCTGTGGGGTCTAGAAAGAGTCTAAACAGAGACGAGACTACAAGGCTACTTGCATCGTAGTCGTTGTTTCAGAAATGGCATTGCCAAGCATCTTAAAAAGCCGTCGAAATGTCTGGACATCAATAAAGCCCGTCAGCCCATCGCTCATCTTCTTCACCAACAATATCACAGCATCTTCAAATACACTAAGATCAATTTGCAACCATACTGAATCTTTTTGTCCTTCAGATATCACCCACGTCGTCAATGGTCTCATTTCCATCTTCACTAAGCAACCCTTTTCCCCAGACAACCCAGAGTTGAAGAACCTGGCTTCAAGGCTCAGTACCAAAGCAGTCGAAAGTGTGCTAAACGGCCTAAAGAGCTGGAAAATAGCTCACATGTTTTTCACCTGGGCACCAAACCAATGTGGATACAAGCACAATTGCTATACTTACAGTGCCATGGCCTCTCATCTATCACGTGCTCGACAGAATGTCCCATTGAGAGCTATGACTATGGAAGTTGTGAATTCGAATTGTTCTCTGACTCCTGGAGCTTTGGGTTTCTTTCTAAGATGCTTAGGCAGTGTAGAATTAGTCCAAGAAGCGAACTTCTTGTTTGATCAAGTTACAGTGAAGGGTCTTTGTGTTCCAAATAGTTACAGCTATAATTGTTTATTGGAGGCTATATCTAAATCCAATTCTGGACGTTCAATTGAATTGCTCGAAATGAGATTGCAAGAAATGCGGGAATCTGGGTGGGAATTCAGTAAATACACACTGACTCCGGCGTTGCAGGTTTATTGCAAGGCAGGGAAGTTCGAAAAGGCTTTAAATGTTTTCAATGAAATGCACGACAGGGGGTGGGTTGATGCTCATGTTATGTCTATCCTGGTGTTGTCTTTTAGCAAGTGGGGTGAGCTGGATAAGGCTTTTGATTTAATTGAAAGGATGGAAGATCACAATCTTGGATTGAATGAGAAGACATTTCATGTTTTGATTCATGGGTTTGTGAGGCAGTCCAGAATGGATAAGGCCCTCCAACTGTTTGATAAAATGCGCAAGTCAGGTTTCCCACTTGACATTTCTCTTTTTGATGTCCTGATTGGAGGACTCTGTAAGAATAAAGAGCTTGAAAAGGCCTTGACTATGTATTCGGAAATGAAGGAGTTGGGAATCCATTCTGATGTAGGGATACTGACAAAGCTCATACCATCCTTTTCTGATGAAGCGGCAATGATCCGGCTACTTGAGGAAGTCCAAGAAGATTTAAACCAAGAGAATATGCATTTGATTTATACTTGTGTGTTGAATGGTCTTATTAACAAGGGCTCCAGTGACACAGCTTATCAACTTCTTCAGGTAATGATGGAAAATGAATTTGATGCTGATGCTGATGGTGAGGCGCAAAAGCGGCTCCTTGTAGTTAAGAAAAAGGTTCATCCAGTGACAACTCATTTTGAAATTGTTATTGATGGTCTACTCAAGTTTGATAAGTTGGACACGGCCTTAAGCCTTTTCAAAGATATGATTCAGATCGGCTGCATACCAAATGTATCCATTTATAACAATTTGATTCATGCGCTGTGCAATTCAAATAGATTGGAGGAAAGTTACAAGTTTCTGAGAGATATGAAGCAGTATTCAGGACTTGAACCAACACATTTTACGTACAATTCTATATTTGGGTGCCTCTGTAGAAGACAGGATGTTCTAGCAGCCCTTAACCTAGTGAAGGAAATGCGTGCGTGTGGACACGAACCCTGGATAAAACATTCCACCTTGCTTGTGAAGCAGCTGTGCCAACATGGAAAGGTAGTTGAAGCTTGTAGTTTTCTTGATGGCATGGTTCAACAAGGCTTTCTCCCAAATATAGTCGCCTATTCTACGGCCATAAATGGATTAATCAAAATTCAACAAGTAGAACAAGCTTTGCAGATGTTCCAGGAAATCTGTGCGCGTGGTTACAGTCCAGATGTCGTTTCTCACAACATATTGATAAATGGGCTTTGTAAGGCCCAAAGAGTTTCAGAAGCCGAACATCTTTTGAATGAGATGGTGACCAAGGGGCTTGTTCCCTCAGTTGTAAGTTACAATCTGCTGATAGATGGATGGTGTAAAAATAGTGACGTTGACAAAGCGATGCTTTGCCTCACCAGGATGTTTGGTGAAGACAGAGAACCAAATGTGATTACTTACACTGCCTTAGTGGATGGGTTGTGCAATGTTGGAAGGGTCGATGATGCACTTCTACTTTGGAATGATATGGGAAAAAAAGGATGCGCTCCAAACAGAATTGCTTATATGGCTCTCATTACTGGTCTTTGCAAGTGTGGCAGGCCCGATGAGGCTCTACTTTTTCTTCGTCAGATGGAAGAGAAGAATATGAAACCTGAGATTTTTGTATATGCAGCAGTAATAAGTGCTTCTCTCTCTCACCTAAACCTTCCCCGTCACATTTGAGGTATTGAAACCGATGGTGACAGTGAAGATGCTCTAATTCTTGTTCAAATTTAGGAACTGTGGCTTGATAAATTTCTTGTGGAATAATTAATAAATGGTGAAGTGCTACAGGTGTGATGACTGAGATGATAAATTCTTGTAAGCTAAAGCAGCAGCCTGCAGGTGAGCTGATGTTTTTGAAACTTGAAACCCTTCACTTGTCTTCTAGCCATGTGGCTGCTTGGATAGATAAGTAATCTAGATTCTCCATCTGGAAGTCTGGATGGCAGTTTTACAAGAAACTATAAAACTTCAGACTTTCAGTTGCGAAATAAATGTTGCACAGCTTCAGTTTCTAGTATATGCTCTGACCGCAAATGTTGTATTATTCAAGGCTTTTTTTCACTCCTGGTGAAATTACCTGTTTGAGTAATCAGTGAATAAGAAGATTAAGTTGAATATAAATGGATCACATTGTCTTGAATAGTGCAAATGTTTTTCTTCGTTCCTGAAATTACCACATACTTCCGCAAATCTTCTAAATACAAAGATCCATTCTAAAGACATTGCACTGTTGGACACGTGACATCAAGTAAATGAAGGTAAGAATCAAACTCATCCTCACCTAATTTGAACCTAAGTAAGAAAACCATTTGTCACGAGATGAATACAGTAGAAAATAATCATCTGTAGCCATTATGTACCTAATCTGAAAATTTGTTTAACAAACTATAACTAGATCGACCAGTGAATTCATACCGTCAACATTTTGAGTAGGATTGAATATTAATACTACACCAAATTTTAAAAAATTCTTTGGAGAGAGTCTTCTAAATCTTGGATTTAACTGCCTGGTTCAAGATGATGTAAGCCATCCGATACCTAGGGTCAGCCTTGATTCTCTGGGCTCGGATGATTGTACCAATAGTACAACAAACAATTTTGAAAGTGTTGGCAGCATGGGTTAAACAAAATTTAGAAACATTCAAGAAAAGAAAGGCTCATGAATTTACAATATGAACAAACTGAATTAAGTGCCCAATGCACTTGATCTGGCCACAATTATGTACAACATAATGTCAGCTATATCTGTCCTTTTAGTTCCTAACGCTCATAGTTGTACAAAGAATGCAATCAGCACAGGGGATTCCAAATGCTTCCAATGACAATAATGTGTCGGTCAGGCCAGTCGATGAATTCACCGTGTATGGTTTAAGGTAGTGTCGGCACAACAGTTGCATATAATTGACTCTGTCACAACTTTATCTGGCCTTTGAACATCAAGTGATCTGCACTAACAGATCAATTCCAAAGTCAATACTCTAATCGGCCAATACACAAGGGGAATCTACATATTTAGCGAATCACATACATGAAAAAAATCAAATATTTTCAGTCTCAGAATAAAGGGCATATGAGCTATACCCTACATGCCCGTTGGTAACCATTTTGTATGTTTTTAATATGAAAAGAATTATTCCACTTATTTATTTATTTATTTATTTTTGGTGATTAGAATTATTCCACTTTGTCTCATTGTAAAAGCATCTTAAAAATTAAATCAATTTATGAATGCCTTTTTCAGAAATTATTGCGGAAGTCGTCAAAAGAATGCCAAAAGATGATAGTACCTTCAAAGGTATACATAGGTTTCCCCACAGTTGCTCATACTTTTCAGGACTCTCAAAAACCTATATCAAAAGGAAAATAAGAATCTCAAGCTTGCGGATATACCTCAACGCTAAATACCTCTTCATAAATGCGAGAGCACAAGTATCATACAAGGAGGTCATGTTGTAGGTCGCGTCATAGTAGATAAACCACGCCCAACAGGAAAAATTCCGGGAAAGCCGTCTTCTGATTCTTCAACTTCTACAGAAAAGTACAATAGAGGTAAATGAGATAAAGAATCAAGATAGAGGTTCATGAGATAAAGAAAGCAAGTAGAATTGATGAATGGAAAGAGGTAAAATCACACCCAGTAGAATAGCCAAATCTATGGTAATTAATCTGAAGACAATTGGGCCAGCTTAAAATTCCAAATAGATGAGATTTAAAGAGGTCACATTCCCACTCTAGTTCAAGTAAAAACTTAAAGATAATCCACTGCATCTGTAAGTGTTTCGAATAAGGTATACGGATTGTCAAGAGTTCAACACAGTATATGTCTTCTCACCAGTCATTTCGTCACCAGCCTGAGCTCCAGCAACCCCAATACATGAGTATAAAGCATCATCATCGACTTTCAATTGATCATATGCAAGGTATATGTCATCAATTGCAGCAACCTCATACAAATTTGTGAGATCTTTGATGCAAGATATGTCCTGGACCAAATCATACGGGAAAATGCAACCCATTTATGTATTGCTTTATGAGTATCATCTATAACACTGAAGAAACTTTATTTTACCTTCCTTGGCACATAAATAGCCTGCAAATGAGCTAACAATCCAAGCCAATATGCATTTGACTTGACCTCAGCTTCATGTCTCATCAGAAGGGTCCGCTTTGCCTTCAATTTCGACAAAAGTAAATAATCAAAAAACATGCCCAAGAAGATTCCACTTTAGTAAAAAAGAAAATACTTCATTAAAAACAAAACCAAAGCACAAAATCTTGGAAGAAACTAACCCTGTCCAACTCCCTTTGGGAAATCTTGTTGCCATGCAGACCTCTAAGGACATTCTTGCATGCATCAACAGCTTTATGTACCTGAATAATTAATTATTAGACCTAAGCCTGTGAAGAGATGGATGGCAGTATTTTGTGCTAGAATATAAACTAATACAGCATACACACCTTTGCAGGGGTTGATGTTACAGATATGACATACCATCCGAGATTCAGCCTATCAAAAAGATTCAACTCAAATGATACATCATATGTCAATCCAAGAGAATCCCTGACAGTTGTAAAAAGCCTGTGCAAAGTTCAGGGAATGTTTCACACCAGTCAGAATAACAAGAAAAACTCGAATCTTAAATACTACATAAAAAAATTATCAGATAAATCCAGATTACCGCACCCTATGTTCATTTCCAAAGTAGAATTAAAATACCAAAACTATCGGCAAATTAAAATTTCAGAAAAAAAAACTGTTATTTGGTTGAGGTTCTTTCCCTTAAGCATACAATTCCCTTAAAATCACAGTAATAGACTCAAAGCAGGAAGTTGGAAGCGAACACAACCCAACGGGTACTGAAAATTCGCAAATCCATTTCCAAGACCACTATCTTTGACACATCTCCCAATACCTTGACAACGGAATGTACAGTGTCTTGAGTCTCAGTACACAGTACAACTTGCAGAGTTCACTATTTTGTGGTAGAATTGGACAGCAGTGTTGGTGGTGTGATATGCACAAAGGCCTATTAATACAACCCCTGTAGTTTTTTGGCTCGTCAATTATGTCCTAGTTGGTTAGGGATTGTTTTAGGAAATTTAAAGGTATACCAATTCTTATACCAATTCTTATTTGGTGAAGTCCTGAGCTTATAATGTTTGTTTCAACCGAATCTTCCTCTTATCTGAATCTTTCCTTATCTGTTTCTCCCTTGTTAATTGGTGAGGTCCTGAACTTATAATGTTTGTTTCAAGCATAGTCTGTTCGTTAAACAACAAAATCTTAGTTTTCCTACTGATGTTACTTTGTGTAAGTGCTTCCATTTCATCTCCACATAAGGATGTCCAGCAGGGTGTGGTCTACCAAAATGCTGCCTCAAACAGCTCATAAACATTTTGCATAGGCTCGACTCCAATCTTGGTTGTCTAAGGATGAAGACGACGAAGGAGTCGGATTGGGGAATGTTTTGGTGGTGGTGGGTTTTTTATTAAGATTTATTTTTAATTTTTTTTTTTGTTCTAAGTAACTTTATTGCTCTTATATTAAGTTAATAGAGTTGATGAAAAAAGACCCTGAAATAGGAATTAAGAAACTTCATAAATCAAAATTAAGGCCCTTTTTGGGATTAAAGTTAATATTCATAGCACATAAAAAGCCTTATTTATTAGGCCTGTATTTTATATTAGGACGTCGGCCGTGTGAGCCGTTGAGGGTTGAGGAACCGTAAGGCTTCGCAACACTCTGGTAGTCTGTTGAGTAACGGTAAAACGACAGTCTTTAGTCTGTACTCTGTGGGGTCTAGAAAGAGTCTAAACAGAGACGACACTACAAGGCTACTTGCATCGTAGTCGTTGTCTTGAGTCTCAGTACACAGTACAACTTACAGAGTTCACTATTTTGTGGTAGAATTGGACAGCGGTGTTGGTGGTGTAATATGCACAAAGGCCTATTACTACAACCCCTATAGTTTTTGGCTCGTCAATTATGTCCTAGTTGGTTTAGGATTGTTTTAGGAAATTTAAAGGTATACCAATTCTTATCCAAAAGGGATTAGGAAAGAATTTCTGGTTTCCTTACTCAATTAGGTTTAAAATAAGTCTAAATTCCTATTCCTCTAAGGAAGAGGAATTCAAGCAGCCTTAGGACATGTATGCCAACTCTATAGCTATAAATAGGGTGCAACAAGGCTTATTTCTAAGAGAGGAAAAACAATTAGAACATCCCGGAGTTTTGAGATTAGTTCTAAGGTTACAAAAGTTCTGTAATCTTAATTATTAATAAAAAGAGCCGTGATTTCTCTTGGACGTAGGCAAAAGTTTTTCCGAACCAGTATAATTCTTGTGTGTTTCTATGTTTCCTAAATTTTGCTAGTTTTAGTCTATTGCCCTTGGTTACATTAAAGAACCAGATCCGGCTAGGGTTTTTTAACAATTGGTATCAGAGCTTGGCTCGAGAGGTTCTGCAATGTCCAAAGGAAAGATGAATGCAGATCTAGGACCTGCATTGAAACCTTTTGACGACAAGGATGACTTCATAGACTGGCAAAGGATGATGGAGAATGCACTGATACAGCAGGACTTGGATGATGCACTCGACGGAGAGAAGCCACCAAACATGGCAGACGCAGCATGGACTAAGGTTCTCAAGAAGGCCAAGAGTTCCATCGAGATCCATCTCACAAGATCAGTTCGATCACACATCAGCGAAAAGATGACTGCCCAGGAAGCATGGGAAAAGTTGGAGAATGTTTATATGGGCAAAACTGTGTCCAATAAACTTTTTCTTAAGGATGAACTATACTTCGACCGGAAGAAAGAGGTGATATTGAAGATCACGTATGCAGGTTCCAGAATTGCATAGCTAATCTTCAAAAGGTCGGAGAAACGTACAAAGGTGATGATTTGGCTATCATCTTACTGAGGTCTCTACCTTTGTCTTTCAAGTACTTTCGAACAACCCTAATGTTTGGAAAGGAGTCTCTAAAGCTTGAAGACGTAATTCAAGCTCTTGAGTCATATGCTAAACTAGATGATATAACTGAAAGCTCTCAGGGACTTTATGCCAAAGGCAAGGAGACGGGGCGGGAAAAGACAAAGGAAGAGAAAACAGGCAATAGAGGTAGGTCAAAATCCAAGAAGAAGAAGGAAAAGAAGGAAGGTTGCTTCGAATGTGGTTCAGCTGATCATTGGAAGAGGAACTGTAGGATTTGGAAAGAGAAGAAAGCCAAGATGGAAGGAAGCTCAGGTTCAGCTAGTGCAGTCACCGAGCATGAGAGTGACAGGGAGCTTCTTTTAGTAACATCAGGCTCCAAGGCTCTCACAAATTGGATTTTGGATACTGGATGCACCTTTCATATGCGTGCAAAGAAAACATATTTCGATACTTACAAAGAAGTCAGCAGTGGGAAAGTTTTAATGCGGGACAATTTTTCATGTCCTGTAAAAGGAATTGGCACTGTTAGAATCAAAATGTTTGATGGGATGATACGAGTTTTGGGAACGTTAGATATGTCCTCAGACTAAGGAAGAACTTGATTTCCTTGGGTACCTTAGATGAGGCCGGCTACGGGTACAAGTCTAAAGACGGAAGACTCAGAGTAGCCAAAGGATCACGGGTGGTAATGCGGGGTGACCGACAACCCAATAAGCTGTACAAGTTAATTGGGACCACCATAATCGGGGGAGCAGCTGTTTCTCAAGATATAGAAGACAAGATTGAACTCTAGCATCATAGGCTCGGACACCTAAGTCAGAAAAGGTTGCAAGAACTACACAAGCAAGGCCTGTTAGAAGGCGTGTCATCCTGCAAACTGGACTTTTGTGAATATTGTGTTCTTGGAAAACAAAAGAAGGTATTATTCACGAGTAGCAATGCAAATAACCGAAGCAAGGAGCAACTCAGCTACATTCACTCAGATGTTTAGGGACCTGCACCCACCAAGTCAAAAGGTGGAGCTAGGTACTTTGTTACTTTCATGGATGATTTTTTCTAGGAAGATTTGGGTTTATTTCATGAAGCAGAAATCCGAGGTTTTTGCAAAGTTCAAGGAATGGAAAACAGAAACCGAGAATCAAACTAGAAGAAAGATCAAGTACCTAAGAAGTGACAATGGAGGTGAATATGCAAGTAATAAGTTTACGGATTACTGCAAGCAAGAAGGCATAATATGCACAAAGGCCTATTAATACAACCCCTATTGTGCAATTATATATAGCATGTTAGGTTTTTGGCTCGTCAATTATGCCCTGGTTGGTTTAGGATTGTTTTAGGAAAATTAGAGGTATACCAATTCTTATCCAAGAGGGATTAGGAAAGAATTTCTGGCTTCCCTACTCAATTAGGTTTAAAATAAGTCTAATTCCTATTCCTCTTAGGAAGAGGAATTCAATCAGCCTTGAGACATGTATGCCAACTCTATATCTATAAATAGGGTGCAGCAAGGCTTATTTCTAAGAGAGGAAAAACAGTTAGAACAGCTAGGAGTTTTGAGATTAGTTCTAGGGTTACAAAAGTTCTGTAATCTCTATTATTAATAAAAGGAGCCGTGATTTCTCTACCAAGAGAAATCACAACTGGACGTAGGCGAAAGTTTTTCCGAACCAGTATAATTCTTGTGTGTTTCTAAGTTTCATAAATTTTGCTAGTGTATTGCCATTGGTTACATTAAAGAACCAGATCCGGCTAGGGTTTTTTAATGTTAGACTATGTAAACCTAGCCCTAGAGACCACTGTACACTGGCACCTAGGGTAGACCCGTGTAGTTCTATATCTAGGATAAGTTAACCCTTAGTTGGTTAACACTTAGGCAGTTACCCACAGTTCCACAGTAGGACAGGTGTCCTACAGGTATCATGTCATAGTTAAAAGTAGATTTAAGGAGATAAGAACTGTTCTGTCTTATCTCCTTAATCAATATTGTATATATATGTGCCATATTGGCTGTAAATGACATACGGATCATGAAATTCAACATGGTATCAGAGCACCTAGTCTGATCACCATTACCGATCCTCTCTCTCTCAAATTATGGCCACTGATTCCTGCTCCTACCCCTCAATCTCCCCTAATCATGTCTCAAGCCTTGTCTTTGTTAAACTAAATGAGTCCAATTACCTTCTTTGGGAAAGCCAAATCAAGCCTTTCCTCATTGGACACAATTACTGGAGGTTCATCGATGGAACCCACCCTCCTCCTCCTTCTACTCTCTCAACCCCAGTACCTGAAGACTCTTCTCCCATTTCAGCAACCTCAGATTCTGTCCTAACCTCCCCTGTCACTGCCCTCCCGAATCCTGCCTTTCATCAATGGTTTCAGATTGATCAGACCTTGATCAGTATGTTGCGGGCCACTCTAACAGAGCCCATTCTGTCCCAGGTTGTTGGTCTCAACACCTCCAGAGCCATTTGGGAGTGTCTCCGCCAGAACTTCTCCCAGCAATCTCTTGCAAATGCAACCAACCTCCGCTTCCAACTGATGTCCCTTACTAAAGGCTCCAAGACCATTTCTGAATACCTTTCTTATGCCAAAACCCTCGCTGACTCTCTTGCAGCGATTAATGAACCCTTTTCTCCCACTGATCTTGTTACTGCTGTTCTTCGTGGTCTTGGACCAGAATACACTATCTTAGTCACAGCCATGCTTAACTTTCCCCCACTTCCACCATTTTCAGACCTGCGTGCTCGCCTTCTCTCCTTTGAGGCACAACAAATCTCCACCTCTACCTATGTTTCCAATCCTCCTCCCACTGCTCTGTATGTCCAGTCCAACCCACCTCCTCACGGGTTCTACCCCTCTCATAACCGCTCTAACTACCACCGTGGGTCCAGACCAGGCCGTGGTTCACGGCCCTTTCCCCACCGTGGTTCTGGCCGTACCCCTGCAGTCCGCAACACCTCTGGTGTCCTTGGCCCACCTCCTCACAACCCACCCCGCTCACAAGGCCCTCAATGCTGGTCCTGCAACAGGTTTGGCCATGTTGCAGCCCATTGTCCCTCACTTTCTAACACACCTGAACACGACCTCTCTCAAGCCTTCGCGGGCCTTCACATGACCTCAGTTGCTGACCCCAATTGGTATCCAGATACCGGTGCAACCCATCATGTCTCCATGACACCCCCTACTCCTTCCCAATCTGCCTCTCCCACCAGAGACCAGGTCATGGTTGGTAATGGCACCACTCTCCCCATCACACACACGGGTAATGTTCACTTTCCCTCTAAACACTATGTCTTCCACCTCTCTGATGTTCTTCATGTCCCTTCCATTAAAAAGAACCTCATTTCTGTTGCACAGTACACCAAAGATCAGCAGGTCAGTATCACTTTCTATCCTACACACTTTGTCATCCAAGACCTAACTACCAACCACATTCTTTTTCAGGGCCCCTGTAGCAATGGACTGTACCCCATCCGCCCTACTTCCCACCCGCAGGCTCTCTTCACCACTGCCCCATCCAGTCTTTGGCACAAGAGGCTAGGACATCCCTCTACTACTGTCTTACGCAAGCTGGTCACTCAAGATCACCTCAGCCCTAATGTTGATTTAAATTCTGTTCCATTTTGTAACCAGTGTGCACTTAGTAAAAGCACCCGTCACTCATTTAACCCTGTACTACATTCATCAATAAAAGCATTTGATTTAATACATTCTGATGTTTGGATGTCCCCTATTCCCTCTGTCACTGGTTTTCGTTACTATGTACTCTTCACGGATGATTTCACCCGTTACACATGGGTGTTTCCCCTAAGGTTCAAGTCTGAAGTCTTTGATCAGTTCTCCCGTTTCTTCACATATGTCCGCACACAGTTTTCTACCACCATAAAACAGTTCCACAGCGATGGTGGCAAAGAATTTGCCAACCAATCCTTCCACAACTTTTGTTCCCAGTATGGAATCCACCAAAGGTTCTCTTGCCCCCATACACCACAACAAAACGGTTTGGCAGAGCGCAAGCATCGCCACATTTCAGAAGTAGGCCGAACCCTCCTCCAAACTGCTGGTCTCCCGTTTTGTTATTGGGCTGATGCCATCACCACTGCTGTTTTTCTCATCAATCTACTTCCCACATTTGTCCTCCAATGGTCTTCCCCTTATTTCACCCTCCCATCACAAATCCCCTCCTTATTCTCTTCTACGAACCTTTGGCTGCTCATGTTTCCCCTATCTTGGGGATTACACCAAACATAAACTAGAGTCCAGGTCCCTCCATTGTATCTTTCTCGGCTACAGTCCACAACACTCAGGCTATCGTTGTCTACACGTCCCCACTGGGCGTGTTTATATCAGCCGTCATGTGATCTTCAATGAAGACGACTTTCCGTATCCCACCAAACCTCAATCTGCCCAAAACTTTGCCTTCCTCCCAGTCCAAACTTGTAACCATCCCAGCCCAACACCAGATCCTACCCCTCACTCACAAACAACCACTTCACACGGTCCCTCTCCACTTCCAACACCTAATCCAGGACTCTCACACTCCTCGGACCCCCAAGGGTCTCCTTCTCCAACAGAAAACCCTTCCTCAACCCCATCCCCTTCCTGCCCACCAGCCCCACCCGTCCACCTGCCACCCAAAAATATCCACCCTATGACCACTCGTAGCAAATCAGGAAACTCTAAGTCCAAAAACCTTTTGTATGTTTCCCGTTATCCTCTCCCTCACATCTATGCTGCTATTGCCACCGAAAGCCCTGAACCTTCTACATACAAACAGGCCTCCAAACACGAACACTAGGTCCAAGCCATGTCCACTGAATATGACGCCCTCATCCGCCAACACACCTGGTCCCTTGTTCCCCTCCCTCCATCTGCCAACACAGTTGGCTGCAAATGGGTTTTCAAGGTTAAACGCCATGCAGATGGAACCCTAGAGAGATATAAAGCTCGTCTTGTAGCCAAAGGCTTTCACCAACAGGCAGGCCTTGATTTTCAGGAGACATTTAGCCCTGTTATCAAACCGGCAACCATTCGAGTGGTACTTACCCTTGCTGTATCCCTTGGCTGGTCCATTCGCCAAATGGATGTCACCAATGCCTTCCTACATGGCCACTTAACAGAAGAGGTTTATATGCAACAGCCCCCAGGTTTTGTTGATCCCCAACATCCCCAGCATGTCTGCCGCCTCCACAAAGCTCTGTACGGCCTCAAACAGGCCCCCAGAGCTTGGTTTGATCGATTCAGCACCTTCCTCCTCCAAAAGGGCTTCACTCAGAGCAGAGCCGATCCCTCCCTCTTCATCTACAAAACCAAAGACACTCTCATGTTTCTACTGCTTTATGTGGATGATATTTTGCTCACAGGAACCACACCAACTGCTCTCTCCTCATTCATGGCAACCTTGGCTCGTGAATTTGCCATCAAAGACTTGGGACCACTCCACTACTTCCTTGGTGTTGAAGCCACTCCCAATGCCGCAGGTCTTCATCTCACCCAAACCAAGTATACCACGAATATCCTTACTCGTAGTGGTTTGTTACACTGTAAACCTGCACCTACACCCCTGGCCTCTAAACAGCTTCTCTCAGCACACAATGGCACTCCCCTTCCAGATGCTTCTGTCTACTGTCAACTGGTGGGCGCTCTGCTGTATTTAACATGGACCAGACCTGATATTTCCTTTGCTGTTCAACATGCCGCTCAGTTCATGAGCCGCCCAACCGATCTTCATCTCACTGCAGTCAAACGAATAATCCGTTATCTCAAGGGAACACTCGGTCTTGGCCTCCAAATCCACAGGTCCACCTTCCCCCTTCAACTCCAAGCTTATTCTGATGCAGATTGGGCAGGCTGCCCAGACACCAGACGTTCTGTGACAGGTTTCTGCATTTTCCTGGGTTCCACCCTTATCTCATGGTGCTCCAAGAAGCAGAAAACCGTGTCCCGCTCCAGTTCTGAAGCAGAATACCGTGCCCTAGCTTACACCTGTGCTGACACCATTTGGCTTCTCAGCCTCCTCCGTGAGCTCACCTTTCCTCCCCCACTTCCCATCCGGATACACTGTGACAACCTTAGCACCTGCTACATGTCTACAAACCCGGTCTTTCATGCCCGGACAAAGCATATTGCTCTGGATTATCACTTCCTCCGTGAACGGGTCATATCCGGCACTCATCAAGTCTGGTTTGTTCCTTCCACTCACCAGCTGGCTGACTTATTCACTAAGGGACTCTTCACCAACCGCCACCATGCTCTGACTTTCAAACTTGTCACCCCTCGGGTGCCTAGTTTGAGGGGGGATGTTAGACTATGTAAACCTAGCCCAAGAGACCACTGTACACTGGCACCTAGGGTAGACCCGTGTAGTTCTATATCTAGGATAAGTTAACCCTTAGTTGGTTAACACTTAGGCAGTTACCCACAGTTCCACAGTAGGACAGGTGTCCTACAGGTGTCATGTCATAGTTAAAAGTAGATTTAAGGAGATAAGAACTGTTCTGTCTTATCTCCTTAATCAATATTGTATATATATGTGCCATATTGGCTGTAAATGACATACGGATCATGAAATTCAACATTTAACACAGCATTTTTGTGAAGTTTAGGCAATGTATGGTACAAATGGGGCTCTCATGAATGAGAGACCACCAGAAAATTTGCCTCCGGGAATTAATGATGCATATAGTTGCATAGTAGGGAGAAATATCACACTTTGCACGTAAATTGAAAAGGACGCAGATCATGGAGAAGAATTAACACCTTTGCAGATAAACTTGAAGTTCACATGCATGCTTTGAACTGTCCAGAAAAAATTACCTAGAATTAATAATCTCAGCCAGGAGCCCCATTGTGATGCCAAAGAAAAGGGGATGCCTGCGAAGGTTTCTTTGCAGATCTTTCTGAACATCCTTGTTTACCATAAGCAGCTCTGATTTCATTTCTGCATCTACATAAGAAATTGCAGCTAAGTACCCAAATCTCAATAAGGAAAAATTATAGATTTATAAACTCACCATCATTAGTTGAATAACTAATCGACTCAAATAGATCTTTTCCATCGACCGTATATCCCCAACGGTTTGGTGCAGGACCTGCAATATATGCACATGCTCTCTCGTCTGTATCTTTCAAGAATACCTGCTTAATAGGAAATAAATCATGAGCACAATTCAAAGTATTACAATAATTCTGCCATACACAAGGTAGCAAGAAATAAGTATACTTACTTGCTGGGACTGCAAATCAGAAGGAGATGGTCGAAACACAATGGGATTATACTTAGTCTCCGTCCCATAATTCCCTGCCGATCTTACGGTTCCCAAGTAATCAAGAATACAAGACTCAACATCCTCTTCTGAGAAGTCCCCGACGATACTTACCTAGAAAATAAGCAGATGCAGCCATATATAATGAGAAATGCTGTATGCTATATCATTATTGTTACGTAGTATACTATAACATTATTGTTACGTAGTATACTATAACATTATTGTTATGTGAATATTTTGTACAACCAAATCAGCAATTACGCACCTCCATGTTGTTGCCTACAAATTGGTTCATCACTGCCTCCTTTACAGATTGCAATGTCAAATCTTGCAATGACTTTGGTGTAGGCTCCACAAATCGCTCATCTCCGTCCATCATGGCTAACATGAGTTTGTGAGCAGTTGAGCGCTCTAAGCTTTTGGGAATGGACCGATAATATGACAAATACAATTGCCTTGCTCTATCAAAAGCATCTTCCAGCCAGACACTGTGCTGCAAGTCAGAAATTACTGCTATAAATTCAACTATTCTATGCGTGCATCTCTAATATGTTGCCCCCTATGAAGGAAAAACTATAACATAGTGCCGAAACCATGACAACATGCCTCAAACATGTCACAAATTAGCACGGTGACTACCAAGTTACAATGTCATTACCTCCAGAACCATATGAAGCAGCTGGAAAGCTGCACGCATTCCATGATCTCTTAAAGTGAAACGGAATTCCATAGAAATAAATTCCTCCGTGGATTCCAACGAGCAATTAATCAGGTGATTCACACAGAATAGTTCTACCTGAGAAAAACAATACCGTACATGGTACATAACCTCAGCGGAGAAATTATAATGAAAGATTTGACATAATCCTAATATTAATTAATAATCTTTCATAATCCTAATATTAATTAATAATTACAGACTGCATAGGAATGTTATGAGTATGATTAAGGATCTCAACTTATTAATCAGCTACATGTTACATAATTTTTTGCTACTAAATGTAAGCCCAAGAACTTTATGCTTCAAATTCACTATTCTAAGGGAGGAATTAAAAGTGCTGCAATTATAAGAGACAGAAAAAATGACCTACCTGCTCCCTTGAAAATTTGCCAACACGACCGCCCTCACTAAGAGTTCGTACGCCCACAACAACAGAACCTCTTGACTCAGAAGTTTCAGCTGCTCGTCCACCACCAACTATAAGCCGCATTACACCTCCCCTAGCCTCACTTTCTGAAATCTGTTATTGAATAAATATATCAATTGTTATTAGTAAGTCTTTACTCTGCACATATTCCCATCAATATTAAATATAAATTGTAAAGTCTCTTAAAGAGTATGAATACTAGGGATACAGCAGTCATAGCCTTAGTTTCATCCTAGCCCTCCATGGCACTTAAATTCACATGATAAACGCAACTATTAAAGAAAGGCTTCTTTATTGAAATGCCCTCTGAAAACTGCTTTGAATCTAACTTAACCCTAGAAACTGATTTGTACCACTTTTCCCTCATGGGGCCATTAACTATCTTATTCTACCCATTTCCATCAACTCTGTCAAAAATCTGTTATGTGGAAGAGTATTCTCTTCATTTAGCCAAGAGGCAATATGTTGGCCACCATACGGCATATCGGCACTCTCCCCATCTCTCTTTATTCTCTCAGTCCTCCGATGTAAAACCCATGATTTTGTGCCTCTTCACTGTACTCCATTGCCTCTTTCCAGTTGCCACCATTCGAACACTTAGCAGCAATAAATCCAAACAAACAACAACAATGCAGGAATTCAAATTTCCAAACCCAAAATAGATAGCAGATCTGACAAAGATCCCTACCCAACGACCAATCATTAAGAACCAACAATTTTGTCATCCTCCGGACAATGAGTTGAGTTATCTCTCTAGCAAAACTTCCACTGTGTCCATATTTGACCCTCTTCAATTTAACCAACTCTTCAATTATTTTCTTCTATCTTTAATAAATAAACAGATTTTTCTATATTTGGTTTTTGGGATAAACATATAACAAACAAATTCTGTCTAGTATCCCATTGGTTTGTGTGCTAGAAATCAAGTTCTTGTCATGTTTCGGTTTCTCCCATGGTTATCGATAATGGGGGTGTCGATGAGAGAGAAAGAAAGGAGAAAGAAGAAAGGAGAAAGGAGAAAGGAGAAAGGAGAAAAGAGAAAGGAGAGAGATGCAGACGGGTTGACTGGTACTATTGAATTGAGCTAATAAAATTCCCGACCATGTCAGCCTAATTAACATATTTTGGACAGAGTAGACGAGAATAGAGCTATGTAAGATAATGTCCCATGGGGGAAGGTGGCACAAAATCTGTTTCAGGGGGTTAAAGTGAGATTCAGGGTCAGTTTTGGGGGGGATTTCAATAAAGTCTTAAACATGACTAGGAACATAACTCTTTTGTTGATAAAGAGACAAAAGTATCATGTATTGGGCAAGAAAAGAAGATAAAAAAAGTAAGACAGGTGGTCATGAAGACTATGCAGCATAACATGATGGAGAATGGTCAAGGGCATTTTAGGCTTTAGATTCTAGGGTTTTAGTGTTTTAATTACTTTGGTTTTTCTAATAAAGCCACATGCCTAAGTTTAGTTCCGTTAATTCTAGAGGAATTAGGATTAGTTTTCAAGTTTCTTAAGTAGTAGGTTTAATTTCCTGTTTATCAGGACCTAAAAGACGGAGAGTTTTGATATTGAATAAAATTTTGGAACTTGGTTTGTGTGATGCAACCCAACTCTAGAAGTGATGCCTAAGGGCTAAGGAGGATCTCCGAGTGTGATGCCTAGAAATCTAGGAGTGAATCCTAGAAATCTGCTGGTGTGATGTCAGTAGAACCCGTCCCATCCTTCTTTTCTTATTGTTCTCATGACTTATAACCTTAAACCCATCAAGCATCATAGTAGCCTTGTTGCTCTACATCATAACCGGAAGAAGTAAAGTGGAGTATGAGCAACACTAAATATTAAAAGTACATGCATATCTATCACCTACAAATACTAAATAGAAAATAAAACTCAAACACAACAAAATGGAGGCCAAAAAATCAAAATTACCAAGCTGAACCCTAAACCCTTCACTTAGTCTCAAAGCCATCTAGATGACAAGCTATCCAGTGGGAAAATACAAATACAGAAACTAACCCACCTTATACAAATCAGAGCATGAAACTCACAACTATTGCAGCTAATGAGAAATCCTAAGCAAAAACCCATTCAAAACCAACCAAACACCAAAAAGCATTTCAAAATCAGCCCTAGTCATAGCTAACAGATGCTCCCAAGTCAGCCCATAATAGAAAAAAGGTAGAATTGGGACCAAAAGATGTGTTTGGGGCAATAAAAAGACTATTTGTGATAATCCAAATAATGGACTGGATTGCCATATAAGCATCATATGAGATACCTTGTAATTTACAGAAATTCCATTTGAAAGACGACACTGAGTAATCCCCGTTTCATTGTCATAAATTTTTGTCACATTTGTTTCTGGACTGAAGGGAATGAAGGATGGCATGCGCTCCTGCCTTAATTCCTGTAACTGCAACGAAGATATCAATACTTTTGGCACTTCAAGCTGCATAGATAGGAAAGAAACTAAATCAGCCACAAAATCAAAATTTTGACAGATTTACAACTCAATTTGATTAAAGCAAGAGGGCTAAGTTTATAAGGACGGACACCTCAGGCTCAGGTTCAATGGGTTCCTCTAATCCAGCTTTTGTAGCAGCTATAATCTCATCAGGGGAAATGGTGAATTCAGTTTCACCTTTTTCCTCAACATGCACTTTCTTTGGAACACAAGCAACAATTGCTGCAGGAAGAGGTGCAGTGGGATTTCCAAAATTAGAAACAAATTCCAACACCTTGGCACCAATAGAGTTCACCTACACAACAAAAATTGAATTATATGAGATTTTGGAACAAAGAATTAAACTAAATTATATTCAGCAACTTAATTTTCATGTCAAGAATTTGGCAGGTAAGTAATGTAACTGCATTAAAAAGTAGAAAATCATTGCGCCCTATAGAATAAATTCATACCTTGAAAGCATATTCAAACGTGTGATCACGTTTTTCTGGTTTACCAACATAAGTATATAGGTGTAGCTTCCTCACAATGCTACTGGGATCACTAACATGACCCCAGCTTTATCTTCTCATTATCTATATATGCTTAACCAAACTACATAGTTTCCTTCAAAAAAGGATTCAGTGAAATGCATTACAAGCTCTTAAGCAAGAAAAGGCACAAAAAATCATCTATATCACATTATATATTGTACCTTAAAATTAGATGCAATATATAAAGGGTAGCTGCTATTGGCACTCCTCCCAAGTGAAAAATAATAATGGATGGAGTGCATGAAGACCTTTTTGAAGTGATAATAACAATTCCATATAAATCATGAATCAAACATATTCTCACCAGATTCATCTTTTATCCATATTGTAAAAAATATACTTAAAACTACCAAAGTGATCCCAATTAGAATTCTAATGTGTCAGTGCGAACTGTAATCTTCGCGATATTGTTATGGCATACTTTACCACGTCGCATAAAAACTAAAAAATGATAAATGATTTTGAGCATTACCTCTTGCAGAGTAACTGTTCCGGAAACAGCAACCAAGCTCTCATGTCCTTGCCTCTGATCCATCACTGTATGGCCCAGGGCGTCACTCTCCATAATAAAATCCAAATTATCCACAGAAGATACATTATCTATCATAGCTGCCAGATGTTCACTATCTTTTAATAAAGCATCCATATAGCGAGTTAATTCACCCTTAGTAACACCAAATTCTTTAAGCCTTCTAACCTGCACCAAATAAAATACAACAGAAGGGTTATATAGCATATGTGTAACAAAAGAAACACCAAAAAATTGAATCAACTAGAAATTTGGTGGGACTAAGCCAACTATGATCAATCTCACAACTTAAAAAAGAACAACTTTTTGGCCCTCAAAATGACAACTAAAATAAATATAATAAGTGAAAATCATGACTTATCTCCCTCTCGAGTAGATTTACAGCACCATCATAAGAAACCCAAGATAACATAAGGTTAGAGAGCAAAATTATGCAAAACTGGGTTCAGGGGGGGAATCACTGGTGCTGTTTTGTTTTTAAGAAGAAAGGAATAATTGAAGTTACAAAAAATGCCAAACATGAACAGTCTACCATATAGACAGCAGCATAAACTATGCCTAACCTTAACAGTCAGAAACCCATAAGCAGGCTTCCCTATCAGAGGGTAGCAGAACAAAACAAAAATACCAACCTCTTGAACAGCAACTCTTATTGCACTTCTCCAATTCTTGGGTTCAGCAGTAACAGTAAGAGTAGTGACGGTACATCCTTCCCTTCCAGAGTCACTATGATCCAATTCAATTGAAGTGAATGGTGGATTTGAGCTCTGTCATTTCTAAAGATTAGCTTACAAAGAGCTGTATGGATTTTCAAGCAAATACATAAATTATGTACTTTAAAGAATTTATGGTATACAATTATAAGCATTGCATAACTAGCTTGAAGATGCAAGGAAGAAGAAATTTGTACCTAGTTTAGGTGTAATAAGCGTAGTAATTAGGCTTCCTTGACAAAATTAATTTATATATTAGGATTAAAATTAAGAGATCATATTATCATTTGGTTTTTATTTACAGTGGCATACAATTAAAGATACAACTACTATTTTATTGCAGTATTTTAGCATGCAGAGATTGCCAGGATGAAAGGCATTATTATTGAAATGAATAACTTTCATAATGTGTATAAGCAATGCAACTAGAGGATTTTCAAATTAAATTAACAAGGCAATATAAAATTTGCCTTGACAGCTTCCCCCTGTTCTTGATCTACTTTCTCCCTCACTTTTTATTTCTTCTATTTTGTTTTTGCTTCTATAACACAAATTTTATTACTGGCATGATCGGACAGTGCAAATATTTGAATTGGGACCTCAATAAAGATATTTTACTTGAAAAGAAATCGATGGTAACTGATTATTTAGGGCTCAAAATAGACTGGAGAAACAATACATTAGCACTGAGATAATCAGACAAATCGCAAGAAAGTATTATGACCAATACTTGTCAGTTATAACTTAGGCATTGTGGTACAAAAAGTTCAACATCCCTACACATATAAAAAGACCCAAAACTATAATATCTTCACTAACAATCTTGCTTCTTTTGTGGGATTGTTTGGTTGGAATAAACAATGGATTATTTGATTTTTCTTTAAGGCTGTAGCTTCCTTTATTTTGATGGACTTGTATTCTCTTTGTATTCTATATAAGCTTGTAGTTCTTATTAAATAACTAAAACTGAAATGAGCCTAATAAATGAAACAGCTAAGTTCTTAATAAAGAAAAGTGATGGTGGAAACTGGATTGAGCACATGACACCAAATGCACCTTATATCTCGTATTAATTCGGAAATGCAAAGCAGATAGAAATATTCTCTTCATTAGAACATTTCGCAAGTCGCCATACGTTTGAACCCTGCTCACAGGAATCTGCAGCAGATCCGCGAAAAATATTAGAGAGAGAGAGAGAGAGAGGTAACTCAAAGAATAGGATCAACACAACATCCAAACAGCTAATCTTATACCCAAAAAAAAAAATACTCATAATAGTCAAACAGACACACATTTGCATATAATGAGATAAAACACAACAAAACCCCGTATACCTTGCAGAACATATTAAATGAGAAATTTTGAATCAATTCGTGTTGAAAAATCTGTGGAGGCTTCAAATCTGTACCACTTGCAGGAAGTGACCAATTATGCCTCACAGGAGGACGAACTGTGTGCCTTTCCTGTTTAAAGACTTTAGCTTGATCAAAGGAGCTAGATGACCTTTCATTAGGTAAACTTCCAGCTAGCCCAACTGAAAGCTTGGGCACAAGGAAACTAGCCATTGCACCAAAAGCACCATGAGAAGGTGATGAAACGATCTCATTTTCAAGGCCAGTTTGTCCAAAGACAGCCTGCAATAAAGCAACTAACTTATTTTACTCATGACTCTAAAAGTGGATTCAAATTACTCATCAATGATTCAATAAGTGGATTCTTGCATACTTCAATTTGGTAAATCGTTTTTGAGATGTTATCGATATCCCCAACAATGTATAAGGTTGCATTTGCGGGGAAGTACCAACGCTCATGGAATTTCCTTATTTTATCTACAACCCACTTCTTAATCTGATCCTCTAATCCAATTGGAAACCTTTTGCTCAGCTTGTTTTCCGAATGCAGATGCTGTAATAACTGCATTCCAAATCAAACATGTAAAGGTTGGGATATAGCTGGGCAACACAAATATATTAACCAGCTGAAAGAAATAATAAACTTCCCATTCCAACCTGGCAGTCCACGCGATAATCTATAGTATTCATCATCTGTAGTTCTGAAAGTATAGCACGTCGTTCTTTTTCAACACGAGAGGAAAGGAATTTTGGTTGAAAAGCAATCTGTACACATGCATGAAGCACAAATAGATGAGAACAAAATTACCAACTTCCAATTCATTTTGTTTTCGTCAAACAGATGAGTATAGAAGAATCAATCATTCATACCTCATTCAAGGCATCGAGTACATATGGAAGTAGATCTCCATCAGAGTCCTGGAAAGCAACAAATACTCATCAACATATGTATAGGACCTAGGTAGTAAGAGTGATATAAAAGTTAGTATTAAGGGAAGATTACTTAACCTTCCTTATGTATTCATTTTGTTTGATATACACAACTATGACTAGACTGGTATCCTTCTTGATATTTGACATTAAAAACCACATATACTTAAAGATGACAAAAACTCAACTACTGAATGTTGGTGTAACAGAAAAGGACCTTTGAATTAATGGGCGAATGGATGTGAAACACTGTATGATGGAAGTCAGTGTAAGCATTAGATCGAGCCCCTGTGCCAAGAAGTTTCTCACGTTTCTTACTTCCAAGGAAAGCAACATGTTCAATCATATGTGCAATTCCTTGCTCATCATCTTCCTCATCAATCGATCCTACATGAACTTCCATGTGTGCTTCAAACCTAAATTCCAGAAAAGGTGCTCTACTTGTATGAGAGATGAAATTATCTTATTAACATAACACAAAGCATAAGCCAATTAGGAGTGGTCCTATAGAGAGGCACCTGTTTGGTGGAACTTTATTTGGTAAGATCAGATAGCGCAGCCCATTTTTCAGTTGTCCTCTATACAACTTTGGATGAGATGGAATTTCTGAACTTAAAAAACCCTCTAAATCTGTTTCTCCTGCTCCAGGATATAATATATCCAGCTCCTGTTTCTCCAGAATACCATCTTGCCAGGCTGTACTTGCCGCGTGTGGCTCCTCTGGACCCACAGTTGCATATGGAACATGAACACGCTTCACCTAAAATTTAATATGGACCATGGTATCAAAACTGCACCAGTAACTGTGAAGTAACTATCAAAGTTCCATAAAATGTTGCTGAGGATCTACATACAACATGGTGTCAAACTTATTTCACATTGTAATTTTTTTTTTCAACTATGTCATGAATGCAACCCACATAAAAATTTTCTGTGCAGCTCAATAAACAGGTATGAAATTCCTTGTGTATTAATATATTAAATACTTTACAATAGGAGGATCCTATATATACTGTTTCTAGGTAAGTCTAAGTAGGAAATACAATTGTAAACTAGGTAAGAAATCGAGGACCTAACGAGGGAAGTATCTACAGAGATCTTAGGACTGTTTTAGGAAGGAATCAGAGGGATTCCTTTGACTACTGAGATCAGGGGATCAGGGAGATTGATCCTCAATCTCCTGGGATTCCCGTGGATCTTTATCACGCCCCCGTAAGATGGTGGAGCCGTCAGCGACACCAATCTTGGCACGGAGGAGCTGGAAGCGTGGGCGCGGCAGCGGCTTGGTGAGGGCATCGACGAGCTGATCATCAGTAGGGACATGATGGACATGAAGTAGGCCACGGGTGACCTGATCACGAACGAACTGGAAGTCAATGTCCACATGTTTCATCCTGGAGTGTAGAGCGGGATTGGCACAGTAGAAAGTGGTGCCTAGGTTGTCGCAGAAAATGGTGGGTGTTCCTGTGACCTGAATTCGGAGCTCCAGCATGAGTGATTGAACCCAGAGGAGTTCTGCAGTGGTGGAGGCAACAACTCTGTATTTTGCCTCTGTTGAGGAGCGAGAGACCGACCTTTGTTTGCGTGAGCTCCTAGATATCAAGTTACCACCTAGGAAAACATGGGCAACATGGAGGTGATGGGTGGCAGTGCGGCGAATGTGAAGGCCAAAGAGCACTGTGCCCTTGAGGTAGCGGAGAACACGCTTGAGAGCCTGCCAATGAAGATCCGTTGGGGCATGCATGAATTGGGGGAGACGGTTGACAACATAGGAGACATCCGGGCGGGTTAAGTTGAGATACTGAAGGCTGCCCACCACTCGACGGAAGAGAGTGGCATCAGTTGGTAGGGAACCATCATGGAGGAGTAGGGGTGGGCAGACCACCAAGGGTGTGGACACGGGTTTAGCCCCCTCCATATGCACCATGGTGAGGATATCCAGCAGATACTGATGCTAGGACAGGAAAAGGCCATCAACGGTGGGAATGACTTCCACGCCCAAGAAGTAGTTCAAGGGGCCCAGATCCTTGACAGAAAACCGACTGGCCAATGTGGTGATGAACTTCGATATGAAAAATCACTACTTGTAACAATAAGATCGTCAACATAAACTAGGAAATAAATGACGTGAGAGCCTTACTTGTAAAGGAAAAGAGATGCATCAGATTTGGCATTGACAAAACCCTGGGCCAGAAGAAAGGATTGGAGCTCCTGGTACCAGGCCCGGGGAGCCTGTTCGAGGCCGTAGAGGGCCTTCTTGAGCTGGCAGACATAAGTGGGGTTGTGGGGGTCCACAAACCCAGCAGGTTGGGCCATGTAGGCAGTCTCAGTGAGTGTTCCTTGCAGAAATGCATTGTTGACATCCAGCTGTCGTATGGGCCAACCATGTGTCACACTTCGGTGGAGGATCAGTCGGATGGTTGTGGGCTTGACCACTGGGCTGTATGTGGCAGAGAAGTCCAGGCCTGGGCGCTGGTGGTAGCCCTTGGCCACAAGATAGGCCTTGAATCGGTCCACAGCTCCATTGGGCTTCCGTTTGATCCGGAAGACTCATTTGTTGCCAATAACATTCTGGGTAAGCTGAGGCGGGACCAGAACCCACCTGCCATTCTGAATAAGTGCGTTCAGCTCTGCGGACATGGCAGAGCGCCACTGTGGGTGTTTCACGACCTGGGAAACACAGGTGGGTTCAATTATGGTAGGTAGGGGTGGGTGGTTGCTGTGAGGGCATAGCTAGGGACTTGGGGAACACATCCGGTTTTGCTGCGAGTGAGCATAGGATGAGTGGATGCGGGCTGGCTGTGGGGGTGGTGGAGTAGGGATCGGTGGCGGCCATGAGGACCGCCGTGTGTAGGTACGAAGAGGAGGAGGCGCAGTAGGAGGAGTTGGGGTTGTGGTGCTGGTGGTCGGTTGTGGCAATGGCAGAGGTTGAACCAAAGCAGGGATGATTGCGGCGTCAAGAGCAAGTGAAGAGGATGAATCTGAGTGGCCTTTAGGGGGATGTGTAGTCTGTGTTGGCACTGGTGAGTCAGCCGAAGCAGGACCTTGAGATAAGAAACGAGAGGCAGGGAAGAGAGCCAATGTTGGAAGGCATCTGGGGTGACATAAGGAACAGATGACGGGAGGCTAAGACCAGGATAAGTAGACTCATCGAACTGGACATGACGAGAGACATATAGGCGATGGGATGAAGTGTCATAGCAGAGGTATGCACTTTGGTTCAGTGAGTAGCCAAGGAAGAGGTAAGGAGTGGATCCAGGCTGCATTTTATTGGAGTTATAGGGGCGAAGCCAGGGGAAACAAAGACAGCCAAAGGTCCGGAGGCGATGGTAGTTTGGAGGTTGTTGGAATAGCGCGGTGTATGGGGATTGGTTGTGGAGAATGGAGGTAGGAAGACGGTTGATGAGGTATGCTGCTATTTTGAAGGCGTAGGTCTAGAAAGTGAGGGAAAGGTTGGCTTGATGGAGGAGGGTGAGGCCGGTTCAACAAGATGACGATGGCGTCGTTCGGCCACACTATTGTGTTGGGGAGTGAGAGGGGGGGAGGGGTAAGAAGATGGTTGATGCCGTGGGTGGCAAGAAAAGGTTTGAGTTTGGTGAATTCACCACCACCATCATTGTATAGGGTTTGAATTGGGTGTTGAAAGTATTTCTCGACAAGAGATTTAAAATCAATGACCGTGGAAAAGACATCAGATTTTTTCTTGAGAGGGTAAAGCCATGTATGCTGCGTGCAATGGTCAACGAAAATAATGTAATAAGAAAAATAGTCAATAGAAGTGTATGGGCAGGACCCCACACATCGGTGTGTATTAATTGTAAGGGACGATGACTTTGAAGGGAGGAGGTGCCAAATGGCAGCCTGTGACTCTTATTAAATAGACATGATAGACATGGGGACTCTTTGAGCTTGGGGGACAGATTGATGGAGGATTGACGAAGGACGTTGTGGAGGACTTTGGAGTGGGGATGGCCAAGACGACGGTGCCAGAGATTGGGAGAACAACAATGCCTACCAGTGCCTGTGGCTGGTGTAAGGTTGTAGGTGACCACTCGTAGACGCCATCCTTACTCGGGCCTTGAAGGAGAACCACCCCCGTGCTTAGGTCCTTCACATGAAAACAAGAGAGAAAGAGTTCAATAGATGTGTTGTGCTGTTTGTTAAACTGGGAAATAGAAAGAATGTTTCGAGTTATCTTAGGTGCACAGAGAACATTATGGAGAGCAAAGGATTTAGAGGAGGGAGAGGATAGAGTGGTGGAGCCGACATGGGTGATGTCAAACCCTTTACTGTTACCAATGATGATCTCGTCAGGGCCCTGGTATTCTAATGCGGGCCAGCAACACAGAATCCAAGAACACAACAAGAAGAAGAGAAATAGAATAAAGTAGGAACGAATATCTTGAGCTCTGGGGTAAACCCAAGAGAAACTCTGATAATTCTGATTTATTATTGATAAAAAACTGCTAAAGAAACCTCTGTAATGACCTAGTTATACCAGCACATAGAAACCCTAGACATCCTAGTCCTTATTTAGTAAGAATCCTGAACAGATTAGGAACTCCCTAATTAATCCAAGTCCTATAAGAACTACAAAACTGGAAAGAAATAAACAATAACAATAATTATAAAAATTCTAACGAGCACTTAGTCCTCTTAGTTAACAGAGTCTAGACTTAGAGAATTTATTTGATGCTCCTGCATCATATTCAGAGACAGCCGACAGATGGTGGGGGGTGGGAGTCACATGGTGAAACGCACCAGAATCGAGGAGCCATGGTGAGGAAGTGCCTGGGTTGGTTGGGTTGGCCACGGGTTGGGCAGTAGGGTTGTGTTGGAGTTGTGGACAGCGCTTGGCGCTGTGCCCTTGTGTGCCACACCATTGGCAGAACCCTCGATATCCACTGCCTTGGTTGGTGTTGGACCTGCGATAGGCGGTGGAGACCTGGGAAAGGCGGTTGGAGGAAGAACTGCGGTTGTCAAAGTGCTGGTAGGAGCTCCGTTGATCCGAAGAGCCTCTGGGCTGGCAGTTGTAGGAGGGGCCACAGGCTGCTTGGGTTGTGTTTGCAGTGATGGCAGGTTGGGGGGAAGCAGGAGCTTCACGGGAGGTGGCGGCCTCATGTTGTACCAGCATATCGTGCAGGTTCTCAAAGGAGACAAGAATGTCTCGAGAACGAACAACAGTAGAAATGTCCTTGAAGGCAGAGTCGACGCCATTAAGGACGTAGAGGAGGAAATCATCGTCTGAGAGAGGTGCATCAATGGCAGCCAGTTCATCCGAGAGGAGACAAACCTCCTGTAGGTATTCAGTGACAGGACGATTGTCACGGCGAAGGAGGGTCAACCGCTCCTTAAGGCCTAGAACACGAGCTTAAGCCTTGCTAATGTAGAGCCATGTGAGGCGGGTCCAGGCTGCTTCTGAAGTTTTGGCAGCAGCGATCAGGGTTACCACCTGAGGAGAGACAGAGCAAGGATCGCATGGAGGATAAGCTGATCCTGGCGAAACCAGAGGGCGCTAGGGTTTCAATTGAGGGTGGGCAGGGGCGGGTACCATCAACGTAAAGTGGTATGAATTTCCTTGTTTATTAACTGGATAATACTTTACAATAGGAGAGTCCTATATATACAGTTCCTAGGTGAGTCTAAGTAGGAAAACAATTATAAACTAGGTAGGAAATCGTGGACCTAACTAGGGAAGTATCTACAAAGATCCTAGGACAGTTTTAGGAAGGAATCGGATGAATTCCTTTGACTTCTGAGATCTGGGAATCAGGGAGATTGATCCTCAATCTCCTGGGATTCCCGTGTATCTTTATCACGCCCCCGCAAGATGGTGGAGCCGTCTGCGACGCCAATCTTGTCACGGAGGAGCTGGAACCGTGGGCGCGGCAGGGGTTTGGTGAGGGCATCTGCGAGTTGATCATCAGTGGGAACATGGTGGACATGAAGAAGGCCACGGGTGACCTGATCACGAACAAACTGGAAGTCAATGTCCACATGTTTCATCCTGGAGTGTAGAGCAGGATTGGCACAGTAGAAAGTGGTGCCGAGGTTGTCACAGGAAATTGTGGGTGTTCCTGTGGCCTGATAACTGAGCTCCCGCATGAGGGATTGAACCCAGAGTAATTCTGCAGTGGTGGAGGCAACAGCTCTGTATTCAGCCTCGGTTGAAGAGCGGGAGACTGACCGTTGTTTGCGTGAGCTCCAAGATATTAAGTTGCCACCTAGGTAAACAAGATATGCTGTGGTGGACTTGCGGTCGTCATGGTCACCAGCCCAGTCGGCATCTGAAAAGGCACTGAGTGTGCTGAATGAGTGAGCAACAGCATGGAGATGATGGGTGGCAGTGCGGCGGATGGGGAGGCCATAGAGAACAGTGCCCTTGAGGTAGCGGAGAACACGTTTTAGGGCCTGCCAATGAAGATCCGTGGGAGCATGCATAAATTGGGAGAGGCGGTTTACAGCATAGGAGATATCCGGGCGGGTTAAGTTTAGGTACTGCAGGCTGCCCACCACTCTACGAAAGAGAGTAGCATCAGTTGGCGGGGATCCATCATTGAGAAGGAGAGGTGGAGAAACGGCCAAGGGTGTGGATACGGGTTTGGCCCCCTCCATATGCACCATGGTGAGAATATCCTGCAGATATTGATGCTGGGAGAGAAAGAGACCATCAGAGGTGGGCAGAACCTCCACGCCCAAGAAGTAGTTCAAGGTGCCGAGATCCTTGATGGAGAACCGGGTGGCCAATGTGGTGATGAACTTCGAGATGAGGGAAGAGTCACTACCTGTAACAATAAGATCGTCAACATAAACGAGGAAGTAAAGAACTTGAGAGCCTTGCCTGTAGAGGAAAAGAGAGGCATCAGATTTGGCATTGACAAAACCGTTGGCCAGAAGGAAAGAGTGAAGCTCTTGATACCAGGCCCGGGGTGCCTGTTTGAGACCGTATAGGGCCTTTTTCAGTTGGCAGACATAAGTGGGGTTGTGGGGATCCACAAAGCCAGCAGGTTGTGCCATGTAGACAGTCTCGGTAAGGGTGCCTTGCAGAAATGCATTGTTGACGTCCAGCTGTCGTATGGGCCAACCATGGGTCACACTGAGATGGAGAATCAGTCGAATAGTTGTGGGCTTGACCACGGGGCTGTAAGTAGCAGTGAAGTCCAGGCCTGGGCGTTGATGACAGCCCTTAGCCACAAGTCGGGCCTTGAATCGGTCCACAGCACCATTGGGCTTCCGTTTGATCCGGAAGACCCATTTGTTGCCAATGACATTCTGGGTAGGCTGAGGAGGGACCAGGACCCATGTGCCATTATGGATGAGGGCATTCAGTTCTTCGGACATGGCAGAGCGCCACTGTGGGTGTTTCACAGCCTGGGAAACACAAGTGGGTTCAAGGAGAGGAAGTGGGTGGGCGGTTGCCGTGAGGGCATAGTTGGGAATTTGGGGAAGACAGCCAGTTTTGCTGCGAGTGAGCATGGGATGAGTGGGTGCTGGTGGTGGAGGGGTGAGGGGGGAAGGGGAAGCCGTGGGGGCTGGCTGGGGGGGCGGAGGAGCAGGGGTGGGGGCCGGCCGTGAGGACCGCCGGGTATATGTACGAAGAGTAGGTGGTGCAGGGGGCGGAGGGATAGGAGGTGGAGGGGAGGCCGTGGTGCTGATGGTGGTTTGTGGCAGGTTCTGTGCTGGAACTAAGGCAGGGGCAGATGCAGCGTCAAGAACAAGTGAGGAGGATGAATCCAAGTGGCCTTCAGGGGAAGGTGTTGACTGTGCAGGCACTGGTGAAGCAGCTGAAGCAGGCACTGGAAGAGTAGAGACAAGAGGCTGGTAGGAGAGCCATTGGTGGAAGGCATCGGAGGAAACATGAGGGACAGCGGACGGGAGACTTAGACCAGGGTAGGTGGACTCATCAAACTGGACATGACGGGAGACATAGAGACGGTGAGCTGAAGTATCATAGCAGAGGTATGCACTTTGATTTAGGGAGTAGCCGAGAAAGAGGCAGGGAGTAGATCGAGGCTGCAGTTTATTGGAGTTGTAGGGCCGGAGCCAAGGGAAACAAAGACAGCCAAAGGTTCTGAGACGGTGGTAGTTGGGTGACTGTTGGAAGAGGGCAGTATATGGAGATTGGTTATTGAGAATGGAGGTAGGAAGCCGCTTGATGAGGTAGGCGGCTGTTTTGAAGGCATAGGTCCAGAAAGTTAGAGGTAGGTTGGCTTGATGAAGGAGGGTGAGGCCGGTTTCAACAAGATGACGATGACGTCGTTCAGCCACACCATTGTGTTGGGGAGTGTGAGGGGGGGTGAGAAGGTGATTGATGCCGTGGGTGGCAAGGAAGGGTTTGAGTTTGGTAAATTCACCACCACCATCAGTGTAAAGGGTTTGAATTGGATGTTGAAAGTATTTTTCGACAAGAGTTTTGAAATCAATGAATGTGGAAAAGACATCAGATTTTTTCTTTAGAGGATAAAGCCATGTATACTTTGTGTAGTGGTCAACAAAGATAATGTAATAAGAAAAACAGTCAATAGAAATGTGAGGGGCAGGACCCCACACATCAGTATATATTAATTGTAAAGGACGATGACTGTGAAGGGAGGAGGTGCCAAATGGCAGCCTAGGACTCTTATTACAAAGACATGACAAACATGGGGACTCTTTAAGCTTGGGAGACAGATTGATGGAGGATTGACGAAGGACGTTGTGGAGGACTTTGGAGTGGGGATGACCAAGACGACGATGCCAGAGATTGGGTGAAACAGCAATGCCTACCAGTGCCTGTGGTTGATGTAAGGTTGCAGGTGACCACTCGTAGACACCATCCTTACTCGGGCCTTGAAGGAGAACCGCCCCCGTGCTTAGATCCTTCACATGAAAACAAGAGGGAAAGAGTTCAATAGAGGTATTGTGCTGTTTGGTAAACTGAGAAATAGAGAGAATATTTTTGGTGATTTGAGGTGCACAGAGAACATTATGGAGATGAAAAGATTTATTGGAAGGAGAGGATAGAGTGGTGGAGCCGACATGGGTGATGTCAAGTCCTTTACCGTTACCGATGATGATCTCGTCTGGGCCCTGGTATTCAGAAACAGCAGACAGATGGTGAGGGGAGGCGGTCACATGGTGAGATGCACCAGAATCGAGGAGCCAAGGTGAGGTGGTGCCCGGGTTGGTTGGATTGGCTACGGGTTGGGCACCAGAAGTTTGTTGAAGTTGTGGACAGCGCTTGGCGCTGTGCCCCTGTATGCCACACCATTGACAGAACCCTCGATAGCCGCTGCCTTGGTTTGGATTGGACCTGCGATTGCTGGTGGAGGGCTGGGAGGATCGGTTGGAGGAGTAACCATGGTTGTCAGAAGAGCCTCTTGGCTGACGGTTATAGGAAGTGCCACGGGCTGTGTTGGCCGGATTTGCAGTGATGGGGGGTTGAGGGGAAGCAGGGGCTTCACGGGTGGTGGCAGCCTCATGCTGTACCAGCATATCGTGCAGGTTCTCAAAGGAGACAGGAGTGTCTCGAGAACGAACAGCAGCAGAAATATCCTTAAAGGCAGAGCCGACGCCATTAAGGACGTAGAGAAGGAGATCATCGTCTGAGAGGGGGGCATCAATTGCAGCCAGTTCGTCTGAGAGAAGACGGACTTCCTGCAGGTAGTCAGTGACAGGACGATTGTCACGGCGAAGGAGAGTTAACCGCTCCTTAAGGCCTAGAACACGAGCTCGAGCCTTGCTGGCATAGAGCCGTGTGAGGCGGGTCCAGGCTGCCTCTGAAGTTTTGGCAGCAGCGATCAGGGTTACTACCTGGGGAGAGACAGAGCCAAGGATCGCATGGAGGATGAGCTGATCCTGGCGAAACCACAGAGCACGGGCTAGGGTCTCAGTTGCGGGTGGGCAGGGACGGGTACCATCAACATACCCCATGAGATCGTAGCCGAGGAGGAGAGCATTGAATTGTGCTCGCCACGGGAAGAAGTTGGTGGCGGTCAGTTTCACAGGGAACTGGGCGGCGTTGATGGAGATGAGAGATGAAAAGGGAAAGGTGGTGTCGGTGGTTGGTGGGGGATTAGGGTTAAGGGTGGCGGCTGCAGGAGTGGGTTGGGCGGCCATGGATTAGGGTTTGCTTTCTAGGGTTGCTCGGTGGAGCTTTACTGCTCTGATACCATAAAGTGGTATGAATTTCCTTGTTTATTAACTGAATAATACTTTACAATAGGAGAGTCCTATATATACAGTTCCTAGGTGAGTCTAAGTAGGAAAACAATTATAAACTAGGTAGGAAATCGTGGACCTAACTAGGGAAGTATCTACAAAGATCCTAGGACAGTTTTAGGAAGGAATCGGATGAATTCCTTTGACTTCTGAGATCTGGGAATCAGGGAGATTGATCCTCAATCTCCTGGGATTCCCGTGTATCTTTATCACAACGTATCCCATGAGATCATATCCGAGCAAGAGAGCATTGAATTGTGCTCTCCACGGGAAGAAGTTGGTGGCTGTCAGTTTCACAGGGAACTGGGTGGCGTTGATGGAGATGAGAGAGGAAAAGGGGGAGGTGGTATCAGTGGTGGTTGGTGGGGTAGGAACAGGGGAGGTGGGTGGGACGGCCATTAAGAGAAAATAGGAGGATGGAGGATTATTGCGCGATGGAGCCTTAATGCTCTGATACCATAAACAGGTATGAAATTCCTTGTGTATTAATATATTAAATACTTTACAATAGAAGGATCCTATATATATTGTTTCTAGGTAAGTCTAAGTAGGAAATACAATTGTAAACTAGGTAAGAAATCATGGATCTAACTAGGGAAGTATCTACAGAGACCTTATTGAGTGATAAAGATCCACGGGAATCCTAGGAGATTGAGGATCAATCTCCCTGATCCCCTGATCTCAGTAATCAAAGGAATGCCATTTCAGCTGAATCATCATTATACATTTCTATCAGTTGTATACATTCTGTAAAGAACATTTCTAAGGCCCAGAACACGAGAAAATAAAGATAATTCATGTTAAAATGTCCAAATAATAATGTCTTTCTCATGTTAATTTTTCAACCTGGCTAGTATAATAAGTTATCATAAATGCACATAAAGCAATCTTAATAATTTCTAAAACTGCATATAAAAAATGCATCAACAGAAAGAAATAGGGAGTGCTCTACTTACAGAAGCACTGTCAGATTTTGGCTTGGATAGACAGAAAGAAGTTCTGTCAATAAAGACACTAGGTGGAGATGTCCTACGCTGAAGACGACTCCGGTTTTGGCGAAAAGAGCTAGAAATGCAGTTATACTTTCCTGGAGAAAGTGCTTTGCTCACTGGCTCTCCAAGCATAGAGATACATCGTTCCCGAGTACTAGTCTTTCTATGTAAACCTGATCTACCAGCACCAGCTTCAAACAGACACCTTTCACCCACAAGAAAGTCAATGTTCATATTCAAGGAATAAGATGGGGGGCACTGAAAATGTATAGTTATATATCATAGAGGAACATTCTAACACAGCAGCTATATGTTCAGGTCCACAAACAGTTGATTATTTGTGTTAAAACGGTCAACGCCATTCTGATTATCTGTGAAATGTGTCATTTAGTGGGGAAAAGAAGGAAATTTTTGGAAATAGGATTTAAGGAAATTTGGTTGGAGAGAAACTAAAGAAATTGAGAACTATATAGGGGACATAGGACCCTTTGGGGAAACCTAAAGTTCTGGGTAGCCTAATGTGCTTCTCTCTCTCTCTCTCTTCAGTCTTTAGGAATCTTTCATTTCATTAGCTTTATTAGATTGGGGAGCTGCTATAGAACAGTTTCTAGAATTGTATTACAATGTAAGAGGTGTTTTTGGGTTTTTTTTATAGGGCTGTATCATTTTATTGGTGTACTGCTGATTCACTAAGGATTGTATTACGGATATTATCTCTTTAATAAAGTATTGTTTCTCGTCAAAAAAATTAGCCAACCATAAACCCTAATAAGTTTGGTTGTCTTGAATTGAACAAACTTTTCTTGCACGGCCAAACCAATTTAAGTCCAAAAAATGAAACAAAAGACAAAACATACTTTAGCTTACTGGAATTTCAGAGACTAAAAATACTGGTTGTAATATGCATATACACACAGAAAGCATATATTATACATATTTCAACATGAAACTTAGAGAACAACAAACATAGTCTACCTAAAAATGTGAATGCTTAACTCACAGAAGGTGAAGTCGCTCAAGCGAAATCAAGATGGAAAAATAAAAAGATAAAAAAAGTAAAACAAATGGAAGGGGGGTCAACTGGAAAGGGCTAACACGGAAAAGAAAAGAAATGAAACTATAATGTTTGTCGCAGCAAGTAAGAGTAGACTTCTGCACTTTACGAATCACCGTCTATGTCAATTTCATGCCATCACCGTCTATGTCAATTTCATGCAATCACCGTTTATGTCAATTTCGTTGAATCACCCTTCATGCCAAAAATTAACAGGAAAGAAAGAAGGATCAAACAAACCTCAAAACTACTGCCACAGTTTCAAAATGACTTGTGGTTCCATGTACTAATGTCAGCTATGGCGGTTTTCATGTGCTTCCATATATAACAAGTGCATGTAATTACTTGAACAGTTACTCAAGGGCTAGCAAGATTAGGAATACAAGGACTTGAGAATAAACAACCCTATGAGGAAGAGAAAGATAGAAAAAGAGATAGCAAATAAACCCTAAGGATAGGATATGAAAGAAACAAGAACTTACTTGGAATAAAGACGAGTAATATGTAAGGGGGTCAAAGGACCAGGACTACTAGGAATAAAGACAACCGAATTCACCAGCCTATTCGAATTACTGTCGTCTCTGCTTAATCTCCGCGGCGGACGGATTTGGAGTACGTTTCCAACCAGAGAGCTTATGGCCGCCATTGCTCTGCGACTGCGGGAGAGATAGGGCCTTCTGATAATGCAGGGTAGAGTTCTAACTTGTAATCGGCCTCCTGTAGTCCTGTGGAAAGTGGCGTGACACCCAAAGGGTCTGTGTGCCGCGAGGTGCGAGTGATTAGAATTGGATAACCCTCCTAATTAGACTTATATCAGCGCTGGCATGGGCTCCACAAGGATGATGGGCTCCACAAATGAGTGTGATTCATAATTGTCGCTCACGAAAACACACCGCCTTAGCTCCTATCCTTCCCTGCTATCTCCTTCTCTGTCGCAGAGAAACGTCGATGCATAGTTTCGACAGTCAACTTGCAAGCTTGGGCAAACTTGGCTCATATTTGCACCGAGTGTTCCGAGTCCCAGGCCCCGCTAAGTTCAAATAACATTTTATATAGAAAAAATATAAAATTTGGAAAGGGTTTAGGAAGTGTGTGAAATTCCCTTGCAATTTGCATAGCGTGGGCAACAAAGCGCGGCAGGTCGTGGGATGACGATGAAATTGTTTGACGCACATTGTCATTTGCAAGACCCAAGAATCTTTGACAAGGCACCCCAATTGATTAGAGCAACGCTTGATTCTGGCGTTGTTCGTTTTGCCGTCAATGGAGTCTCTGAGGTACCGCTTTCCATATCATACCTTTTCCCTTGACTCTTTTTCTTATCGCTGTTCAGTCCCCTGCAACCCCGTCATTCGAATTTTTTCTTTCAGAAAGATTGGCATTTGGTCAAGCAGATTAGTGAGTCCTATCCTTGCATAATTCCCTGCTTTGGTCTCCATCCCTGGTAGGTCCTCTCTATAAGCTGGTATATCCTCTCTTAAGGGTCGAGAATCGAGGTTGAAGTTTTCAATTGTATATTCCTTTAATCTTTTCTTCTCTTTCATGTCTGTAGGTATGTTGCAGAGAGGACACCCAATTGGCTTAACACTTTAAAACAATTCTTCGAGTCTACACCGTCTGCTGCAGTTGGAGAGGTTGTCAGTTGAAGATTTTTCTTTTTTCTATCGTTAGTTTATGCTTATATCTTCTGTTTTTCTGTATGCAACTTGAAGTTAGGTACTCTATTTTGATAATTCCCTAGGCCATCCCAATCATTTCCACCCATAGTCATAATCTAACTTGATTTGATTTGGGGAAGCCCAAACATTTTTGGCATGCTTATTTACTTTGAAAGGTAGGGGTATTGGCATGGGAAGATTATGAGAGGCATAATTTCAAGCTAAGACCTACACACTGTTAGAGATCGGGATTCCGGCCATTATATAGACTCGGGAGTCACGTGATGATGTGAGCCCATTGTCCCACATTCGTATGAGCCCATTGTCTCATACCTCTCTCAACTCCTTTTTGATCGGGATTCCGGCCATTATATAGACTCGGGAGTTCGGCCCTAAAACCAATTGGTGATGGGGGAGTTGCCCAAGGCTATATAAGGCATTCTATTTCCTCTTTTCCGATGTGGGACTCTTATCCTCACATCTCAACACGCCCCCTCACGTGTGGCGGCTCTTCCAACCAACACGTGATGATGTGAGCCCATTGTCCCACATTCGTATGAGCCCATTGTCTCATACGTGCCCATTGTCTCATACCTCTCTCAACTCCTTTTTGATCGGGATTCCGGCCATTATATAGACTCGGGAGTTCGGCCCTAAAACCAATTGGTGATGGGGGAGTTGCCCAAGGCTATATAAGGCATTCTATTTCCTCTTTTCCGATGTGGGACTCTTATCCTCACATCTCAACACGCCCCCTCACGTGTGGCGGCTCTTCCAACCAACACGTGATGATGTGAGCCCATTGTCCCACATTCGTATGAGCCCATTGTCTCATACGTGTGGCGGTTAAGCCATCCACGTGGGATAACCCGCTCTGATATCATGTTAGAGATCGGGATTCCGGCCATTATATAGACTCGGGAGTTCGGCCCTAAAACCAATTGGTGATAGGGGGAGTTGCCCAAGGCTATATAAGGCACACATTCTATTTCCTCTTTTCCGATGTGGGACTCTTATCCTCACATCCCAACACACACCTTATTGATTCACGCAAGACAGATATGCTTACCCATACATTGCATACCCTGGTAAGTAAACATGCCATTAACTGGCAGAGAAGTTCAGGGAATCCTCAAATTTGTGAAAGGCTTTGGGATGGGACAAATTTATGTCATTTCTCTAGCTAGGAAGTATTGCAGTAGCTCTAAGGCCAAATTCCTTTCCTCCCTTCCTCTTAAATGAAGTAATCGATTATCTTAAACTTCCCTTGCTCTCATTGTATGAATAATTACTTGGCTCTTGAGATGGAACTTCCTGCTTTAACATTCATTATTTCTTAATAGCTACCCATTTGAGGGGATTTCCTTGCTATTTTATAAGAACATTTATGAGAAAAGCTTTGGATTTGTCATCCTTACATTACCACTGCTATCTCTTTTACTTATCCTAGTTCTTTATGATTCGCCCATGTTAGTTCTTTAGTTCAAATGAAGCTCCTATCGTAATAATCTAATTCTTTGCACTAACAAAATTTATAGGTTCCAAAATCTCTATACAGATGATTAAGGGCACCTCTAAAATTTTACAGAATCATGTAAACATTTCAGATTGGCTTGGACAGAGGTTCGCAAGGGAAGAAGGTTGATTTCACAGAACAGGTTCATCATTCCAACCCATCCTCACTAATATTCATATAAGTTGGTCATTTTTCTCATAGGAACCAATTGTGGGTAACTCTGTTCTGCCTTTGTTGCAATGTCTTTGAAATGTTATATTATCATCTATTGCTTCTTCTTGTTGTTGTGGTGGGAAGCTCAGATGTGCATGGGTTAAGTTTTTATCATAAAACACTAGAAGACTGTAGAAATCGGGATTCCGGCCATTATATAGACTCGGGAGTTCGGCCCTAAAACCAATTGGTGATAGGGGGAGTTGCCCAAGCCTATATAAGGCACACATTCATTTTCCTCTTTTCCGATGTGGGACATCTCACATCCCAACACACCCCCTCACGTGTGGCGGCTCTTCCAGCCAACACGTGATGATGTGAGCCCACCATCGTGGGATAACCCGCTCTGATACCATGTAAGAGATCGGGATTCCGGCCATTATATAGACTCGGGAGTTCGGCCCTAAAACCAATTGGTGATAGGGAGAGTTGCCCAAGCCTATATAAGGCACACATTCATTTTCCTCTTTTCCGATGTGGGACATCTCACATCCCAACAAAGACATTATTTCTCGAATTATGCCTCATAAGAGCCTCTAAACGCTTATTTTATGCAAGACTCTGGAGAAATGAATATAGGTTTAATAAGAGATGGGTGTGGGAAATGAGCATCAAACGCTTAAAGAGATGAGATTAAAGAGGTGGGAAAAGAGCACAGTGCACATGGTAGGACTTGCTCTTGGATTCTGTCTCTGACCCCTTTTGTCAGCTAGTATATGCAGGTTCCACCTCCTTCCTTACCCTTTTTTCATTAGCCAAATATGAAGGTTCCCCAATTCGATAAGTAATTGATAAGTGCATATAGAAATCATTTAAAACCTAAGAAAAGACTCCCTAGGACTCTCAGAATTTCCTCACAAAAAGACTCCCTAGGAAATTTATTAAATTCCACTTATGTCCTTGCACTAAAGATGCTTGTAGCTCTAAAATGCATAACTCGGTCTTAATTATTTAGCCTAGGACTAGACTCCTAAGGGTAAAAAAATTCCTTCTAAACCATAAAAATACTTGTCAAACCTCGATTCTTTTGCATAGCATCACATGCTGCCCCCGCATTAAAACCCAAAAAAAAAGGGAAAAAAAGAAGAAGAAGAAGTTCCTATTGTACAAACTCTGGAAATTAGAGTGAATATCAGCTAGCACCATTATGTGCTTGCATCATACAAACGCACCCATAAATGAGATGCATTCCGTGCACACAACCCACAAACATTATCATGTTGAATCACTTTGTTTGGAAGAAGTTTCCTAACAACCTTATATTGGCTTGTTGGCGCTGGTGTTCTTTACTAAATATATCCACCAGTTGAATAAACTTGGGGCGTATTGCTGCATTGTTCTTTTTGGAGCCAACAATACACAAAAACTATGCTTTAGATTCAATGGTTGGGATGGTAATGCAATTTATATTGTTTTCTCTGTACACGTCTCACCTTGGATCCTTGTTATTTGAGTTGGAAGAGGTCTCATCCGGCAGAATGGTCGTATGGTGGGGCTGCAACCTATTTTTTAGACAACCAAGTGAAAGCAGACTGAAGGAAAGCAATTACAATATTAATTTTTTCCTTTTATCTTCCAGTCAAGTGAGTCCATATGTTGTTTCTTTGGACATTTGAATGGCCAAGATGCAGTTATATGTAGTTGCTTTCATTTGATTCTTGTATCTTGATGGGCTGATTAGAATTTTTTTGTTTTGTAATAATTCCTGTTTGTCATCAAGTTATTAGTTTCTGCTGCAGGTTAACGTATTCAGACAACAACTTGAACTTGCAAAGGAGTTAAAAAGGCCTGCATCCATACACTGTGTTCGGGCTTTTGGTGATCTTCTTCAGATAATGAAGTATGTATATACTCCCAAACACACATGTGTAATAAAGTTTTTCTTTTTATATATGTGTTTATTGTTTTGTTTTGTTAAGAGTGAGTTTATTAGTGCACGCGCATGATTATAACACCAATAACAGAATAAGCTGTTGTCAACGGAAACCAAATTGAAAGTGGGATATTCCTGTGTCGCTGCTCAGTTTGCGTTTTACTGTTTTACAAGATCTCATGTGTAATCTTAGAGGCTTGTATAGTGCATCCTTCCAGCCAGCCACCAGGAGTGGTTTCTTGAAATTTTGAAGGCTTTTAACCACCTCCAGCCTTATTCCAATAGACCAAATAAAGAACCAAAAAAACTACTTGTCACAAATCAAATTTTTTTGATGCATTGAAACTTATAATGTTTGATTAATCTGTCTAACATTGAACTTGGTAAAATGAAATGGTTGACTAATTGAAAAATGAGAGTGCCCTATGGAGAGTGTGGTCAGAAATTCATAATAGTCTTAACCACAACAACCAAATTGATTATCTTCCTGCATAAGGATACTAGATTACCTGGTGTAAAAGATTTTAAAATCATCACAAACCTCCCTTTTTCCTTTGCTATTGCAGTTTCTGGATATACACACACATACATATAGAAATAGAAAGAAGACTAGAAACGGCATCTCTTATCTCAAGGACACCAAAGGGATATTAGGATTCATGAATTTCAGCTTGTCGTTTTTATCCTTTTTATAAAGCACTACTTATCAGAAAAATGTCTCTGCTCTGTGTTCATTGAATGACTGCATAATGATTGCTATTTCATGGTATATAGGTTAATTTTGCAGTTGGATGTAAGGCGTAATCTGTTTTTCATGCCATAGATGCCTCCTTTTTCTTTCTTAATGTTGATTGTTTCTTGTAGGTTATGAGTTTTACCCAAAGTAATCATCCACCATTCGCTCATATATATTGTTTTATTTAATGCTTTCTAACGAGGAATAATTCCCTTCTCAGATCTTTGGGCCCTTTCCCATCTGGCGTGATTCTTCATTCTTACCTAGGTTCAGCTGAGATGGTTCCTGAATTTGCCAATCTTGGTGCTTACTTTTCATTCTCTGGATTTGTTATGTCCATGAAAGAACATAAGGCAAAGAGGATGCTAAAGATGGTAAGTGCCATGATTAGATTGTGTGCTACATGCAAAACATCAGACATTATTGGATCCAATTTTCTTTTTAAAATGATTCTTTTCTAGGTGCCTTCTGGAAGAATATTACTGGAGACAGATGCACCTGATGCGTTGCCGAAGTCTGAGTTAGATTCTTTGTATCTGGTAGAAGGAGATGCTTCCCTACCTGAAGAGTTTCTGTCCCAAGAAATTGCCTCAGCTCCAATTTGTGGAGCAAGGGATGCTTCAAAACTAAACGAAGCACTAAATCACCCAGCAAATCTTCACAATGTATGTGGTTTACAACTCAAATATTGCTATTTTAAAAAAATAAATAAACTACTGTTGTAATTATATTTTTCACTGCTGTTGTTTAAACCTTAGTCCTTTAAAATCTGAACGGATTTAAATGTGAAAGTTTGGAGGAGATTTATTTATTTTCTAATCTGACCGGATTCACATGTAAAATTAGCAAGTTCTTTTATTTTGTTAGAATTGGAAAAAGCAAGGTTTATATATGCTGATAATGTAGCATGGTCACATACGTAAAATACATTTGGTTGAGCATTAGAAAGTTAGAAACAGGTACTGTCCAATTGACTTTGGCAACTCTAGGGCTCAACGAAATGCATTTAATTTATTTCCAATGTTGACCAAATGTAGTTACTGAGAGTTTTGAGCTCAATGACTCCATTGCAGGTACTCATCTATGTTGCATCTTTGCTAGAGATGACCAAAGAAGAACTTGCTGATGTAACTTACCAAAATGCTGCACGGTTATTCTCTTACGATATCTGTGGTGGGGTATCGTAAACTATCGGAACCTAAGCATTACTGTGTACTCCAATATTCAGACTACAAGGTAGTTTGGATTTCTGTGGCTGGCTATTGTAGCAAAATCATCTATGTGATAAAAAGATGCAGACAAATTGGCAGTGAGGTGGGAACTTTAGAATGAAGACTGCGAAAGGAATATGGGCTAGCAATTTATTTGTCTTATAGGATACAATTTCCTTTCCAATATCTATGGTTTTCAGTTTGTTAGGTTATCTGTTTTTGCTCATCAGAAATATGTAACATAAAATTGCTTTGATGTTATAACGGTCTCTGAACCCTAAACATTAAGGTTCCCACATAACATGTGAAGAATAACGTTCTTCTTGAATGTTAGAGCAATGAGTACTCTTTTCTTTGGTTTTTTTTTTTTCTTTCAAAATTATCATTTGTTATATCTAATTTCTTGTTGAACGGTAGATCAATTAGTAAAACTTCACAGTTGGCGCGGACTAGCTTATGGCTCTGCATCGCTGACTAGGGCTGTTAATTGGTTTAGAAAAATCGACCAAAAAATAGCACCAAACGGGAGTCAAACTGAAGAAAAATCGAGATTGAATAAAAAAACCAAACCAAATCATGCTAAAATCTGTTTTGATTTCGACTTTCAGCGCATTAGAATCGGATCGAATCAACTTCCGTACATTTTCATTGATTACCTATTTTCCCATTATTTGGAAGTAGCCAGGTACTATTTCGCCGTTTACCTACTTCACTCTCTGCATTCCGGCCCATCAGAGCACGTATCTTAGCCCTTAGTTGTATCATCCGTTCCAAAAATTCAATTCCTCCTTCAGTCTGCATCTATATTAGACCAATTCGATGGTATAATAAAATATAGAGACAACCACAATTATAACAAGATGTCCAACCACCATCACAAGGTAATTAAGCTCAGCAATCATCCAAGAAACATCAAAATTTCAATGTTAATAGATAGACAAGTGCTCGGGCACAACTAAATCCCTAAAAATTATCTCATCAAAAATAGTGGAACAAAACTTGAACAGTAGAGTAATTAGTACAACTTCACAGCTGGCGCAGACTAGCTTATGGCTCCGCACCACTAACTAGACGGGAAGGGCTCCAAGAAATGGATTTGCAATCCTACTAGAGTATCCTGATTCTTCTCGGTTCGACAATTGATTGCAAACTTGTTAGATCAATACAACCATTTGTGGTTGTTGATTAAATATGAAAAACAACAATATGATGTTTAATTTAATCAGGGTCCATTGAGATGGCGTTGAATTAGGCGTAGGTTTCATCGCTTATCCGTCGTTGCTACTTAACAAAAGTGATAAATAAGAGATACTTACTAGTGTCGAAAAAATTAGTAAATGATAAAATATTATATGGTTATCAAACATACATATTAATGAAAATAATTACATAATTCCCCGATTACATTTTCACTGGTTATCTACTTCCCCATTATTTGTAAGTAAATATGTACTCTTTCACCGATTACTTACTTCCCCACTATTTGTAAGTAAACGTAATATAAAATCGGTACACCTATTCTTATGTTTGATTATGGCCAGTTGAATTGAGGTAAGTTCTATAGCATATATGCCGATGTATATTTGCACATAATAAAGTGTTAATAAGAAAAAATACTTGCTGGATCTAGAGTCAATGCTCATATGGTTGTACTCGTTGGGCCTATGAAATCTGCACGCTGGGGCGAGGATACATGCAAGGGAGTGAGCATTGACTTACTTCAATTCATTTTTAGAATAAAAGCGTATAAGAGTTAGTATATAAGAGTTGGTATATATATACACATATACACTAAGAGTTAGTATATATATATATGAGTTAGTATATAAGAGTTAGGTGTATACATACACATATATACTAAGGGTTAGTATATATGATAGGACCCATCCCAATCCCCCCGGGATTAGTGCGGGATGACCCTGCTCCCGTCTGACACGAAGTGTCAGACAAGGGATATTTTCGACCTTTGCCCTCCCGGGCTATCAGAGTACGCCAGGATCCGGAGGAGGCATGTGATATCTCGGTCTCTGCTACAGTCCACATCCGATGTCAACCTGAACGGCAGTCAAAACATTAAAAACTGTGAGTGGACAAAACAAGAGTTTATAAAAACATTTCATAAGACATTTGTACCCTCCACTGAAAAGCATGCATGCATTCGAAAACCATTTATCCAAAACAAACCATATGTGGGAACTAAGCCCAAAATAGAATATAAACCAAGGTCGAAAGGACCACTATGAACTCGACCATGCGGGCCACTGCCCAAATCCATAAGGGACTCGGCCCCAAACCATAAAGAAACCAAGTACACGAGCCACTGCTCAAATCCTGTGCACACATGTGCACACCACATATCATATATATACATATAAGTCACACAACCAATCCTGTCACGGTATCCAAAGCTACGCTCGTGCTACCCGGGTCTCAATTCGAGTCTTCTCAAAGTCAAGGTCAATGTCCGCAGACCACTGATCCTACTCGAGGTAATAGTAACCATAGCTTTCCTGAGAGTAAGGAACCCAACTGGGGGGTGACTCCACTCAGTCGGTGCTCCGTGACTACTCCGGGGTCCACCCAGGCCAACGACCCTCCCCGGAGGAGATAATAGAAGTAAAGGAAGGTAGATGAACATATATATACATAACATAATATCCATGCCCAGTTCCCCTGAACCGTCATGATCCATAATATTCATAACCAAGGTAACATGCCGGTTCCCATAAACCGTCATGTACCGTAATAACATAACCAGGTAACATGCCGGTTCCCATAAACCGTCATGTACCGTAATAACCAACAAGGGTTCATGCTGGTTCCCATAAACCGTCATGAACCATGATACCATAACAAGGGTTCATGCCGGTTCCCATAAACCGTCATGAACCTGGGAATCCATTTAAGGTTCCCTGACCTGAAATCAAAACCGTAAAGTGACTGGGTCTCGTGCCCGAACATAGGACATCAACTGGGCACCGTGCCCGGAATCTGAGGTCATATGCCCGAGACAAAACCAAATGGGTCTCATACCCGAGTTTATCCTTTTGAAATTCAAAGCCATTTCATTTAAATCAATACAGAAATACAGACCCGTATAAGCACCGTATAAGGCCGAAACCTCAAAATACGTGCTTATACGTAACCACATACAAATGCACCCATGGCATTACAAACAAGCATTTAAAACATATAATAAACATTTATGCATGCACCAATTTAGAAAACAAGGTCCACTCACAGATCGTCCGAGTTGCCGCCTCGATTTGCGTGTCATACGGCTCCCCGAGCCGATCACCATCACCGGGACTCCCGAACCTGTCCAAATCGTAATAGAAGGTTACTAACTACTTAATTAACCTCCCACTAAAGCCCCGTAATTTTCCCGTATTTTTAACTATTTTTAATCCCGAACCTAAACCTTCCGATGCCCCGAAACATATCGAGACGGTGTCCGATCGACACAAAACCAGTCCCAAAATGTTCGTTACATCGAATAGAAGATTTCTTATGTTGGAACCTTCCCTAGATTCCCTGCCACGTGCCCTCACGCGTCGCCTGAAGTGGCTGCGCGTGGGCTTCACGCGCCAGCTACAGTACCTGCTGACGTCATCCCTGATGTCAGCATGACGTCATATGACAGCTGTCAGGTCTAACATGTCAGACTCTGATAGGTGCCACGTGTCATGCTCCCATTGGTCCACGTCACTGTGTTGTCAGTGCCATGTGGCAGTCTGACATGTGCCACGTGTCATCACGGCACTGGTCCACGTGTTAGCCCCTGATTGGGCCACGTCACTGACATGTCAGTGCTGACTGTGCACTGACATGTGACACGTGTCGCACTCCTATTGGCCCATTTTCTGACATGTCAGCTGACATTGTCAGATCTGACAATGCTGACGTCATCCCTGACATGATGATGTCAGCAGGATGACGTCACCTGTCATCCCCTACATCGGTCAGACCGGTCCGAACCGGTCCGGTCCGGTTTTTCCTGCAACTTGGACCGGCGTAACCAGTCCAGGTCTCCTTCTCCCTCATTTTCGGTTCGTTTGCTTCCATTCCAATTCCTAAATTCCTATTTCTTCATTTCCTATCTAACCCAATTAACAAAACTACCTAAAACCTTCGAAATCCGACCGGTTCAATTTTGAACCTCACAGTTCAATTTTCCCGAAACCTCCCAGGGCTTCCCCGACGTCCAACCACCACCAAAACCTCTCTAACAACTCCCTAGCAACCTATTTAACTCAAACCAATCGTCCAAATCGACCCATAACAACTAGAACTCGAAAATGGATTAAACGGGCAAAACAAATTACCTCGTTCGGGTTTTCTCCTCCGCTGCCCACGGCGGCTCTGCCTGGCCAGCCACCACGTCCAGCCGGTCCTCTCCATCTCTCTGCCCTCTCAGTTATGCTCACAGGTCAAGGGTTTGGATTTTTGGGTGAGAAATGGGATCGGGTTTGTGTTTGGGAACAAAGAAAATGGACGATGAACGGGGATGGGTTTTGGTGCATGAATGGGTGAGGTTGGCCAGTGGATGGGTGACAAGTGTCACTCATCCATTGGTTGTTGAAAAGTAACTGGGCCCATAAAAGACAAAACTTACTTTTTGTCTCGTAGAACGTGTCGCTGGGAATAGTATCCTGAAACTTTCGTGAACCGTAACTTCGCCGTCGAACGTCCAAATTCGACGTGCCGCCTGTCTACGGATTCGTATCGTCCGTATCTACGTAACGGTCTTTGGCCCTCGGCCATCGGACCTCCCGGTCAAAAAGTCAACATTTGACCCCTTTTATCCAAAATTACCAAAATGCCCCTAAACTTCCGAACGTCATAACTTCCTCCTCGAACGTCGGAATTGAACGTGCCACCTGTCTATGAACTCGTGACGTCGCGAACTACGTCACGTTCATCGGTCAAAGTCCATTTGACAGCCCGATTGAAAAGTCAACGTTTTGCCACCACTAGGGGCAAAACAGTCATTTCGCATCGTTCGTCCGATTTCGCCCAACTAATCACGGATTAGCCTCACTAATCATGATTAGTCACTAATCTAATCCTGGAATTTGGGACGGGTCGTTACAATATATATAGTAACTCTTATATATACCAACTCTTGGGACATATATATACTAATATATATATATATATATAATATACTAGTAATCTAAAAATTAAGCAATTGGAAAAATGGGTAATCAGATTAATATATAATAATTCCCATTGAGTTATTTATCGATCACCTACTTCCCCATTATTTGTAAGTAACGTAACATAAAATTTAGTACCAAAAAAAGAGAGAGTACTCATTGTACTCTTGCATTCTTTCTCACTTTTCGGATAGGATAATCTTGTGTGTACATAGTGATCTAGCATGCTTCACCAGCTTGAAGTCCACTATCACGCAAGAACATGCATCAACTGTAATTTGGTACAAACAAACAACTTTCATTAATTTCTCTGCATACACCACCAGATATGACGCCATAGATAGGACACTAACAAAAATGATAAATAAGAGATACTTGCCGGTGTTGAAAATAATTAGTGAATGTTCTAATGTTATATGGTTATCAAATGTACATATAAATGAAAACATGCACTCTTTCACCGATGACCTACTTCTCCACTATTTGTAGGTAAACGTAGTATAAAATCGGTACACCTATACTTATGTTTGATTATGGCCAGCTGAATTGAGGTAAGTTCCATAACATATTTGCCGATGTATATTTGCACATAATAAAGTGTTCAATAAGAAAAGATACTTGCTAGATCTGAAGTCGGTGCTCATATGGTTGTACTCTTGGACCTATGAAATCTGCGCGCTAGGGCGAAGGGAGTGAGCATTGACTTACTTCAATTCATCTTTTAGAATACAAGAGTTAGTATATATATAAGAGTTAGTATAGAAGAGTTGGTATATGTATATACACATATACACTAAGAGTTAGTATATATATAAGAGTTGGTGTATATATACACATATATGCTAAGAGTTAGTATATATATACATATATACCAAGAGTTAGTATATATATAATAACTCTTATGTATAGCAACTCTTGGGTATACATATATATAAATTATATATACTATATATACTAATATATATAATATACTAGTAATTTGAAAATTAAGCAATTGGAAAAGTGGGTAAACGAAGAAATATGTTATAATTCCCACTGAGCTATTTATCGATTACCTACTTCCACATTATTTGTAAGTAACATAACATACAATTTAGTACAAAAAAAGAGTACTCATTGTACTCTTGCATTCTTTCTCACTTTTTCAGATAAGATAATCTTGTGTGTGCATGGTGATCTTGCATGCTTCGTTGGCTTGAAGTCCACTATCACGCAAGTACCTGCACCAAACACAATTTGGTACAAACAAACAACTTCCATTAATTTATTTGCATGCACCACCAGATGTGACGCCACAGAGAGGACACTAACAAAAGTGATAAATAAGAGATACTTGCTGGTGTCGAAAATAATTAGCAAACGTTCTAATGTTACATGGTTATATCAAATGTATATATCAATGAAAATAATTACCTACTTCCTCGATTACATTTTCACTAATTACCTACTTCCCCATTATTTGTAAGTAAACATATACTCTTTCACCGATGACCTACTTCCCCACCATCTGTAAGTAAACGTAATATAAAATTGGTACACTTATTCTTATGTTTGATTATGGCTAGTTGAATTGAGGCAAGTTCCATGACATATTTGCCGATGTATATTTGCACATAATAAAATGTTCAATAGAAAACGTACTTCCTAGATTTGAAATCGGTGCTTATATGGTTGTGCTCGTTGGGACTATGAAATCTACACGCTGAGGTGATGATACATGTAAAGGAGCAGGTTTGACTTTTACTCTTTCATTTTCCAAGTAGTGATGCTATGTAGTGAGTATGAAAAAATAGTGATAAACAAAATTTGAAGACATGAGCATATACCATATTTGTCTGTCTATAATTCTAGCAAACTAAGGACACATTTATGTATGAGGAATAAGAGAAATAGTAATCTGAAAATTAAGCAATTGGAAAAGTGAGTAATTATATAAATATGTAATAATTCCCATTGAGTTATTTACTGATTACCTACTTCCATTGAAGAAAAAATCGGCAAAATTGCCAATATTTCCACTAAAATATCGGAAATTAGACCGATCGACATATAAAAAGGGGTGAAGAAAAATCTTCCTCCAATTTCGGTACCATCGCGAAATTTCGACGAATATCAAAGAAATCGGATGATTTTCACGATATTTCAGTCAAATTGCAAGCATGAATATGACAAATATGAAGAAGAAGAGCGTGTCTATGGACTCCGCAGCTCTGCTGACTTCGCGGACGGATCCTCCATGCCGATGTCTACCCGATCGGTCCGAAACATCCCCTTACAGCCGTGGTACCTCTCCCTTCAAATGACACGTCGTCTCGGATGTACTTCACGACGTGCGGCGAGGAGAGGGAACAGAGGATTCGAATTTCGTTCGGGAACACACACAGCAGGATCCACCGACTTGACGACGAAGACTTGCCCGTCGGATTTGGAAACTTCGATGCTAACTGTTCCAAAAGAGCCCTTTCCTATGCATTTCCCTCTCACCCAAGAAAACGTGTGAGATTGAGAGTTCAATTTGCCCATCTTGGAAATTCTGTGTGTTTCTAGTTTTTGGTCTGAGTCCAACCAAATGTGTGAGTTATTTCTGCGAAGCAGTGAAAGTTCGTAGCATTTCGAATTTGATTAATTATTTAATTATTCTTTTTCTTTCTATTTTTTGAGGTAGACTTACTTAGTACGTATGTCAATAATAATTTAGAGAATTGTTTATTTATTTCCTTTTGATTTAAGTAAGTATTTGATGTACAATTAATTTGATAATAAATTGAGTCAATTTTTAATTTAATGAATAATAAAAATATTTTTAATAAAAAAACGTGGAAAAGATAATATTTTATTTCATTACCTTAGCAAATATATATATTAATTATAGTTAACTTGCAAGATCAGTATCAAATATTAAAATTGATGGTAAGTGTAATCACCACTGTCAAAGAGTGGTGATAAGAAAAATTATGGATGAAAAAATCGGTAATTATTGGCGAAATTTCACCAAAATTTCGCTAAAATCATAAGAGAGAGAGAGAGAGAGAGGGGGGGGGGGGGGCAAATTAAGCGAAATTTCCTTATTTTTCCTTAATTTAAGCCCATAGATCTCATTATTTCATTACAACGATCGAGATAGGGCCAAATTGTATGAAAATCAGACGTAAAACCATCGATTTTCAGTCAGTCATACTGTCGGGTATGAAACTCGAATTGCAGACCCTACACAAGATAGGGGACGACCACATAAGAGAGAGAGAGAGAGAGAGAGAGAGAGAGAGAGAGAGAGAGAGAGAGAGAGAGAGGGGCAAATTAAGCGAAATTTCCTTATTTTTCCTTAATTTAAGCCCATAGATCTCATTATTTCATTACAACGATCGAGATAGGGCCAAATTGTATGAAAATCAGACGTAAAACCATCGATTTTCAGTCAGGTCATACTGTCGGGTATGAAACTCGAATTGCAGACCCTACACAAGATAGGGGACGACCACATAAGAGAGAGAGAGAGAGAGGGCAAATTAAGCGAAATTTCCTTATTTTTCCTTAATTTAAGCCCATAGATCTCATTATTTCATTACAACGATCGAGATAGGGCCAAATTGTATGAAAATCAGACGTAAAACCATCGATTTTCAGTCACGTCATACTGTCGGGTATGAAACTCGAATTGCAGACCCTACACAAGATAGGGGACGACCGCTGTGCATGCGTGTGGCCACCACATGCAGAGGCCGTCACAGGTGTGTGGTGGCGCGTGCAGCGTCTGGTGGCAGTCCGTCCAACATGAAATATTTTTTATTTAATTTTTTTTTTGAGTTTAATGGTACAAGTTTGAAATTAATTGGATACCATATGAGTACATTTATGAAAATCTAATATAATATTTTTTATATTTAAATTAATATTTGATATAAAAAAATTTGGGAATATAAATATAAGGTTAATTTGAATATTAATGAATTTTTGAAGTAAATTATATTGAATGGAATGATTTGTACAATAGAGATGGTTAATTTGAAGCAAATTATGTTGAATTGAAACAATTTATGTTGAATTCAATTCAAGTAAATTATGTTGAATTGAAGAAACTTATTTGAATTATTAATTTGAATATTAATGGATTTTAGAAAAATCTGAGATGAGCATATGATTAATAAGAATTCGTTTTACGCCCAATTTTCAAAATTATTATGTAAATACAAATTTCCCGATTTTCTAAATTACTATTCAAATGTAAACTCCATTATTATGCTTATTTTTACGTTTTAACTATATAAACGTTTAATTATAGTAATTCATTTCAATTTATATTTATGTTTAAAATTTTATATTATTACTCATTGGTAGAATCTTATTGTATCATATTATTCATCATATATTTATTATATCAAAGTCATTTTGTAGTTTTTATTAGTTATATATAATTATTATTGGGTACTTAAGTTTTTCTAAAAGTTTCATTCCAAATTTCCAACTTTTAGACCGAATTTCGGTCATTTTTGTTGACTGTAAACGATATCAATATCGATATTTGGGACGAGATATCCGTAAATTTAACTAGCAATATATCCGTCGATATCGATATATTCATACTTGCCTACTTCACATTATTTGTAAATAATGTAACATCAAATTTGGAACAAAACATGGTACACATATTATGTTTGATTAGGGCTAGTTGAATTGAGGTAGGTGCGAAAAGATGCTTGCTAGATCTGAAATTCATCGATGCATTAAATTTAGGGTTTAGGGTTTGGGGTTTAGGGTTTGGGGTTTGGGGTTTGGGGTTTGGGGTTTGGGGTTTGGGGTTTGGGGTTTGGGGTGTGGGGTTTGGGGGTTTAGGGTTTGGGGTTAGGGGTTGGGGGTTAGGGGTTGGGAGTTTGGGGGTTTGGGGTTTGGGGTTTGGGGTTTGGGGGTTGGGGGTTTAGGGTTTAGGGTTTGGGGGTTTAGGGTTTGGGGGTTTAGGGTTTAGGGTTTGGGGTTTAGGGTTTAGGGTTTAGGGTTTAGGGTTTTGGGTGTGATTTCACTGAGATGGCGTTGGGCTGTGACCCACTCGTATTGGTTTTGGTTTGAGACCCTTATGAGATGGTTTTGGGACAAGTTCCCATGTTTTTTTTGCTTGGGCGGAGGTCTTATGTTTTGATTGACGGATTTCGGGCTAAGGCCCAAATGGTTTGATGGTTCTTGTCGGTTTATGGGCACCAGGCATGAACCTTAGAAATGGTTTTCGAATGCATGCATATGTTTTTAATGAAGGACATAAAGGTCTTTTATGAAACGTTTTTATAAAATATTTGTTTTGTCCACTCACAGCTTTTGTGTTTTGAATGCCCTTCAGATTGATCGCGGATGCGGCTGTAGCAGAGACGAGACATTGCATTCCTCCTCTGGGTACTAGCGAACTCTGATAGCCCCAGTTAGTTAAAAAGACGGAAATATCCCTGGGACGTCCCACGCTAATCTCGAGGGATTTGGGATGGGTCCTGTCATCTTCGGGGGAGATGGTTGAACCATGTCGTCGCTTGACCTTGCAGCGAGGCTTGGAAAACTTTGCACATGAACGCGTCTTTGTGCATGTGAGGTACCATGACTCCCCGATAGTAATTGATGTGCTTTACTGGATCGGATGTTCCTTTATACTGATTGAAGTTTAGTGTTGAAAATTGTTGTGGGAATGACTTCTCCTCAATGTCCTTCACGAACGGCGAAGATGATGACGTCTGAATCTGGCGCCAAAGGTCATCCTCGAAGTCTCCGTCACGTTGAACTCCCTGGAGGCATCGATCTAGCATCATCCGGACGTCTTCAGCGTGCAATGGTCCTTTGTGACGGGGATTTCCGTGTCGGGTCAAGTGGCATCGACTCCCTCGAGTTGTAGCTAGAATGGAACTCGAGCGTGTTGACGAGTAGGTCTCATCCTCCTTGCTGCGATCGTCTGTACTTCTTGAGTTACGATGGGTCTGTCCATCTAAGTGCGTGTGTGACTTACGGGAGACTGCTTGCTGCTGTCTCCTGTTGCGCGGGTACTCAATGCGCGAAAGTGATCCTGGGCGTACTCCGAGTCGCTCCCGAGCCGAAAGCCTCGGTCGGTCTTGGCCTCTTGCTCTGGGGGTGCAACTTTCCTCCCCTGAGTCGTTCACCGATGCGTCTCGGGACATTGTCTGGCAGCGAACATGTTTTTTTTTCGGCGCGTCTCGGGACGTCTCTTGGTGCCTTGCGAGGTTCATTGTATTTCTCGGAGGTTCTAGATGTTTCAATATCCCCAAATAGCTGTTGCAAAAGCTCCGATTGGGCCCAAACTTGGTTACTCAGTTGCTCGACCTGTTATGTCAGTCCAAGTCGCGAAGGTGACCCCCTAGGTGCTTGCACATGATGAGTAGCATGTCGGGCTGCACGTCGCACGCCTTCAGATAGATGCGACGAACCATGTCTCCCTAGTACCTGGGTGTTGGCCTGCGAGTTGCGCAGGGCGTCCAAGTGCCTTCTTAGGTCCAAGCCGGCAGGGGGCTGATTCAGGACTCCTAGAGATGATTCTCCCGCCAACAACCCATCTGTTTGTTGAAAAAACGCTATGCCTGCCTCCGTTGCAGGTGGGGGGGTTATAGTAGCAGCAGCCATGGGGAACGTTCCAAAACTGAACGTTGGTGTCCAATCTGACATTCCAAACGGTAGGTGTCAAAAGTGTGATGATGGAGTTTTTTCAAGGAAAAATTAAAGAGCACGCTTTGAGTATTTCTCAAATCGGCTCTTAATGAAAGCACCATTTGTTGATGCAGAAATCGTCCGGCTCTGTGAAGTTCCTTCTCGATCCCTACACACAAGAACGAAAATTAAACAGGGTTATGGTTCAATCCCAGGGGGTGGTTCAACCGAAAACGCTCTGATGCTTAAGTCAGTTTTCTGTGAAGGAATAATCTGACACAGTGTTTGCAAGAGTTTTTGATTACCTTTAGAAGTGAAATGAAGTCTTCTATTTATAGTGAAGCCTTGAGAGTCACCGGAGCGTCTGATTGGTTGAAGAACAAAGTATTAAATAAGTGATTGTACAGAGTGTAATCACTTATTTATTTAATGAATAAATAATTTGCTAAGAAATTATTTATTATCGGCATTGATCTGATTAATTAATATATTTAGCTGGTAAATATATTGAATTAATGCAGAGATCATGACATGTCATCGTCAATTTTACCAAGGGTAATATTGGCATTATGTGAATTATTGGTCACGTGGCAGCTCCAGAATATTCCGATAATTTATGGTTCCACAACTATGTTTTACAAGTTCTTCAAGATCATATGTGATGAGTTTGATGAAGATGACTGTTTCTTTTAGTGAAGGTAGTTTGTTTAGCGTTATAGGTGATATTAAGGTTTTGATTATTTTGGGCTTTGTGGGCTTACTTTATAATTTTGCATAATTTCAATTATGTGTGTTTGTTAGCTGTTAATGCGGTTTTTTTCCAAATTAATATTGTCATATTGTATTTTGGACCTTACTGTCATAACTTGATTTTAATGGTATGATTGTATCATTTCTTAATGGTACACAATAATATCATTCTTTCTTAAAAAAATAAGTTGATGTGTAATATTTTTTTAACTTAAGAGGTATTTGTGTAAGCTTTAAAATTTGAAGGAATGTTTATGAAAATACAAAACAAATAAGGGCATATTTGTGTAAACAACTCTTTATAAATATTAATATAGGAATTAAAAATAAAATAATAATTTTTTGACCCCACGTAAAAAATTGGGGGCAAACTTTTGTCCAGATAGACTTTACCGATTGGGAATTCTGGATTGAGGCGGTATAGGGTTCAGAAAATTAGAATCAGACTACGGCATTTTCGAACGGTCAAGTCAATATCTGAAATTTTTAGTGTGACCGATAGAATGCAATCGCACCGGCGGAATATGAAGATGAAGGAGAATTTCAGAAAAAGGAACGCGCCCGTGGAGGATAACCATAATTGTGAAAAAATCAACGACGAAGAAGATGGAGGAGAAGAAGAAGAAGAAAGGAGGTAGGTATCTTTTCCACGTAGTTTTCTTATTCCTTTCTTTTCATTTCCATTTTTTAATTTTTATTTTTATAGATCTGAAAGAGGGAAAGAGTGCTCTAGTTTTACTGAAATTGAAATAATGGAGCAGAAGGATTTTTAGGGGGCTGTGCTGTTGATTATGATTATTATTCTTATAATTATTATTATTCTGGGCGATAAACAGACAATCATACAAGAGATTACTTGCTTATCTCAAATCCTATATTGTTTTTAACAAGAAAGAGTATAATGCATTAAAGTATGAATGCGCAGATTGGCCCTTGAGGAGGTGAAATTCCTTCAAAAACAGAGGGAGAGGAAGTCTGGGATTCCTGCCTTAACCCATAATGGTGCCGCGCAGACTATTTCTATTACTAACAATAATAACAACACTAATAACAATAATACCAACCTTATTAAGGACAAGAACAAGAGATTAAGGACAAGAACAAGAGATTAAGGACAAGAACAAGAGATTAAGGACAAGAACAAGAGATTAAGGACAAGAACAAGAGAGGAAGCGCCAGCAGTCATCCTCCTAGTAATAAGAACACTGAAGGCGGCGGTGGTGGGGAGGGTGAAAACGAAGATTTGGTCCTCCAAGATACCTTCGCTCAGGAAACTGCCGTCATGGTTGAAGATCTTATTATGTAATGTGATTTTGCTATTTATATTCATTTGATTGTTGCGTCAGTTTAAACAATATTTGATTATAGGTGAACATGATTAAGGGTTCCTGCAGATTGAAATATGTTGAACAAGAACTGGCAAAGAAGAGGGGCAGGAAAATTGATCCTTCGGATCAAGTTGAAAATGATTTAAAGCTTGCTGAAGATGAGTTATACAAAATACCTGAACATCTTAAAGTAAGGCACTCAGCACTGTAGTTCTATTCTCTGTACTGCTTACGTGTGAGAAACCTCACACTGATCTGGATCTATGACTTTTAATCTTGCTCACCCATACGGTCCAAACCCAATTTATTCATTTGTAGCTCCCTTTTACTTAATCAACTTCTTAACTTGGGTCACTCCCTTCCAGGTGAAGAGGCGAAACTCAGAAGAAAGCTCCACTCAGTGGACTACTGGGATTGCTGAGGTTCAACTTCCTATTGAGTAAAGCCCTTTCTTAAATTGTTACGCTGTAGTTATGCTGTATATTATGAAATTCTTCATTCTTGTTGACGGAAGTAAGTGTTGTTAGTTGCGAGGTCATGCCTTAGTTGTTTGAATCTTCATTGATAGCATAAAAACACAATCCGTGCATGTGATCTCTTAGATGCATAACTATAAATTTTCATGAGATATTTTAAATTTTCCAACCTTTTATTATTCTAATTTGTCATTTCTAATGCTTGCAGATATAAGTTGAGAAATATTGAGGAAACTGAGGCTGCCAAGAAGTTCTTGCAGGAGAAGCGGCTCATTGGGAAGATAAAATCAGAATTTAGCATCCCGTTTAGTTACAGTGCTGATTATTTCCAGCGTGGCAGGGATTATGCTGAAAAACTTAGAAGAGGTTGTTAGCTTGCTTCCTGATTCCATTGAATAATATGCGTAGGTAACCTGTTTCCAGCACTAGTTTTTTCACTATGTACTATTTCTTCTTTTGTATTTTTTTCATCAAGCTGGAACGACGAAGTTGCTATGTTTATTGACAGAGAGATAGGGATTCCCCCATCCAACCACCCCCCTCTCCCCCCACTCTCCTACTTTGTTGGGTGGGAAGAGAATTGTGGTAGAAGAAATTATTTTTATTCCATGAAAGATATTATCGGATGATGTGGGGTAGAATGAGTAATTAATTAAAATTTTTAAAATTTTTTTGGATGTAGAAAGTTTGCTGGGGAAGAACACCGTATCCATATCTTATGTTAATTTAGAGTGGAATTAGTATTTCTTATCGCTGCCATCATAGCTCACCAGTCTTCCTTAATAAATAAGTTGTGGTTCTTGCACGTCCAGCTTAATCTTTTCAGCAAATAGTTTTTCATAGGGTTTTTGAACTAATTTTTTTTTATCTATTAGGTTATTAAAATTAAAAAGTACTTTTCTGATTTTTTGAGAATGGTTTGCTTGCCAATATCATGGTGTACATGAAGGTAAAGGAACAATAGATCAATTTTGAGAATCTGATTTTTTGTGTGGACCATGGTAAAGTACTTTTCTGATTTTTTGAGAATGGTTTGCTTGCCAATATCATGGTGTACATGAAGGTAAAGGAACAATAGATCAATTTTGAGAATCTGATTTTTTGTGTGGACCATGGTGTAGGCTTCAGCCCCATCGCTAATCATGTCAATCCGCGCCCAGGACTAACTTTAATAGAGGATTTCTGGGGAATTGACCACCGTTGCCCCGTATTGATCCGCCAATATTTTATTATATCCATTTTTGTTTTTGAATTTTTGACATGTCCAACTTTCTTGGCTACCATTGTTCAGCAATCGTTTGAGAGTTTAGACCTAACTGATTGATCGTATTACATTTTCTCTGCGATTTTCACCTTCTTCTTTGCTTTGGGTTCGTGTTTTTCTCGGCCTTGTTTGCTTTTTTATTTATAGGTTCTGTTGGTTCATTGTCCGTTGCTGTGAAAGATTCTCTTTCTTTGTGAATGGCTTAAAAGAGTTGATTTTTGATCTGTATTTCTGTTTTTGACGTGTATGTGAACTGAATTGGATTTGGGTCTTGAATTGTTGGTATCTGCAATAAAGATCATTTCCATTTGTGTTTTTCTAACAGAGGAAATGAAATTCTGTTATATGCATTCAAATTCGTAGATTTATAGACCCAGAATTGAATGTATTTCATAGCAAGATGTTGATGGACTGATAGCTTCATTTGCTTAGTTACTTTTTTGTTGATTTTTTCTTTCTTTTTTCATTAGTTCTGTTATAGTGTTATGTTTGAGGATAAACTATGCTTTTGATTTTGTTTTAAAAAATTTACTTTTAGTTCTGTGTTTTTATTTTGTTCGGTTTATTTATTGATCTCTAGGATTGGTTTAAATTAATTTAATTTGTTTTCTTCTTCTGGTGCTCATGGCATAACTCCCAACAATAACACATGAACAGAAGTTAACAAGGTCCATAACAAGCCCAAGTGTCGACCCTGAAATTGTTGGCCCAAATGTGTTTTCGGTCCATATATGTTGTTAAATTAGCAGACAAAGAGCCCTCAGTCTGAGAAAATCTATCTGCCTTCTAGGAACGAAGGTTTGACTTTTGGAAAAGAGGAAAATAGACATGGCGGCTAACTGTGCAAGACGAACCCTACAATTTTCTTCAGCTTCTGCAAAAACCCTTCTAAACCGTGCATCATCTTCACCTTTCGCGTCCAAAGCTTCGAAGTTTGGTGAAATCAATGCCGCCAAGCTCACCTATGGGTCTAGATTCACTGTTCAGAAACTCAAGTTCTCAAGGTTGGATTTTTCTGTCGTTCGTTTTTCATTTTAATAATTATTGAAATTGTATTCTCCACTTTAATTTGCGATTAATCATGGTTACTTGCTCTTTCATTATGTTTGGCCGCTGAGAAAATGGAAACTGTATCTTGGGCCTTTTGGGTTTAGGGATTTTTTTTAGTTAAGTAAAAAAGATAAATGGAACTAGCTTCAAAAGATCAAAATCTGTGTATTTAGTTTATTAAATTGATCCTCTTTGTCTCCTTTAAATCTAAAGCTTCAATGTTGTGTTAGTAAGGCTTTTACAAAGGAACTTTTGGAGGGAATGCAGCTGAATCTTTTTTTACTGAACTTGCTATGAATTGCTGAACCAAGCATCGTTTTTGCACATCTTATGAACTTGTTGTCGGTGTTAAACATTCTTCTTTCGAGCCTTTAGGGTATGTTTGTAGGAGGAACATCAAAGTAACAAGTGATTATTACTCTATTACTAAGAAATGCACGAAAAATAATTCAATAGAGGGATTGTAAGTTGTTAGTTGAGTAAGTAGCAAGGGAGCACCTGCACCACGTGAGCATAAGAAAACCACTAAATAAGTTGCATCTAGTTATTTGTAATTTCTCCATCTAATATTACGTTCCTCATTTAACCTAAATCACTTGAACTTTGATGATCCAAACATACCTTCAATATTTTAGCTTGGCATTTTAGGATGCCCGTGGAATTGGGCGCTACGCAGTCATTGATCCCATTGCACAGTGCTATAGCTTCTGCCTTGTTCACATCGCTCCTGACCTTGCACAACAGCACCTGGGGATGCCTATCGGAAGGTAATTGTTGGAACTTTACTTGTTTGTTTGTTTTTTTTTTCCTGTATAGTGCCTTATGTCTGTGGCCTATGATTTGAGTATCTCATAGAAACACTTCTTGTTACCTATTTATCAATTGATTTGATTGCCTACATTCTAACGAGTTGCATTGTGCTTGCAATTTGTATAGTTTTCGTGCTTTTTTAAACGCATCTTTCGTGTGTCTTGAGAATATTAGGTTTGTGTAAATCTAATGCTTTA